>CM052168.1:15031537-15179198 GCA_028455555.1 Augochlorella aurata | reverse complement strand
GTTTTCGTCACTGGCAATGTTTGTAAACACTGTCGACGTTTTTTCCAAACGAAAACGTCGAATTCCCTGAGAAGCGTTAATAAGAGACAGTCGTGCTCCGCGAGTAATAGGCGGTGAAGCGATCGTGATTACGCAAACGGACAGGTCGTAAAATGAAACGTCAAACGTAAATATGTGTAACACCGTGTGTAACGTGTATGCGTCGCTCATGCAAACGTAATTGCACCCTTCGATATACCTTCGGATGCCACGGGTAATTTCCTGTACGATTGCGAAATTCCGCGGGCAAACGATATATTTCAATCTTTTTCGCGCCGCACCGTTATTTCCTGTCAGAGCAAACGCAAACCGGACACGCGCCGACTGCGGAAGGAAATTTGAAAGCACGAGCCGCACGCTTTTATAGTAATAATCGTGTAAACGGCGTGAACAGGTCGCGGATCCGATACGAAATACTCTAATTTGACGAACTTAACCCTTTGCACTCGAATGGTGACTCTGAGGCACCACTCGAGATTATTATATGACGTTCTGATCAAATTTTAACATTACCAAATTTGTTTATTCTTAAGAAACTGTTCAAAGTACAACAGTTATATAATCTCAAATTGCATTAATAAGTTATGTAAAATGGGAATACCGTACGTCATTCAAAAGTACTTTGGACTTAGAGCCGAAAAGGCTTCGAGTGCAATGGGTTAAATCAACGTTTCGATTTTTTTCACAATATCTTTTCAACAAATTCAGTTTGTCAACTCAACGTACGACGGCTGATTTATAATGCAAATAATTCTGATTTTGTTATTGAATTACGAAGAAATTACCAAGAAAAGTCTTCGCATACTTAGACATGGTCGAATAAAATGCTTAATTAAATACCACGCTCCTTTCTAATACATGTCTTGTTCTCGCAGTTGCATCTTGAAAATTGACGAAGTTATAGCATGTTTTATAAGTGGAAGTTGGCCAATAGACTGGTAAAAATATATTCAATCTATGTATGTAGAGATCGATTTGAACGCGCATGGTGCAATATTCGCATGTTAACTATAATATAAAATAATAATGGATAGCGCAGACGTTACACGGCGATGCACAGTGGAACCTCAATTACTCCAATAGCATAATTCTTTATAGTTCAAATACGTTTCACGCGATATCGGGTCAATCTAAGGCAATTGATATGCTGAACGATAAATATGTACATTCAATCTAGATGACATCTGACAGAGTAACTAACATAAGTACCATTTTATTATCCGTATTATAAAAATATTGATCGAATTCTTGTCGATCTGGGAAACAGGCATTCTTCATTGTTCTACTATTGTCGTTTAACATTCACATATTATTAATGTTCTTATTTCCATTAATGTTCTTAATTCACGTCTGCAAACTGATCAGACAAATATACCTTATCCAGCTTTGTTCTCTCCATTAAGTTGTGCTAATATTATCCAATATCGTACTCGATTGTCCAGTCTCTCAACAATAGCGATTACTATACAATACCTTCCAATCTGAGCTATTGTTCAAGTACTCAAGACAATGCATTGCGTATATTCGTTTTTTTAAAGAATCCGTAGACACGTGCTACAAAATATAACTAAACTTATGTTATGTCGTGCCGATGCTACCATTGCTGTACTAACGACTTATCTAAATCTTATGCGAACCTTTGTAAATATTATGCAAATCAAATGCGGTTTCTAATGACAATGACACAAATGTTGATGCGACCTCCGGTGAAATAAATAACAACGAAAAGATGATAATTAAAGTACAAAGAAAATGTCGATTCTAACTATAGTATGCTATGGTATTCCAATGCTGAATCGGCGACAGTTGTATCGCGTTTATCCGTGCAACCAGAGATGCCATTGTATCGATAGCGTATCGATCGTGTGTGTCGCGTGTCAGGAGGTGCCGCTTCGCGCGAACACGTTTCACGGAAAGAACTTTCTCATCGCCGTTCGGAGAAAGCGATGATGCTCTCCGGCGAGAGAACCGAGCGATGAGAACAGCTCCGTTCTGGAACGCCGCTCTGTGTTTGGCTCCGTTTCGGTAACCGGCATAGCCATGACCCCTAAACGCAGGTTTCGCGTGAGCTCGTGGTTCGTAATGCACACGAGGTCGGCGTAATATCAGAAAATAAATCACCGAATGCGTCACGGCTATCCGCGACAATTTTATTTTTAACCGTGGGATAAGCTTCGCGCAGGAATCACGCTCTAATTACCGCGACAAGCCACTAAACAATTCCTGCGAGATTATTTTGCGATTAGCTTTTATCGATGCGAGAATTAGAAACCGCGTGGCCAGACTTTGCATTAATTAAGTTGTCGTCGAGACTACTCGCGTCGCGTTTGTTTAGCGAACCAGTTGTCGAAGTTTCGGAGCGGCGCATTCGTTCAACCCTTGGAAAGTTCAGTCATTTTCTGTTTTTAGTATCGTCAAATCTTTCGTTTCTCCGCGGTCCTGTTGTAATATCATTGGTATATTTTAATAACGAGAGACAAAATATTATCGCGCACGGTGACGGAACATTCCATGAACTGAAAGATACAGAACAGAAAAAGAGTTTTGTTAACGTTGCAATGGCAGATATCAACTTGCAAAAATATGTTATGTTATCTTGTTATAATGGACGAATGCATTTTATGTTGGAAACTTTGATCCCCGGTTTCTTAGATAACAATTTTCTGCTCGACCCGTATGAGTTCGATTTATTTAAAAATGTCCGTATCTCGAACATTTTCATCGGCAGTAACATTCGACGCATGCAGCCATGCACAAAATGCACGCTTTCACGATTTCATCGCGTTTGCAAGCGCGAAAAACGACTAACTACATTTTGCAAATAAAAATTTAAGAGTGTATTCCAGCACGAATCATTGGAGAACTTCGATTTTTGAATTGTTTAAAAAAAAATGTACTGGAATCCTGACGAACTTGAAAATCAACAAAGTCGAAAACATTAAAGGTTATTGTTACTACAAATCAATTTTTACGATAAGAATAATTAACGTTTCTTCATTATTGTGAACGTGTATAAACTAAAATAGGATGCATTAAAAATCTTTCTTCTTTACGCTTTTCTAAACTCAAAAACATCAACATTTCAACTTCAAAGCGGTGCAACATTTTAACTTATTCGAATTATAAAAGGCTGGCATGTAGCGCCAGCAGTTTTATTCAATAAACAAAAGCTAAATGTTGTTGAACTGTGTTTCCATTCATGGCGGACATAAATTTGATTGTTAATCTGTTATACGAACGAATTAATCTTCGACCTCGGATGTACTAACTCATAACTGAACCATGATAACAGCGCACTATTGTCGAGCATATTATCAGAGTTATACGGAGGCGTATTCTTATACGTAAGTACATAATTCAATTGCAAAACAGAATAATCAGCAAAATAATTCATTCTTACTAACATAAAATAATAATTTTTATAGACAGCAAACAGAATAATCAACTGTTAATAATAATTATTATTGTAGACGTCCAACGTTAAAATGGTGACCTCAGAACCCTTAAACTTCAGGTATCCGACCTGCAGCCTCGATTATCCGAATCAATAGAGACACGATGGCCGAGACATCCTCGAGTGAACCTCTGCTATCCGAACACTCTTGTTTTCCGCCGCGTTCGGATAAACAAAGTTCTGCTGTACAGTGAATTGTCTCTCAGCTTGTAAACAAAAATGGACAATTCCGGAAGAGGAAATACTATTATTCGAGCCTCGTGGCTCGTTTTTACAATCGCCGATTATCAACAACTATAAAAACGAGCCGCGAGGCTCGAATAATCTCCTATTCCCAAATTGTCTATCTTTGTTTACAAGCTCGGGGACAATTGAGGAGAATTTACTGTACTTCGAAGAAGTGATTGCAATTGGAAAGGTTTAAATCGTGAGCCTTTCAAACGTGAAAAATATTATACGGCAAATGATTAACATCAAAGAAGTGCTAATCAACGCAGCTACGACAGAAGCGATAGTGCAATCGATTAATGCGACGATAAGGTTTGGAAGAGAAAAGTGTAGAGCCAGAAAAGAAGGAGAGAACTCGAGGCGAGTGAAAGCAACGAATAAACCGTGACATCATAGAGTCCGACTTTCTTGCCTGAAATGAACGTGTGTCAGGGCTCGTATGACGAAAGCAAGAGAAAACACCGCGCCTTCTAGCTTGTTCCTGATAGGGCCGCCTAGCACGTGGGAAACTCGCTGGATTATTTCACTCTAATATCCCCTCGCGCAAATAACAGGCCACGGATTTTACATAATTTCGTATGCACCGTTCCAGTTTTCGCTCGACGACGCTCCGTCTATCTAAATCAGCACGCGTCGCGCGCCGGCAAATGGAAACAAAGCTTCCGCAGTCGCGGATGACGGATATTACGTCAAACGTTTCGTAATCTTTTCCAATTTCCAATCTCCAACGTTTCATTAATCTCTCGCATCGAATGATTCGCACGATCAATCAAACACGTACTTTCGAAACAACAGCAGACCGCTGTTAAAGCTATTATTAGATGATTCATGCTTTCGTTGGCTCTCCGCGACGTGCCACCGGAATTCTTAATTCCCTCGGTACATTCTTGATAATCCGGTTGAAATGGGTATATCTCAGTTCACGCGTTCGAGAGAACAAAGTACCAAAACCAATTATTCCCCAGCGAACGAAAATTCGCTGTGTCAGGAATCTAATTTCAGTCGCCGATTCTGTTGCAACGTTTTCGCAGAAGCTTCGACGTGATTCTCCGAGCAACGTGGTCCGTGAAATCGTTCCTAAAAGTTCACAGATGTCGGCAAGGACAGCCGCGGTATGCCCCGTGAATTCTTAATTCGATTACGTGCTCGGTTTACGGATCGCCAGCGAACGATGCAAGCGCGAACCGTGTAATCAACAACCGCCGCGCGAAGCTATGTTATGAGAAACGGCACGTTTTTTTGCACGGCGAAGATCGCCTTCGCGGCTTCGTGAAAACGAGAATGATTTACGAATGACTATGACGGTGTTCCGCGGCGTTCCAGTAGCTGGAAATTCCACGGCTCGTCGCTCGATTGTCTTTTTAAAGCCAATAAAATCAGCGAGACTGTCCGCGATAACTGCCCTTCATGGTTTGCAGAAACGGAGCGGGGGGCACGTTGTAGATGCAATATTTTTTTTCCTCCAGGTGAGAAAACGAACAACCTCTTTATGTGACGAAATTGCACGGTTCGCCAATAATGTGTCGGCCGGTCGGAGATAAAACGTTTAACAACATGCTGCGAAAGCAATAACTGCGACAGTGTGCTGACATTATGTAGTAGCATTAGTTGGTTTGATATTGAATGTCGACCGTAAATCATTTGTAATTAACACCCGGACGGCGAACCTTTCTGAGAAAAATATCACCGAGTATGCTTCGGATCGTTTACAATTTTATTCAGCAGTACGTTCAGCAGATCTTTTAATATATTTGTTCTCGGCACGTCAGTTTATCTATAGACTTTAATAGAGCATGTTAAGACTGAAATTAATTGTCAGGAACTGGATAATTAAATAGAAATATTTATACTCTATTGAATTTCTCTCGTCGAACAGGCTTGTTGTTATTGGAGATTATCGATTATGTAAGTACAGGAAAAAAAAGGTATAAGAAACATCTCGACGTAGTACAACTTTGTTTCTAACATGGATGTTATTGCAGACGTTTGAAAAAATTCATAGCCAAGAACAAAAAATCGGCGGAACAAAAAACATCGTGCTACGTTAATCTTATCGCGGAAGAACTTTTTTGAACCGATAGAAACCGAGGTCATGCGTTGGTCATCTTTACAGATCTTGTAAAAACATTTGGAACTGTATACATGCCATATAAGACGTTTGTGAATACAGAGCAATGTTCGACTGAAATATATTACTTGGAAAATGGCGACATTATTTTTCGGTAACTTATGTTTGTAAATAGAATCATTGCTAACATGATGTAACAATTGCCAACAAATAGTGGCATAATCTGAGACCAATGTTAACGTAGTTATTTTCCCTGGGTTAATTTATTGCAAAATAAAACATCAATTCCCTTATCACGAGCCTTACATAATTCAGAGCTGAAATTAGCGCAATTGCGATAATTGTCCAGCAAAATGACTTTCTGAGAGTTGATGCTGTTAAATAACACTTTGAAACACAGAATTTTGCTCTCCTTGCAATAAAGTCATTCATCTCTGACAGAGAACAAACCAGCAACGTTAATTACAATATCGTTTGTTAGAGTTCGGATTTCATGCATTTATAATAAAAATTATTTGCAATGTCGAACAGTAGAAACATCAAAAACGTTTGATGACGTCGATATTCTACGTTCGACCTATTGAAATTATTAAACAAAGAATGCAACTTCTGAATCATTCCTATTTTTTGCAACAGACGAATTTATAATGCATTAAAAATAAGCGACTCGCATAGTCGAGAATTCCTCAGCCCTTATTTTGTGATCTACTTCGCGATTGAGGTCACGAGGATTGAATCATAGAAACAAAAGTTTTGAGATTAACCAAATTTATATCCTTCATCATCCATAGTCGATAAACACCACTATAAATATTAATATTCTCCAAGACACATGACTGAATTGTGGATTCAAATTAAATTACTCTCCTTTTGTATTTATTCTAATTGTTCAATGCTCGCAACCACTTATCAGTATCCCCTTCCAATAGACATGGAACGAAGTCCCGATACCAATTGAATTCAATTCGAACGCGTCAGACGATACCTGACTCGACATTATAAATCAAGGATCAGCGTTCCAGTGTTCGCATGCTCCGTAAATAAATACGCTATAGAAGCGTAACGTGTAGGGGACCAGCGACGGAGTCCAGTGAAAAACTCGATACCACTCACCGGTTTGAGGAGCATTTCGCTGACGCACGTGCAACTCTATTCGAGGTTCCGGATCCTTTTAGCTACCGTTACCCTGCAAGGCTAGTTGGCCACAGTGAGAAAAAGTGAAATAACGTCCGATTAACGCTCGCAACCGAGTCGAACTGAATGCAGAACGGAAAAGCAGAGCCGCGATGCCTGCGAGTAACTGGCTCCTTGACTGGGTCCCCACCACGATTTTACTCAGGAGTCAGTGTCACATTTACTCATCGGGCACGAATCCTTCATTGCCGGTACAGCCGAGCCCACCTTAGTGTACCGTCCATGGGTCGTTACTTCGTCGACGCTGGGAATGCCCGGTCGTAACTCTTAATGGTTTCATTGTCAGGAAATCCCGGGCGGGGGCGAATCTCCAATTAGGATTGTAAATCGTTGATTCATCGCCCGTAGCTCGCGTACGCGAGATACGCTTAGACTCGGCGACACGAAGATAGCCGTAAGGTTCAATTTTGTTGATTTCCATGAATACGATCGGATAACATCGGTTCTCGTATTCTACGCCAGTTCTCAGTTTGCAACAGTCGGCACGTGTCGACGCTGCTTCTTCGTTTTTATACGTTGGCTTAATGTGAAAATAGAAATGTGGACGTTGCCGCGACAAATTAAAGTAGCGTGCCCACACACGTTTTTCCCTCGCCGTTGAATCTTCTCACTGCAGTGTCTTACGTGTTCGATACAAAAAATTAAGTAAACATTTTTACTTCATTTTCACGCTATTATATTATTGCAAATTCTCGAAAACCAGACGGTCAACATTTCGACGACGCGATTTAATCGAATATGAACTATTACTACTTAATTAACCCCTCGAGGACTCCTGTGCCGTTCCCATATGTAGGAGTAATTTTTATAATCATGCATGAAATGCTCGAAACAAATCGCAGTGCATGAAAAATAAAAAGCTAGGAAAGGGAGAAGCAATTAACGGAGAAATAATAATGAACGACCAGCAAAGCACGGATATGTTTTCAGAACACATCGACGCGCATTTCCATGTAATTCGAAGCTATTTGGATGCCCGTGGCGTTCCTCTGGTCTCTTCCGGATTTTTTTCTTCGTGGTTGAACGGAAAATCGTGTTTAAATCGCTGGCGCTACGCCAGCGAAAGCCTGTCGAAAGGAATTCCGCGTCGCACGTTCGCGAATTGTCGAATCTGTATAGCCTATTGGCTGGTCTTTGACGGGTCAAGAGACGCAACCAGAAAGAGCATCGGAGCCAATTAAGCGAAACTGCGTCGTGGATTTGCTCGAGTTCTTCTATCTTATCCGTTCGAAGTTAGTCTCGAATCGTGTTAATCGACAAACCACGAATTCAAAGGACACATACTGGTTTTATTTGTGACCAATTCGTGATCAATGATACCTCTTAGACGTCATCTTTATAGTAACCCACGAACGAATTGTGTTTATCAAGATAGGTTTCGAGCCAAGTAACGTCGCATTAAAACGAAAGTTACAGAATTGGTACATAGTTACAGCGGTACCGTATTATCTTCTTTTTCTTTGGTTTCCAGTTTTGCATGAAATATTAACTAGGCATCAATGAAGAAAACAACAATTAAAACCCGCAAAGCAACAACGCATATTTGCAGAACAGTTGATTCAAATTCATTAAGCCTGGTATCCATCGTCCACATTGACAAGCAACGGTTGTCAAATGGATGCACAGTTTTATGATTTATAACAAGCCTAAAATCACCATAAATGACTTAATAACAATTTGCTTTTAAACCCAATTATCTGTATTGATTATGAAATATAAACTCAACGTTCTATTACGTAATGCGAGTCTTCACGTAATCGTTTCTCCGTTGTTGAAGAGATATAATCATCGCGCTTTGAATGGACCTTAACAATGCGGATTCAAACACTATTACCAGTTTCTTTACAAAACTGTATTTACCGTATGTAATAATAATCTATTAGAATCTCTAAAATAATATAAAAATCTGCCAATACTCAATATGCTTTCTGGTTTATTGTGTATATCTTATTTACAAATATTTCGATTACGATGTAAGTCGTTGTCACTATGATTTCATTGTGAATTAGTTTTTATTATAAAATACTGTTATCGGTAATTCATTACACAGTACTGTAATATTTTTTTCAGCGACACAAATGGAGACATTACAAGCGTCATAAAACAACGGATTCTTTGTTTTGTAATCTATTTCTATTCTAAGCATGAAGATGATCGCTATTCTAGCCACGGCAGTCCTTCCTTCTAGGCTTTCAGACTTCATAATCCAGATTGGAGCATGTCCTTTCAGTCATTTATCATGATGCTTTGATCTAATGTATCGTAGGTACGTCAAAAATTTCTTCAAAATTTAGTGATTTGAAATTTCTTTCGTATTTTATTTATGCCTTATGTTTTGCAAATCAGACCCACCTTCTGTTTAAAATACTATCATTTGATATTAATTCCAAAATTTATACGTATAAAGAAGAATATAAGCAACCCCCTTGTACCGATTAGGCCATTTTAAATAGAATAAAGAATCCTATTTTTCTTTGCAATCCAAGAATATCTGTTAATAAATATATTCTTCTATGCGTTTCTATGCGCCGACATTTCGTTTTACAACTAAATTATCTGAGACTCAATTATCACGATTTCAATGCTCAAGGATTGGCTTCTGGATCCTCCAATCAGATTCTACGTACAGCCGCATATCCATATTCAAATGCATTAATCCGCAAACAGACAATTATTACACAATAAGCTATAGTTGTCGTACATCTTACCTGAATGTTGTTCGTGGACATTGTTAGCGACCGGAAGTTCTCACGCTGGAACCACAGGATTTCCCTTTCAACGCTGATAAACGATTAGACAACGAAGATCTTCGCGTTGATTCGTTTGTTTAATCGAAACTCGCGTTTTGTTTTCTTTTTTTTGGAATACCCAACCGGCGCGATCCGATACTTTAGTGCGTGCTAATTAGGCTAATGTCAAGCTCCATGGACCGCGAGGACTGGTGGCAGATGCAACCTCGATTCTCATTTTCGTGTGCATTTATAGCAACTCGCGCGCGAACGTATGATCCCACTTGTCTGCTTCGAAGGGAAAATCCCAGCTTTGACAACGGTTATCGCCAGCTGTAGTTACGCATCTATAATCAGAACTCGCCATTTAATCTCTTACGGTCGACGGCCGACATATTCCCGGAACCTGATTTTTATAAACAATGTACTCGCACGCGTGAAACGATTTGCTAACACTTGTTGTATGAATTGGTTGGGAAAACCGTTAATAGGCCAAACCAGATTAAACATATTACGTAGAGAACTGTTAGGACATTTGTTTGACCATCATTCGTGTTGGAGTAACTCCTCGGACACTCATAGTAACCTAATATCGCAGCGTTCTGTAAATCTTACCTTTAATTTTTTACCGTAAACGTGCGAGAAATATCCACACGCAAATGTGTAAGTTACAGAATAATGGCAAACATGTCTGAGATATTTTCGTCAAAGTATATTTTCTTTTAATTTTTCGTCTTTTATTATCAATTAATAACAATTTTCCGAGATGGCCAGGAGCCATAAATCAATACCACAAAGTGGCTTTTAATCAATAAGAAAATATTTTGTTCCTGATTTTCTCAGAAATCTGCTATATTATAGGTTTACACACTTATAGATTCATATCTTTTTTAAGAACGCATTCTTGGTGGTAAATCAATACTGTTGAATCATTTATTACAGTAGCCAATAATAGACGAAGCAATACTAATATCTCCATTTTACCTTTTTCTTGTAATTAAATCGCACCTTGATTCTCGTCATATTAATGATCACTTCATTCTTCTTACCACACTGTGTCACGAGTTCTTTAGGAATTCTATAATAGCAATAAACAGGCTTCTACATAATTTCTTCTTCTTCAATACCTAACTCATTGAATTCCATATTATTACGTAGATCGAATCATTAGCATTCTGCTAAATTCAGGATCTCCGCACTCGAATAACCTTACATATTTCAGCTCGACGATGCATAATCTGGTTGCAGCCTAAGGCGTACATGCATAAAACTCTGCAGAAATACCTGCGTAAATAATCCTCAAGTAATGAAAGGCTAACTAATTCGTTAATTTCTTAAGAAACTGTATTTTCACGTGTCCTGCAGTGCCCAAATTAATGCAACATTATTTTAAAAAAGTTAGCTTCCGATTTATCGATGATCGTCGGGATCCTTAATGAAGCTTATTGTGAGATAACAATCTGGCTCGCCGTCTTAGTAAGCTACATAATTACTAGATGAAACTATTAGCGTGTTTGCAATCCTTGAAAATCTTAAATAACCATTATTCTTGGAAATAATTATTCTTAATGTACCGAAATTCTCAGAGATCCTCGAATATAAGACCACATTTGCATATGCGCCAGCGATTATTGATGACATTGTGTGCCACAGGGTATTGTCTTCTACCAGCGCAAAAAGTTTCCCAAGAATTCCGCCGACCGATGCTGAAACGCTTCATAGAAATCGGATGCATTCTCGTTTGCACGGATATGATCGTGTCCGTTACATCCAGGAGCATCGAACACTCGACCAGCTACCAGGTGCCTGTCGTTATACTTTGAAAATATTGAAATGTAGCCGCTGAATAATCGCGATCTGAATGATTTCAGCGTACCCAGAACTCGGCCAAAAAAGTGGTCATCAGAAAGGCGTCGGAATTCCCCGGCAATAGGAGTTCGCTGAAGATGTTTGAGGACATCACGGCGAAAGTCTGGAGAGTTTTGCCCGTCGTCGAAATTCCTCGGAATTGGGTGCTCGCTTACTGTATGAAGCAAACGGAGATCTTCGAGCAGGTGGAAAAAGCCGGCATGCAGTGCCAGTACAACGGTATGGACTGGGATTGCACGTTTATCGAATTGGTAAAAGTCTATAAAAATGATGGGTAGAGAGTAGCAATTATACAGCGCAAGGGTTCCAAAATCGTTTACTTCCTTTTCGAAAAGAGCGACTTCACAGCGTTTTGATTGACCAGTATACTGGGACCATGAGTGACTCCAACATTGTAAAAGTCTAATGGTTTATGTTCTTATTACATTACATTCTTTCGCACTTTTTGTTCGGGGTCTATCATCGTCCAAGGTACCAATCGTTTCTGTAAAAATCGTTACACCAGTTAAAGGTTAATGTGATTTATAAGACCATATTATCCGATGGAGTATTACAAAAGAAATGAACTCTATTCGTTCTTCATACGTAATTATTTACAGGATTAGTAAGCTAGCATGTTCAAAAGTTCCTGGTTCTATTAGAAGTCTGTGGAAAGTCAGTCGAAGCTAGCAATCGACTAACATTACCCTGAATTATTACTTCAGCCGATACTTAGAAACGGATAAAAATTATTGACAGAAGGAAAATCGTTTCTTGCAATTGCTTTAACATAATCAATCGGGAGAAGTAGAGTGTATGATGTAATATATCGTACAGAAGATGGAATGAAAGATCGCCTAGACAGTGGAAATTCCCGAAAGACCATGAAAATAATAACGAATAAATATTAACGAAATATATCAAATATATCAATAGTCACATTCGTGAAAATTGTTTACAAAAAGAAGTTTGCCAACGAGGTAATAATTCTAATTAATTGTACTTTTCTTTGAAATATTTGATTTGATACATCAGGGTGGAAGCCGAGACGATTTTAATATGGGAAAAATAGTCTCCTCGTTTCACGAAATTTCGGATGAAAACTTGAGATCGAAGATGCTTCACGGTGCCGAAACTTGTGGCAAATTGTGGCAACAGTATAAAGCTGTCCAAGAGGAAAGATTAATTCGAATGCGATTAACCGTGAGTTTGATAAATACAAGGAAGTAATTTGAAACAAAAACAATATTGATCAATCAAAATTATTCACTGATATCGTATTATCTAAGACGAAAAGCAGAAGAAAACGACATTTGAAAAGGAATCGACGTTCGCGAGGCTCGCGAGGTATTCGGAAGAGATCAAACAAGAAGAAAAACGGGAAACAATCTAAAGAACTGCGCGAAGCTTTATTGGCTGCCAAAAAGATGGAACATTTTCAACAATCATTGATAAGCAAATTTACAGAACTCGAGAAGAAAAGTAATGAAACAAATTAAAGCTAATTCGTTATCATCAATATCGCGCCATCGATACCTTAACTAAATTAAATGTACTTGTCAAACTCGCTTAGCTTTCTGTTTAAACGATCACATGTTTTATAAATATTAACTTTCGAAAAATTATTTTGCTGAAAAGTTTAATGGCACCGGCCAACTTTGAAAAATATTGAAACTTAATCTTTTTAAGAAACATTAACTGAGACCGTGAACTAATTCAAAACGTCGTTTTATGTTTAAATGTTATTTTTACAGAACGTTTGAATTCTGAAGAGCAAAATCAACTCGATCGACTGCATTTAACAGTGACAACGAAAATACGCGACGATTTAGAAGAATATCCGTTAAATGAAGAACGAACGGAGTTAACTCGTCTCCAAGAAGTCGGATTATGCATATTGCGTGAAACTGCGAGAGCCTGCGAATCCATTGTCCTCGACGCAGTCGAAAAATTAGTATGAAGAAATATATGTATACTTGAAGTATGAAATATCTCAGAAATTGTTGCCGACTTTCTTAACAAACAATGAAAAATGACTCTTACGACGAATAAGCATTTCAGATACTGCGAGACAGAAAGCGATAACGTGAAAATAAAATCACAACAAATGACATGAATTATTTGACTGACTGAATATGCCCTCTTCTAAATACCACTACAATATTGGTTTGATAGAGTCACGTCCGCTTTTTTGACAATCTTCATTGCTTTCAATTAATCGTGTCCAAACAGTGACAACAGATCGCACAATTTCGTGGATAAAATTTTGAAATACTTTTATATTGAAAACAGTTCAATAATGATCGTCTCAGTAACAGGTACGAATATATTTTCCATTCAGTTAATACACATGTAATAGCACGTTCTTGCGAGCTATCTTGTGTACATACAAAGATTGAGTACGTAATATAAATTTAGGATTGGTGTTAATGTTATCAGTAATTGACGTTTACCAAATCATAAGTCTACCCATTCAGAATATGTACACCGACATTGATAAAGCAGACACGAATCTTATTCAAGCGTATCCTATACTTGTACCATCGAACTTGGTAAATAAGCATGTGTACAACACCGTTTATAATTATTCGTACGACTTTAAACAATTAAAACATACAACATTATGCGTAATGGATAAAATCATTCTATATAGCAAACCTACAGACAATTTGATTGCCTGCATTTTATAAGATTTACGGTTCTGGGAATTACATAGCTTACTACCTGATTCATCTAACAAGCTTCAGATGTACATAAACCTATTATACAACAAAAAAGGTAGTAATAATTTTTTTTTAGTAACGTAGGTATGCTTTTCTTACAAAAACGAAATAAATTATACAAAATTCTCTTGTTTAAATAATTATGGACGGTATTGTATAATTTATAAGGAAAAACTTATCTTCCGGTTACAAAGAATTAAAAATGTATTGTACCTCATGATTAAATCATTTGAAAAAAAGACTTTTCCGTTGAATCGCTAATTTATGGCTTTTATGGACGAACAACGTATCGTCTCTACTATTAAGTATTTCGAGTTTAAATTGAATCCTTCTGCAAGATCATCTAAACATTTCGCCTATGTTGTCAGAATTGATATACGAATACCTACCCCGTTATTCGACTCCTCGACGAAGCTAAGTATAATATTAACGAAACGATAAGGCATTCTTTTCAAACAGACGCAAAAATTTCAACGTCCGGAAGCGTAAAACTTTTCATTTTGAATATTTAAATAGACGAAACATGCTGTGATTTTATTTTCGATTTTATTCACATATACACGAACGCAAATATTTCTTCATTTGTGTAAGTAATAGTTACAATATTTGTTAGGTAATTCAGATCTGCTTGAAGGACACGCTTTTTCTTGAGAAATTACTTGACAATGTGAACGATTGTGATAGCTACCCTTGTATGTTCTCGAAAATGATCGAGGATGAGTCAATGAAATCCATCTCTGCTATAATAAAAAACGATACAATGGACAACGGTATTCAGGAGTTTGGACAAACAGTACAAGACTGTGTGGTATGGTGGAAGCTGTTCAAACGCTTCGACAAGAACGCAAATCCTCGACATGAACTGGGCAAATGCTTGTTTCAAACAACTTCGACTGTAAGCTACATTGATAAAATAGTGGCGGAACTTATAAAATCCTTCTTCCAAAGTGGTTAATTTACTTCCAGAAATGTAGAGAACCAGTTCTAGATAAAATTAAATTCTTACTAAGTCCCAACAAAGAAGAATGAACATATTGTTTGGAACAACGCAAAACTTAAAAAGAATGGAACGCGGATCAAATGAGTAATGTTCTTATACATATAAAAATTATGTTTGATAAGGTAATAAAAAACGATATAATGTAGTTTTCTATATTTCTGTGTAAGTAATATTTCACATACACATAGTCAAATATAAAAATAAACTTTTCACATACTATGTACAAATATTACTTATCACTCATTAACTTTTTCTATGACTATCAGTAGGTTTCTAGTGATCACAAAAAAAATTGCTAAAATACTGTTTAATTTTCAAGAAATACATAAAACATACTAAAAAATCATTTTAACAGAGATCAAGAAATAAAATCTTAACTAGAACGTTGTCACTTCTCCTCCACTTTAGGTTGTAAATTATTCACAGCATCCTTGTTCTTAACCCATATGTTGAAATCATTGCCACTTTTGTAATGACAAACAATGGTAAAAATACCTACTATTGTATACAGCATTGCTATCACAATAAAATAACCTCCGTAGATAAAGTACTAAAAAAAAAATTTTTCTATTTATAGGTATCATAAATGCTTTCTTACTTGCTAAATAATACACAATAATAACTGTATATCTTATTATTTGAAAGTTTAACGTTTATAATAGTAATAATATTTAATCACCTGGTTCCTCAGAGTTAATCCTAAGTTACCATTCACTACAATTGCTGTCAATATGCTTTGTAATGCAAGTGCAACAAATGTATTTATTCCAAATACTAAACCATAACTGTCCTCTGATATACTCTTTGCAACTTCAAAACTAAATATAGTTTAACGGAATTATTTTATTATGAAGACAAAAAGTTACGTTAAAGAATATCTTTACCTTGCAACAGTGATCATTGTATGATAGATAATTCCAAATATAATGAAAGCGAGGTATAGCAACCAAATACTACAGCTGTATGAGGAAATTACTAATAAAATGCCTTCCATAAATGACATAAATGATACCACAATGCCTCCTATCAAAGACCAATTAAATGGTATTTTTCCAATGCAAAATACTGTTATTGTGCCTATTTATAAAAATAAAACATATTATTAGTAAATATTAATGCTACACGAAAAAGAAATCTTTACAATATAAGTCTAAAGTAAGGAAAAATTCCACCAAATTACTATTATCACTAAAGTAGTATTATCATCATTTACTTCCTATCTTTCACTGATAGAATTATACAAGTATTAACTGAAAATTTATTGACAAGTTTAAAATTTTACATTACGTATTCTTACATTTCTCAATAATATAAAATGAAGAATTAAACTTATACAATATGCCCAAAAAATGTTTGCTCACCTATGATTGTATATAAAGCTTCTACAGCACCATTATAAATCTTATCTTGTGGAGAAACTGCTGTTTGCCAAAGCAACTGTATATAACTAGTTACTTGCAAATATCCACAAGTTGAGAAGGACCACCATAGTGACCACTTAACTATGTGTTTATTCGAGTAAGCTTCTAAAAAATCTTTCCACAATAAAGCATAAGCTAGTCTTACTTTCTCTACTACTGAAACCTTTTTATAGGAAGAACCAATCTGAACATCAGATTCAGATAATCGTGGTAGTGAAGTCAACTGTTGGTCTGATGCTGTTTCAATGCTTACTTCAGAAATACCATTTTCATTTTTTCTATGAAAGTAAATAGACTTTCCAACAGGAGGTAAGAAAAATGCCCAAACCATTGCAAATGTAACAGCTAAAAAATTCAATTTACTTTATGTAAACACTTATAACTTCTCAATTAGCTATATGTTACTTTCAAAAAATGTACAAGTAAAAATATGTCAATACCTGCTAGGGTAAGATAATTTAGTTCATGATA
The DNA here is from genome assembly GCA_028455555.1 of Augochlorella aurata. Taxonomy (NCBI): domain Eukaryota; kingdom Metazoa; phylum Arthropoda; class Insecta; order Hymenoptera; family Halictidae; genus Augochlorella; species Augochlorella aurata. Next base: position 15,162,023 of record CM052168.1, on the reverse strand, counting down.
ATTCAACAGATCAAAAGAAACTGTTAATTGTGCAATAATTCCAGACATACAACGACCAAATAAAGATGCTGCTTTTGTGTGGCTTGTTACTTCTTGATAGTGTTCTTTATCAACTTTGGCATAAATATATGTGTAGTAAGCTACTTCGGTGGAAAAGAATAAGCCATAAAAGAATTCCATAATTTTCATAGTCAAGAGATCCTTTCCAAAAATGATTAAAACGTAGGTGATAGCACCAGACAGACCACATAGTATAATGACAATTTTATATTGTACAAAGTCTGTTATTAAAAACACAACAATTAATGTTGCAAAGTAAGAATATGTAGAGACAGGAAAAATATCTTGATTTACCTGAAAAATTATATTTTTATACAATCCTTTATTAAATATAAACATGTTACACAAAAATCATACATATCTTTACAAACAAAAATAAATCACATGTCTAATCTAATCATATATACAAACAAAGTACAATTTTTTCGCGCTAAGAAAATAAACAAATTCTAAAATTATTAATTCAAATAAGGAGATTTCATGCTGCAAATAAATGTAACACACGATTCAAATTGTACTCACTTGAACATTTGTAAAATTTTTCCATGGACCAGTAAAATAATCAGTGACAAAAGGTTCAGAAGGTCTGAATTCTTTGAAACATCCAAATACACATAAAATACATGAAATTATTATCCACTTCATCTTAATAACTGTTGTTTTTCTTCGTTTTCAGACCATGTTCTAACAACATTCTTTAAAATTGAAATCTTATTATGCTTGATACCCTCACCATCATCAAGTGTAAATAAAATTAATTAAATACTTATTGTGTATTTACTAGAGGTCACAGCTTCTAACATGTATTAAAAAGCTAAAAATTCGTGTTCTTAAAATACACGTGTACTTGGGATTTGTGTACAGTGTATTAAGAAATTAAAAATTCGTGTTTCTAATACACATGTACACAAATATGTAAAAATGTTTTGTTAATGAAAAAATTTTATTTGCGAAAAAATCTTCGAATAATCTTTACCAACTCAAATAAATGCATTGACGAGATTAAAAACTGACCAAAGACATCCAATGTAAGCGGAAAGGGAAAGTGTTACAAACGAATTAAGCAATTTTCCAGACGAAAAATCATTTAGAGTTTCTTCAATAATATTATAACTTTTTCATGATATTACGTATTAATAAAAAATGTTCGATTACACAGAAGTTCCTGTACTGTTGGAAATATTGTTACAAAAAAGAAGTATAACACAAAATACACATTTAATATAAAACACATGTATAATAAAAATACACATGTAATATAGAAATACATGGATACCCGTGTATTAAGAATTACATGGGTTAAAGTTTGGAATTGTTAATTACACATGTACTTAAATATACTTGAAATAAGGACCTCTAGTATCTACACCAGCAGTAATGAAATTTTGCAAAATTGCAATTTTTTATTAATTGCATCTATAAGCCAATATATGAAATATTTTGCACTTACGGTCATTGCTGATTGTGAGGTTTGAACATAATTTAAACTGATTAATTATGTTATACTAAATAAAAGTATAAACTCGGTCTCTCCCACTTGCTTGCAATTCTTCACAATTCACAAATGCAAATTAGCATAGGGTAGAGAAGCCAATTACTGTGACGTGTTGGTGGACTTCAGGAGGTTTTGCTACTAAAAACAACTTTAGCAATTTAATTGACATTTCTTAAAAGTAAATTTCATAGATTCTTCTATGACATCAATTTTCCCATGAATATACATGAAGTTCCCATCAAATACATGAAGCAAACTTTCTTTTAATGTGAAAAAAAAAAGTTCTGAAACCAGTTAGTATTGTGCTTTAGTTACTATGTCCCCTCTCCGAATACTGTGTTCCCTCCCTGAATACTGTGCTTCAATTACTGTGCTTTCTCTCTGAATACTTAGTCTCAATAACAGTGCTCAATAAAAATTAAATATATAACATCCTTTAATGAACTTTATTTTTTGTAAAAAGAATATAATATCATAATATGTCATTAACAAGTTCACATTAAACAGTCATTATGACTGCTTTAATAAAATTTCATATTTACATTTCTTCTCTTTCAAAACGTGACAAACATGATTTATGGCGTATCCTGCGGTAAGCGGTACAGTATGTAAATAACACATCGAACTTTCGCCTGTTACATGTTTAATTTTAACAAATAAATAATTAATTGAGTTAGAATAAAAAATTTAATACGTCTTATTGAATATACATAAAGCTAATTAATCTTGAAAATAAACTAAAGCACAGTAATTAGTCAGCACACAATAACTGGTTGCACTACCTGACACTACTCTACTTGACCCTATCGTCATCTACGGTGGCATACATACTGTGCCAGGCTCAGAAGAAGTCAGCTGAAAAAAGTGTATGTAAGTCCGATCCCCCCACCAACATACCCATTCTAGCGTATCGCAAAAGTACATCAAACGCATTTCCCTTATTGGCAGAAATGATCCCTTCCTATTAGCCTCAAGTACATACACACAATGCGTACGACGATATCGTGAGCTACGCCATGTGACTACCGTCGCACGTGGTCGCTCAAATGCTAAACGCAATAGAAGTGGTTCGGTAGTATCATAGGACAGTGAAGCTACGAGTGTGCATGTCAGGCGGAGCGAGTAAGAATACCCCCGTTGTCCTTGTACCGTAGTGGCTACTTCTGAGCAAGGTACAGTACGTAATTACGAAGGCGGTCGCAGTAGGTCGCGGATGTACCACTAACAATGACTCATGAACACGTGGTCACGGCCATATTAAATTTAATTCAAAAAGATTCTCCACACCTAGACAGCGGTTGAAACTTGAAACATTGTTCCAAAATTAAAGTATATACACAGTAATACCTCAGGTCTTGTACGATTTCTCTATCTCCCTTAGTTTTTATAAGCATCTCCACCATTTTATTGCACATCTAATCCACAGTGAATCCTGCTTAACATTGAACCGTCAACCAATCAGAGGAAAGCAATTTCTATTCCTATTCTTGCTAACGGAGTGCGCTGCAGCCAGATAGTTTTGCAAAACTTGAGGTATTACTATATAGGAATGGTACCCTCTGTTCCTTCCGAATCGAGCGGTCACCACCAGTCACCACGCAACACTGAGAGAACTGCTTTCGGAACCGTAACTACTATCACTGCACAGTCGTTACACAGTCACTAGGCCAATGTACTCAGATTACGATTTGCGACTTACTACGTAAACTGGAGACTCGGTATGGGGATAGTAGTAGGGATATCACTGGCATGAAAGTCCATGTTACAATATGCTTCACGATGGTTAATGACGGTAAAGCCAACTGCCTCGATGTATCGCGTTTGAATCGAGTACCTATGATCTGGGCTCTCAAATTCCATTGACAATCCATTGAAATCGTTCAATCCCATTTGTGAGGTCTTCTCTCCGCTACTTAGAGCAGATTTCGAACAGAATCCCTGACACCATTGAGCATACTAGACACCAATGGATACACTAGTCTTGAGTGGAAATTTCAAGAACAGTCAGGCGACTATTCACATCATGTAATATGGGCCATGGAGGCTACAGTAATGGATTCTACTCCTGCAGACTTTTCGTGCTCCCTAAGCTGACTCACACATCCCCACCATTTAACTGCGCATCCAGCTCCGCGCAAATACTTAGAAAGAGAACAAGATACGATGGAGAGCACATAATGATACCCATCAGATGCTTTATGTGTGGTTGTGCACATGGATAGGAAATCTAGTTTGCTTTGTCGTGCTCGCGGCCTCACTCTTTCCGCGCATTCGTTCGGTTGACGCGCCATCTGAGGCACGCGTCGTGAAATTATATATTGCTGAATCGTCAATTGACCACTGATCACTGGTCAACTTACAATTGTCCACAGGTCAGTGGTAAACTGGTCAACTCTATATTCTTATAGAGCGTGAAAAGACGAATTTAAAGAGGTGCAAAAATGTATCATGGCGAGAAATGGATTGTATTTTTAAATTCGATGCGGCATATTTTCCTGTTGTCTGATCAATTTCAGCTTTTGCACAGGTTAGTTTTTCATCTAATGGCATAATTCAAGTATAACTAAGGTCTACCCGCATACATGTTATGCATAGAAAGTGTAATGGCGAAAGGTTAATATTAAATAGGTAATATTATTAGGTATTTAAAAGATGCCATTTTTTGCGTCTTCGACAAAACATTCTATTTTTCAACGTATCCTAATGTCTACTGAACATCCTTCGCAAATACGTTTTCGAGAATCCTATAAGGTAACAAATTTTATTACTGGAAGCTTCTTTAAAAATCGAATTTCGCGCCGTGTGCCACATGTAGTTGTGCTGATTTCAAGCTCTCTTGCTCACTCGTCGTTTTCCCTCTTTTTCTCTGACTGTGAGGGCAACACTGTCTCACCAATGAATCGCTAATCAATCAGAGCAAAGAAAGTTTCTATATTGACCCTCGTTAATGGATCGAACTGCGGCCTAGATGTGTGTAGGAGTAGGACCCATTACTACTGTATGTACACTGCACTGAGTACACTGTCAATCAGAGAAAAGCAATTTTTACTCCTATTCTCGATAACGGAGCGCGCTGCGACCTGAAAGTCTCGCAAAACTTGTATTACTGTATGTAACTTCGGGTTGCTCATCCCACTCGTACCACTTTTTCTAAACCTATCGTTTACAATTTGAACTGTATTTATTGGTCTAGAAAGTATTATCAACTTTCTCGCATGCTTTGTTGTAGTTTTAATGCATATAAATTATAGATCATATAGAAAATTCGTATTTTGTTTAAATCCTTTTATTTCAATATTAGTAGTGTGATGACTTAATGACCGTCACACCGTCACAACATACAACATTGCGCATGTGACAACGATAGTTTTTTGAGTATATATTTTGCTTTTGTATTACTAAAATAGTTAAAAGCAAAATTTGTAACATGGCTTTCATTATACTGACATGTCATGTTTAAAAATTAGATTGTGTCAACAAGTGATTGAGCAGTATTTATATCTCCCTTATGAAGTCATTCGGAAATCAAATTTCATCAGATTGCAAATTCATTCTGGTCTAAAATTATATGAAAAATGTTACTTTGAATGAAGAATTTCAGTGAGCAAGTCAAACGTTGTCATTACCGTATAATGTGATCTATTAAAATGTATCGTGCAAATGTAAGCAGGAAAATAACATGTTTCGATATTTAAATATCTCATATTTTCTGAAACTTGAATTGCGATTTTTAAACAATATAGCACATAGATTACATAACACCTATCTCAAATACATTTTCTTTACTAAATATTAAAACTTTTACATACATTTAAGAAATAGTAAATCTGTGTAAAATACAAATTTAATTTTTTCCTTAGCAAAATGGACAACCGCAAAGAGTAAATGCTGAGCCTCTTCATCAAAATCAAGTCAACGGAAGGCAGCCTGCACCTATGAATATCCCAATGACAGTCTCTGAACAATTTAGAGAGTCCTGGCTCACTGCTATTATTGGACTCATTATGTTTGCAACGGGCATGTGTCTTTTATTTTGGAATGAGGTTTGTAAATGCTTTCTTTCTTATTATATAAAAATCTTTATATTACAAAGATATATTGTTAATACTATAGGGAAGAGCAGTGAAGGTGGCACACTCCTTGGATGAAGCTTTGCGTAATGTAGCAGTCCTTCCAAATACTATTAAATTATTACCTGAGTATGAAGGCCGATTAATACATTTATCAGGTCCCTTAAAAATATCTGAACCATTAACTGAACCTGAGTATGGAGTAATTGTATCAAGTGTAAAATTAAAGAGAAGAGTTCAAATGTACCAGTGGGTTGAAATAGAAGAAGAACGAAGGTACTTTAATGGTTTAATTGAAAAAGTAGTCTATTCTATCATCCACATTGACTGTAATAATTTTTGTATATTAGTTTTGGCGAAGTAACAGAAGAGCATTATTATTATACAACAGAATGGAAAGACAAACTGGTTGATTCTGATCAATTTTATATTAGAACTGGTCATCATAATCCAAAAGAAATGCCTATTAAAAGCCAAATACAAATTGCAGATGAAGTTAAAATTGGGGCATTTACTTTAGGAAGTGAATTAAAAAAGAAATTCAGTGACTTTATAGAAGTCACCAGTGACGAAAGACCAGAACGTAAAGATATTAAAATGCATTCTGGCTTATACTATCATAGCTCAGATTTGTGGAATCCTCAGGTATATTTGTTATGCTTATGAACAAGATAACAAATATGAAAAAATTAATAGGTTTTTTTATAGGTAGGAGATATACGTATACAATTCTCCTATGCAGGAAAAGCAGGAGAAATTTTCTCTATAGTTGGTATGTTAGAAAATGGAATTATTGTACCATATGTTACATCTCATGGCGAAGAAATTTTACTTCAGAGAAAACACAAGATGACAGTAGATCAAATGTTCCATTTAGAACATGTACATAACTATTGGCGTACATGGAGTATTAGGTAATTTATTAATTATCTTCAACTTTCATCATATGCACTATTCATAAGTTTATGATTATTTCAGAGGTCTTGGCTGGTTGGTTTTGTTTCTAGCAGCAACATGTTTAGCAAACATATTAAGAACAGTAATTTTAAATTCAACGTTCTTATGTGGAATTATTGCAATTGAATCTTTAAAAATGTCAGTTTCTATGTCTATTAGTTTATTAGTAATAGGCTTTGCTTGGGTATGGTACCGTCCAGTGATTGGACTTTGTTTAGCACTAGCATCAATTTTACCTTTTATATACTCAACTTTAACATCAGGATCTCAGACGCAACAACGTGATAATTATAGAAGGTTATAAATATTGATCAAGAACTAATATTTTATTTATACAAATACATTTATTTATAATCAATTTTCGTTGTACTTATTTATATTTAACTAGTTTTACAGAAAGTACAAATTTTAAAGAAGTATTATATGTTATTAACTGTATTATTTACACAAATACTAACAATCTTGTATTGCCGTCGCATGTTAAAAGTTTTTAATGGAGTATAAACAATAAACTATTTTAGTAAAGAATAATAATTTAAATTGTCGAATTTTTTAAACGATATGTATCAAGTTAACACGTTAAGCGCCACGCCGGTCCCTAGGGACCGGCGCTGAACTTTTCGTTCAGGCCTCGTCCGTCTCTACGGACTGGCGATAGATTTTTCGTTCTGCTATCGCGGCGCGCGTGTCGGTTCTTGCGTACTTGTGAGACTGAACATTTAAATTATGCGATATCGGTTTTTGTTTGGTAAATGCTTCAAGGGAAAGAATATAATACTTAAAAAGATTAATGTAATTTATTAAAACAAGACAAGCAAAGGTGAGGTTTCCGAGCGGACCGGTAAGACCCGCCTGACGGCTAACCGTGGCTTGAACGGAACGGCACAGAAATTCGGCGTGGCGCTTAACGTGTTAACTTTCTTTAAAATATTATGATTTGTATTTATTAATATATGTAATTTTAAAAAGTTCTAATATTTTATACCAACTTTGAATAGGTTGATTAACAATAAAAAAATTTCTATAGTGTAGAAATTCAATTCCCTAGATGTATACAAACCCTCCGAAATCCCCTAGTAAATCAGAATGCATACATTTTATCTCTTCGTCCAATACATATCTAGTACTTGTTATGTTCAAGTGAATCAAGATGGCCGCGTAAACTTTGTAAACGGAAACGTTTATTTTGATGACACGAAGAAAATTGCATGCTCCAATCTAATATCTTTAATCAGAGTGTTTCGAACTGATATTGAATGAGCCTTGATTGTCAAGAAATTAAATAAATGTAGATGACAATGACCGAAGAAACACAACAATCTGAGACTGCCGCACAAAATGAGGCACAAACTAGTTCTCCAGATGTCGGAAAAATTAAAGACAGTAAAAAAGAAAAATGCCGGCCTATGACAAAGGTATTATTGATTAAATTGGAACTACAAATATCATAAATTATGTAATATTAGGAGAAAATAATTTTCTACTGTGTAACGTATTATACACTTGATAAACAATTATAGTTCATTTTCAAGAATTTACATTACAATGTTTTGAAAAAAATGTTATTTATAATATGCATTAAATAAAGTACCGTATACAATTTTAAATAAAGCGTTCATGGTGTACGATAGCAAAAATAATAATGTAATCAACATTAAAAAGTGTTTTCACTTAATTATATGGAACAATTTTATATGATATTTGTTGAATAAGAACACAAAAGTATTTGACTTTCATTAAAGTAATAACTTAGACATGGTTGTATAATACATATAAAATATATTTTTAGGTAGTAATAAGAAGATTGCCTCCAAGTATGACCCAGGATCAATTTTTAGAGCAAGTTTCTCCATTACCAGAGCATGATTATCTTTGTTTCGTAAAAGCTGACATGTCTATGGGACAATTTGCCTTTTCTCGTGCATATATTAACTTTATGGAACAACAAGACATTTTTATGTTCAGAGAAAAATTTGATAATTACGTATTCGTTGACTCCAAAGGCACAGAATATCCAGCAGTAGTAGAGTTTGCACCCTTTCAAAGGTTACCAAAAAAAAGAGTAGGGAAAAAAAAGGACTTAAAATGTGGTACTATAGAATCAGATCCTTACTATGTAAGCTTTTTGGAAAGTCTCAAAAATCAAGAGGCTGAATCCAATATAGCTCAGCCGAAAACAGAGTATTCCTATCAACCACCAGATAGTAAGTTATTTCCCTCGTTGTACAAAGGAAATAGATCTGTAATTACGTTATGTATGCATAAATTTACATTTGTATATTACTACTTAGATACACCAAAAAAAGTTACAACTACACCACTCTTGGAATACGTAAAGCAACGTAAGCAAGAAAAACAACGTCTTAGAGACGAAAAACGTGAGGAAAGACGGCGGAGGGATTTAGAGAGAAGACGAACAAAAGACGACCCCATTATATCCAAGGTAATAATTCAATTATTACTTGTATTTTATTAATCTATACATCTGAAACTGACTTTCAGCATGCCAAATACAGTATAGAATATAAAAGTGATAAATCAGTATTACGAACGATGTTAAGTTTAAATTTTAAGTATTATTCTCTACTGTATTTGCTGATACTAATCTTTTCACACTGCAGTCCATATGTAACATTGAAGATAACCAGACCAAGTATTTCTTCCTTTCTACTTCCTCAACCATCAAGTCGGAAGATGTGTATTTTCAACATTCTATTGAAAATCTAAATATACCCAATAAATATAAAGAAGAAGTATCCAGTATTAGAACTCTAAATACAACACCATTGAAACAGAACTCATTGGACATGCAACAGCAGTCTTACAGAAGTGAAAGCACAGAAGTATATGTAAATTGTGTTAGGAGTGTGCCTCATATAAATGAACATTGGCGTTATAGCCATAAACAACCAAAATTCTTTTACTTTTATGAAAGAAATTATAAAGATAAAGACATGAATTTCAGAAAAGATAATTGTGACCATTGGAATAACATAAAAAACAATTATACTTACAATAATGCCAAGTTTGCATCACAGTACATCAAAAGTAAACATTATTTTTCTTCGTTATCAAAATCACAGTTCACTAATTTACATAAAACGTGGAAAATGCCAATACCAGCAGAAGTATCGAAATCAAGAAGTTGTGATGTTGTATTCGATTACCAGAAACTTTATTCTTTCAAAACTCTTTGTGGAAAAGGATTATCAGCATGTCGTAAAAATTCATGAAACTGGAACTGCAAATGATTAACATGGAAATTTATGTTATCTACTTACTACATGTTAAAGTAGCTTTGAGGAGAAAAGGATTATTTCTCACTTATGTGATTTCGATCCATACTATATATACATTTTCTGTATAATAATTATGTGCTAAATTTGTATACATTTATTAAGATATAATTAATTTATTGTCAACTAGTTTGTATACATTAAATTTTGTAAAAGAAATTGTTTTTAGAAAAACAAAGTAAAATTTTTGTGTTACTTTATTGTAATTTATCAAAAAATTTATTATGATAAGTTCAATTAAAATTTCTTATTCAACCTAACAATGTATTATTTAATATGAAAATTTCATTCTGTTGTAGGTATTGAAAAATCCAGATATCGATAAAGAAATGTGTAGAGATAACAAAGAAAATAAAGAGGAAAGAGACAAACTTTCACCTAAAGATATAAAAAATCGAATTAAAAAGGATGATAAAATACGTGAAAAAGTATCTCGAGATCGAGATCCCAAACCTGTAACAAAAGGCTATAGAGATAGACTTGAGGATAGAAATAAAGATCAAAGAGATTTAAAACATCAAAGACGTCACGATGACAAAAAAATTTATGGAAGACGCGATGAGAGAGATACTATAAAAGATGATAGGAAGAATGATGGGAAAGACTATAAAGAAGATGTTAAAGATTGTAGAGAAGTAAAGATCGAGGAAAAACGAGGTAAAAGTTACGAAAAAATGAGGCAAGAAAAGAAGAGACTTGCAGAAACGAAAAAGCAAAATGTAGAATTCAATATCGATACTGACGGCAGTGCAAAGTTAAGAAGTGAAGAGGAGGATTCTCAAAAAAAAGAATTACAGGTTGATTCTTATGTAAATATTAGGGAAAGAGAAGAATGTGTAACTGACAAGGATGATATCGAAAATCGTGTAAGCATGGAAAAAAGGGAGATCAATGGGAAAAGAGGATTAGGAGAAACTATACAAGATTGTGAGCAACTGAAAGACCAGAAAAAGAGAGGTAAGGATATTTAAAAATTTATTGACCAAAAACATTCTGTACGTTTACTATGATGAACGTCTTCAAATATTTACAGAAAGTAAATCAGTTGTTACCGAAATTAACAAAAACATTGAAAAATCTAAATCAACAGAATATATCAATAAAGAAGAAAATGTTGATGGCGATTCTAACGAAAAGCAAGATTCTAAGATTACAAAGAGACGCAGTTCACTTGAAAGCGGAGGTGATGGAGGTACAGGTGACGGAAGTTGTTTAAGACGACACAAGTCATTAGATGGGGGAGATCAAAATAATTTACAAAAGGCTGAAAATGAAGAAAAAGAAAAAGATAAAAAAGACCCGCGATTAGAGCGTAGAATTAGAAATAAGGTATGTATTCGTCATGTTACTTTCACTATTTAAAAATAATTGTTTGATTCTGTGAAATTTAAACATCACTTTTCTTTAAATATTTACAGGATCGTCCTGCTATGGAGATTTATCGTCCGGGAATGGGAAAATTCAGTAAACAGAGATTAGAACGAGAGAAATCGAGTAATGATGAAAGAGCATCCCTTTCACAAAGTCCAACTCCAAATCTCAACCCTTCCAACCTTTCTAAATCAGGAAAATCTGGGACAGAAGTACGTTCTATGACATTTAAACGTAGTGTTAGTCGTGATTTAGTATAACAGACAATGAATTTTATAAATTTCATTAAATAATACGTCTGTGGAAACCTGTCTTAATATAAAAGATTTTTACACTAGTCTCTCTTGCGACATACAGTAACATATAGTGTATCTATTGTACACAAATGCATAATAAAATACAGTGACCTACTTATAGTAGAAAATCTCATGGAATCATAAACTGAATAAATATATGCACGTATAAGTATGGGATCAAAGGTTGTCCACGATATTTGAATTAATTCACTGCAAATAATGCTGTCAATATTTTTCACCACTTGAACGCAAACTTATTGATATAAGTTCATTATTCTCTCCTATCCATTTAAGTGCCGATCAGAATTTTTCGTTAAAAATAGTATTTCCAACATTCATTCCTGAAATCGTATACTTAAATTGTCAAAATGGATGAAATTATAACAGTTTGAAATTTTAAAATTACGTAAGTAGTTTTTTAATTTTAAAAGTCACAAAAATTAAAAGAAACCGATAAAAAATAGATACTCAATCTTCAAAATGTTGTCAATCGAATACAACTACCTTAATTTCTCATCTATTTTTAACTGTAGTACCAGACATAACAACATTTGATCTTAATATTCATTACTCTTTGATTTAAGAATTTTAACTTTGTTGCAATATTTAAAAAATCGTAAACAAAACTGTTGTAGTGATAGTTTTATAATAAAAAAGTTGCAAGTTAGCTCAAAATATTCCGTTTTAGACTGAAATACCCTTTTAAAATATTGAAAGTACGAACAAATTGTTCATATAGACTTATGTTTAAATTTCAACAATTTTATAAATTCCATTAAGAAGAACGAAACCTGTTCGTCAGGAGTTTTACACTCTTGTGTAATGTAATGCTATATTAACTGTCTCCATACTTTCAATATTTAAAAAAATAATTGTCTGTATACACAGAAGCACGGGCACATTGTATATTATGTTTCTGGTCGATTACTTATTTTGTGATATAATTCACTTTATCAAATACAAATTTTGTGATGCATCCTTGTTATAAATAAGTTTAATTTCAATAATCATATAATATCCAGCTAGTCATAACAAATAATGTACAAAAATTTGAGAATTGAATACTGACAATTGACTGGTATACTTATAAATAGTTAATGTATGAAACTCATGTAACTAATTCTTTTCACTACTATGAAATCTGATTGTTAAGTTCCTACTACATAACTTAATTTTAAAGATAATTATGAGTACTCCTACATAAGACCACTTGTATATGTATGTATGTGTGCGTGTGTCATAATTTACAGTAGTATATTATGTATATATTATGTGCAATAATATAATTATTACATTACACGTCACATTAAGTGTTCACAATTTTCATTACAATAAATATTTCTATGATTTTAATTTTATGTAAACAACTGTAATTCCGTTCTGTAACAGTATTTAAAAGAAGAATATAAAATAAATTAGTCATAATTCAAATGAAATATTTTCTAATAATTAATAAATGATCATTAAACACATTTGATTGATAAAATTGTCATCAGTATATTTTAAGCCTCAGAATAGAAAATTAATGTATACAAGTTACAAATATTATAACGTTGTTTTGTCAACTGAGACAAACATGCTGAGGTTTGTTGTGGAACGCTTGTAGGTGCTGGAATGAGTAATTTATGTCTCCTTTGGAATGCTGACATTCTCCCGCTTAATGTAAGTATGTTTGCACTGGCTAATATGAAAATAGGAATAGGTAAGACATACTAAAATGAACTGGCAGAAGTTTTCATTGCCATAAAAGGATTACCTGAATCTAAATCACAAGTTTTGCATTCAACGCATCCTTTGCTGTAAGAGTTTTTAATAAAGTAATGTGCAGTTTATATATAATAGTAATTTGAAATTTTCAAATTGATTAAAATTCGTGACTAAGAAACACATACCTTCTGTAGATGTATCAGAATCACTGTTTGTATCATTCTCTTCATTGGTAGAGGTCTTGCGCTGTTTATCTCTCGGATGTCACATAATTCGTCACACAATTATCTATCAATTTTGAATAATGATACAAACATTATAATTTCTTGGAAGCCATATCCACTTAGATCTGAATCTGAATCTGAAAAATATTTTTAAATAAATTGGATTCCATTTTCTTGAAATGCAGATTTCGTTTCTGTAAAGATGTTTTAAGTTTATTATGAATTTACCTAAACATAGTTTGCTACTTGCGTCAAAGAAAGAAAAAATACATTATACTTAATAGAAAATAGCACCTTATAAATACCAAAAAAACTTGGGAAATTACCCTAATCCTTAAATCTATCAGGATTTAACGAAAAACTGCCCATCTTCCTCGATTCCAAAAGTTCATCTTTGTTTACGGGAATCACAAAGTCCACCGTAATACCATGCTTCTGTATCAAAAACTTCAAAACTTTTATTTCCCATGAGTTTTGAAAACATTTTTAGGTTCTTACGAAAGAAATGAACGAAATATATACGGTGATACCTCACCATATTGTGCCTTTTTATCCCCACCATTTTAATGCGCATCCAGCTTCGCGCAGTTGGCTTAGAAAGAGAACGGGAAACGATCGACAGAGACAGAACGAAAGTAGCGGATTCTATGTGTGAGTATCAACACGGACGAGAAAACCTAGGCCGTCTCATTCATCCGTGCTTGCGGTCTCACTCTTTTCGCGCATCCGTTTACCTTACCTTTCATCTAAAATACTCAGCACGAGTGGTATACCACAACCCACCACGAATACAAATATGAATGCTGTATCTTCCTAACATGTCCAATAGAAAAGCTAAGGTTATAGACAGTACAATATAAACGACACATACCACTATATTTCTATTAAGGAACACAATTATATTCATATAAATTAATAATCAATTAAGGCCCCTAGATCAATAGTATCCGCCCCCTGACCAATATGCTCCGCCACTCGACAAGTAGGGCCTGCACCCTGACCAATAGTCCCCCCTTGGGGTAAGTCCCGCCCTCTGGACAATAGGCCCCGCCCCCTTGACCAATAGGCGCCGTCCCTTCTGTTAGCGTCTCTCCTTTAAGGTTTGGAGCAGTTTTGAGATTGTTTAGAATAGTTTTTGAACATTTTTATAGCAGTTTTAGGGCAGTTGTAGGGAAGTTTTAGGACATTTTTAGAGCAAGTTTTTAAGCAGAGTTGGAGTGGTTTTAGAGCAATTTTAAGGCATACTTAGGTAGTTTTAGCTTATATTTACATTTTTGAAAAATCTATGAAGTAACAGAGTTTATTATTTTAAGCTTCTTTAAACATGGAATTTCGCGTCCCGTGTCTCTGATGGCGTACTAACCGAATGGATGAGCGAAAATAGTAAGACCGCAAGCATGGTAGAGTGAGATAAACTACATCATTCATCGGTGTGACTAGTTCCACATGAGTTGTACTGATTTCTTGCTGTCTTACTCAATCGCTGTTTTCTCTCTTTCTCTTTGACTGTGAGGGCAGCACTGTCTCACCAGTAAATCACCAACCAATCAGAGCAAAAGAAATTTCTATATTGACCTTTGCTAATGGATCGAGCTGCGGCCTGATGGTGTGCAGGGGCTGGACCCATTACTGTACTGTGCTAAGCACAACTTTTTGAATTCAATGATACCAACTGGCAACAATACAGACACATTTTACAAAACCTAAATGATAAGTAACTTGAAATTTTAACAATTTAATTTACAGCCTTTGTTTAACATATCTGTATTTTTGTCGTGTATTATATGTACATATTACCTATCTATATAATTTTTTAAGAACAATAACGTATACATAATATGTATTGCTAACTTAGATTGGTAGGATTGCGTATATTTGGCATCACATTCACACATTTTACGGCATTGTATTTGTGATTGTGTACAAAATTTAACGGCGTCGCTATGTCTTTAGAAATAGAAAAATACTTATACCGTATTAATAATCAATTGTGCGAATTTTCTCCAGATGGCAGATTCATTGCCATCGCATATCAAGCAAATTTAATCATAAAAAGTAGCAAATCGTTCGAATCTATTCATTCATTTGTGTTTTCAGACATAATTGAGGTTAGTGTATGACATTAAATTAACCAAAGATGTTATTTGTATTTAGCTTTTACAATCATTTAGTAGTATAAAATAAACAATTAAAATGTTAATTACTTATTGCAATGAATAAAATATTTTGAAACAACATATTTGCCTTTCATTTTATCACAGTATTTAGAGTGGTCTAGAAATAGTGAATATATTTTATGTGTTAACATAAAAAAAACCATTATTCAAGTGTACTCCATTCATTATCCTGAATGGAAATATAAACTTGTTGAAGGCAGTGCAGGTTTAGAAAGTGTTACTTGGTCACCTGATAGTAAACATATTTTAACATTATCAAACTTTAATGTAAGTGACTTTTTCAATTTCATTGACACTATATAAATTTACACTTCAACATTTTGAAATAATTAATATCAACAGATTCAGGTATCTGTATGGTCTTTGGAAAATCGAAATGTAAATCATATACAAAACGTGAAGTCTTCTTTTCGTAATTTATATTTTAGCCCAAATGGCAAGAAAATGGCAATAGTAGTTTCAAGTGAAGGTGAAGATACTATAGAAATTTACAAGACAGTTACATGGAAATTATATAAAGTGAGTAATTACAAACTGTTATTAAAAATGAGATAATTATTGTACAAAAATTTATGTATTTTATAAGTCTTCTAATTTTATGGCATCTATATCATATATTTTAACAATATGATCTGATCCACAGCTTGCTAATTGTACAATATTTTGTTCTTTTTTACATGGTCGAAATTTAAGTCTTCTTACAGATAAGTGATGCGCATCCGAAGTATTATATACAATACATTTTGACCAGATAATATTATTGTCGTACATTTTTAATTTTTGTATCTCTATACAGCCAGTCTCAAATCCTACTGCTAAAACATAAGTATGTTCAGCAATACTTTGAATAGAAAATGAAAGTGCTGTAACAGAATCTTTTACATCTAAACTTGTGACTGGGATGATTTTATCATTTGTAATTTTTGGACTCCAGATTCCAATTTTACCATCTCTAGAACCAGTTGCAAAATAAGATGAATCATGTGTCCATGAACAGCACCATATTATACGAGTATGAAGACTATCTTTTTTTGAACTGATTGCAACGAAATTATATGTGTTATCATTACATTCAAATAATGACCATCTTCTATCTCTAGATACAGATAATAAGTACTTGTCATTAAGCGAAAATTCCATTTGTGTAACAGTCAACTGATGAGCTACAAGTTTCTGAATTAGTGTCCAAGTACTTGTGTTCCACAAGAGTATTGCAGAATGTTCTAATGAGGTTGATTTACATGCAGTTGCTAACATTTTTCCATCATGTCTAGCAGCTATGGAAAATATTTCATATCCATGACCATAAAGTTTTTGTAACTCTGGCCATAATGTATGTTGCATTAATTCTTCTTCTGTTGGAGGAATATAATCCTCATCTTGGACACCACTTATTTCAGTTTCTTTGCCATTCATATTTTCGACGAATGTTGCTTTATTTGTTAGCCCAAGAGCTGGCACTGATGCACTATCAGCTACTATGTTTTCAAAATCATCAACATTAGCAATTCTTTTTAAAGAATTCTTAAATGCTGTTGGGGCTGTAAAGATTCGTATCACTTTTTCTTCTGCTCCTGAAGCAAACATGTAAGGAGTTAACATAGCTAAACAAGACATATCATATCCATGAACTTGTGGACGTCCAATTTCATGCCAATATTCTAGTGCTTTCTTTTTCCATGGAGCATGAATTCTTGTTGTTTGATCTGCACTTACAGTAACAAGAAACCTATAATAGGATAGCAAATGTAAAAATGTTCATTGAAAATTGCTGTTACAATGCTGCATACAAACCTTCCTTTTGGATCCCAGCAAAGGTCTACGACCTCAGAAAAGTGACCACCAGGTACAGATTTTGGAATCCAATTTTTTACTTTATCTGAGTATTCCCAAATATGAAACGATCCTTGATATCCATGTGCTAATATATTCATGCCATTACTATCAAATTTGCAGCCATAAAAACCCAATGAATTACCACCAACTTCACCCACTCTTACTTTTTCTGACCACATGTTGGATATTTCATCTGGTTCCCAAATAATCATAGATTTATCTAATGAGCAAGATAACAATCTTAAAATTTGATTTTTGCTATCTGTTTGCTGTGGGCACCAGTGCACGCCATAAATCCAGCCTTCATGTCCATAAAGAATGGACTCCAAAGTTATATTGTATTTAACATCATTAGCTACAAACATTTGTTCTTTCTGACGTAAATCATTATTCAGAGGTTCTGTGGCTTTTACAGAAATTTTCCATAATCGTATCATAGCATCTTGAGAACCACTTGCCAATAGAATGCTGTCATTTGTAATATGATTAAAATCCATGCAACGTATCCAATCTTCATGGCCAGTTAAAATTTGTACTTTTAAAAAATTGGATTCCTCTATAACATGAGAACTTGATACATATAATTCGATTGTTGAAATTTCTGTTGCAACAGCTAACAGAGGTAAATCTGTACTTGGTAAATATGAAAAGCAAGCTTCTATTGGCAACTTTTGCCCAAATGTGAGCGTCTGAAGACATTTTACTTCATTAGATATATTTCTCAACCATAACTTTACATCTCCTTTGACTGAACCAGTGCATATTAATAATTTGTGGAAAGTTTTGTCGTTTAGAGAGTCACTAGCACAAACATATAAGGAATTGCTAAACGTAAGCACATCGCCAACTTCAATAATAGAAGTGCATTCAAAGCATTCATTAATTTTGCTCCACACAATTGCAGTTCCATCTACTGAACTTGATAGTAGTTCCCATTCGACTTTTATATTTCTATGTTTAATCCATCGTACCGTATTAATACGTCCTTTATGACGATGAAGCGTGTTTTTCACTTTTCCTATTTTTGACACGAACGGATCGTAAATTACAACAGCATGACATGATGCATAACAAATAAGTCCATTTCTTCCCCAGTCAGACGAGTGTGGAATTCGATTACAAGCACACGATACGTAAGATGTCATATTCATTATAAATTATCAACAAATTCAAGTAATTTGCCAAACTAATAATATAACCTTTAAAAAGTACAATCATAAATACATACACAATACACGCGGTCGACAGTCAGTTCAAAAATGGTATCATCAACATTTAAAGTTACTAGATACTGATATCGTTTATGACGCAAAATGTACACATGTATTCCCTTAGTATTTTATTTATTAACACTGTGTTAAATATCTCTTATCTTTAATTATAATTTGTAGAAGTTAATATGTGGACGTTTGCGTACTATCGATGGAATATGTTGGTCACCAAATAGTGAATTATTATGCATATGGTGTTCATTTAGTAACGAACCAAAGTTAATTATTTATTCAGATGTATTAGAGGGTGATATAGGAGCTTTCTGTCCCACGCAAACTAATAATTCATTTGAAATCAGATATGAGTATCATAAAGAATTGAAAGGAATTGAAAGTGTAAAATGGATGCCTAGTGGACAATTGTTAGCTGTAACCGGATATAACGAAATGGTATAGTTTTGTGTATTTAAATTATATTGTTTTCGATTATCTCAATTTTCTATATAGATAAATTACTTTGAGGACGTCAATTTCTGTGCAGATTGTTTTGTTAAATCATGTAACATGGAAGCCACTTTTGCAATTACATCTTGATCCAATTATTAAAGAGAATTATTTACACAAAGTATACGAGGAACGCATAATTCAAACAAAATTGTCGAACAAGATTACAAGTTTACATAATAAACGAATTTGTAAGTAGTACTTTGCAAAGTACAAATTTATATAATGCTATAAGTAAAATAACAAGTTCTTGCAGTGGAAGAAAAATGCGAACGTCCAATAAATATAAAGATCGGTAAAAAAGATGACGTCGATAGATTTTCAATTGCTAAATTCGATATTTTAGAATTTAGTTTTTGTGGACAATATTTGGTCATAAAACATCAACTTTATCCTACAGCATTATGGATATGGAATATTATTGATGATTATCTTGATTATTTGCTTCTTGAAAATAAGATCGTAGGTATGTATCTTTTTACGATCTTAAAAATTTAATTTCGTTTTGCAAAATAGTGTCAAATGGTTTGAATTTACAGCTGCCAAATGGAATCCTACCCGTGCTCAACTTTTTGTATTTTGTGAGTGCGCTCACATGTTTGAATGGACTCCCCAGAAGGCAACATGTCTGCCCACTCCACGGAATATAACGATATTAGACGCTCGATATCATCCTCGAGGGAATCTTTTACTACTGTGTGGTTACAACAAGGCAGTTATTTATAAAAATGAAAATAAATCATGATTGAATGAAAATAAATCATGATTGGATGAAAATAAAAATTTAGTTTGTTATTATGATATTGATTATTATAATTCGTATTATACAAAAATTATTGATAATACGTTACAATAAAATTCAGCTTAAATCTATGCTTGTATTAAAAATTAGCGGGAAAATGAATGAAAACATACATATTCAAAAACAAAAGACGTAATACATATTTTTGTTCATAAATTCCAACAAACAATTCATATAAAAATTTCTAGATGAAATATTATTTATTCATATTTATAAAAGATGTAAAATTAGTTTAATTCTCATAACTTATTGTCTTTAGTACTTTAGTACCTTATTTATGTAGTATGATCACGTTGTGTGAGTATAATTGATGGAAATAGGAACAATATTTGAAATGTAAATTGTACCATTTATGTTAGTATAATTCCAGAAAGTCTAAACTAAATTAAGAAGGTGAAAATAAAGTTCTCAAGAATACTCTAAATTATGGTATACGAATAAAGGAAAACCAAATTATGTATGACATGCATACAAACGACCATATATGATGCCTGTATCCACATATGTATGTATGTACATTCAACATGTACATATGTATGTACATATCATGCATAGTTTAAAAATTGCAATAGAGTTTAGTCTTTTACTAGTACAACGTAGTTCACGTGATTCACGTATTATATGTACGTACTTCACTTGTCCGTCACTGCGAAATGCACGTTGCGTGTTTATGGATGTTAACCTGACTTTTTCAAATATTCAAAAATATAAGTAATAATATCTTTTAAACTAATTTATACAAAGGTGGATTTTTTTATTCATGAACAATGGACCATAATAGTATTCAATTGATGGACGACATTACAATAGAAGGAAAAAGTGTTGAGAAAAGTGTCACGTAAGTTAAATATGTATACATGTAACCGTTTCTATATTGAAAAACATGACACAATCCTTAACAATTTATATATGTAATGAAAGAAATAAATGTTTAAATACATTAATAATACTTATATTACGGAAGTATTAATAATACTAGTTTTGTGTAGTGTATATAATTTGATTTATTTATATACTGTTATTTAAATAGTATAAAATCATTTTTTTTTAATAGGAGTGCATCAAATAAGAATAAATGTAAATCTGAAAGTCCCTGTATTTCAAGTAAGCTTAGAGTTGAGCTACAAACATTAAGGATATCTGAAGAATCAGAACGACAACTTTATGATACTTTGAAACACATTTATGGCTCTGTATGTAATGCACACATTTTTATTAATTTATTATATTATGCTTTATCTCTTAAAATATATTAGTATAAAATAACAAAGATTTTTAACAGAGTTTTAAGCTTTCTGATGCATCAGAATTTGAAAATAAAAAATCAAATTTCGAGAAACAATACTGGGTAGAAAGAGGTAATTTAGTTATTAAAGGAATAGTGGATTATTCTTCTAAGGATGTCACACCTAAAACTGAAGAACAAATTACTAGACAATTTGCAATGGTTAAGTTAGAAAGTTATGGGTAAATATAAAACAATGTCAACTATAATTTACAAATTAGCATACATCGTAATCAATTACATTGCTTTTAGTTTTCATCAATCACACTGCCTGGAAGCATTAATACATACAAAAGGTGACATGGGAAGAGCTCTAGAAATATTATTTTCTAAATATTATGAAGTTGAAAATATTACAAAAAGTAAAGTGTGTAACAATATTGACACAACAGACTTCCTAGAAAAACGACAGGATGAGAAAGAGGCACTTGAATCTATTTATGAAGAAATGTTTACAGAAAAAATAAAAAACCAGATTTGGTCTGTCCAAGTTAGACTTGATTATCTAGTGAAAAATGATGAAATAGAGCAAGAAATAAGTAAGATAAAGTTACAACATGAAAAGGAAAAGGAGAAGAAAGAAGTTTGCAGATTATTTATTCAAAAAAAATGTAGATTTGGGAAAAAGTGCAGATTTTTGCATCAACAACCACAGGTATTAAAAATGCCTGAGAGAGAGGATCCACACTTTACATTAGAAATAAGATTTCCTGAAGGTATTACATGAAATCAAATAAATCATGTGACTGACATGTAAAATTTTTGTTAATTTTCCACTATTAAAAGGCACTGTATTTTTATATTTCATTAGGTTGTAAATATCCATACGAACCACCATTTTTCTACTTTTATAAAAATGATGGTACATTTTCGAGTATACATTGTTTAAGAATAGGAAAAAGATTATATAATGAAGCATTATCATTAGCCGTGGATGGCATTCCATATATTTTTTCTATAATATCTCTTTTGGAAAATGAAAACGAAATGAAAACATATTTAGAAGAAAATAAAGATCAATTGCTAGATCAGAATGACACACTTTTCCCTAAATCATCAGAAAATGATGGTGAAGAAGATCTTGCTACACACCATGAATTAGGCTCTATTAATAGAAGGAATAGAAACAATATTACGTCAGAAGAAATATTATCAATAGATGATATCATACATGAAAATTTTATGGAAAAACAAAATAGTCCCAGGTATAAAAAAATGAAAGAAATTAGGAGAAAGCTGCCAGCATGGTCCAAAATGGATAATATTTTAGAAACGATACATGAACATCAAGTTACCATAATCTCAGGTGAAACAGGATGCGGTAAAAGTACACAAGTAATTAAAATTATTTATGCTGTGTTTTAATTTGAACTTGAAAATATTATGGTACATTACTTATATTTTAGGTGCCACAATTTTTATTAGATGATTGGATTTTAAATAGACCTACATCAAAAGAACATGTTAATATAATATGTACACAACCACGACGAATAAGTGCAGTAGGAGTAGCAGAACGAGTCGCATCAGAAAGAGATGAACGAATAGGTGACACAATAGGATACCAAATAAGATTGGAGAGCAAAATGTCCAACAAAACCCGGTTAACATTTTGTACAACTGGAATTTTATTACAAAGATTATCCATTAATCCTGAGTTAAATGATGTAACACATGTCATTGTCGATGAAGTTCATGAAAGAAGCGCAGAAAGGTTAGTTACATATTCTGTTAACTCATTCTTGTTTACTTAAACATTACAATTTTTCATCTAGCGACTTCCTATTGATGCTCCTAAAGGAATTGTTACGAAAAAAACCAAATCTGAAAATAATACTTATGAGCGCAACGCTTAAATCAGAAGCTTTTTCTTCATACTTTCGAGAAGCTCCTATTTTACATATTCCAGGAAAAACATTTCCTGTGGAGCAGCTCTTTTTGGAAGATATATTTGAATGGACAAGTTATGTGCTTGAAGAAAATTCGAAATATACACGTAGAATTAAAGGTGACTGGCAACAGTTACAAATTGATCTAGAAACTGCAGAAGTTGAAGGCGTTTCCACTGCTGAAGTTAGAGACTCAATTCAAGATGAGAATTTAACGTTAATGCAAATTGTTAGTAGATACCACGATTATAGCAGACAAACGCATAAAAACTTGTATGTCATGGATCACAACAAAATTAATTTTGAGCTTATAGAGGCGATATTAGAATGGATTATGTTTGGATTACATGATTATCCTAAAACAGGTTCTATCTTAGTAAGCATATTCTATTATTTTTTAAAAAGTAATGGAACTGTATATGGTAGTTGACATTTATATTTTAGGTTTTTTTACCGGGATTTGCTGAAATTATCTCCTTGAAAAATCAGTTGAATGACAATAAAAATCTTACGTCAAAAACTGGAAAGGTTGTTATTGTACCACTACATTCAAGTTTATCCAATGAAGAACAGAATTTAGTGTTTAAAAATGTTGGAGATGCCAGGAAAATCGTACTAAGTACAAACTTAGCTGAAACTTCTATCACAATAGATGATTGTGTTTTTGTAATCGACAGTGGAAAAATGAAAGAAACTAGATTCAACGCTAATCAGAATATGGAAAGTTTAGAAACATGTTGGGTATCACAAGCAAATGCATTGCAGAGGAAAGGTCGTGCTGGACGTGTTATGCCTGGAGTATGCATTCATTTATATACTTTACATAGGTATGTGTAGTTGTTTAATATTAATTAATGTCTTATGTCATATAATATCTTGTATAGTTTGTAATTTCAAAAACTTAACATATTTTATTTCTTCCAGATTTAAATATCATTTTTTAGCACAACCAGTACCCGAAATATTAAGAATTCCTTTGGAACCCTTGCTTTTACGTATTCAACTGCTATATAAAGGACTGAAAGTAGATTCATGTCAAATTTTAAGTAATAACACTTACTATTTTTATCTGTTCCATGTTCTTATCATGTAAAACTGTAAAATATAAAATATGTTTTTAGGCAAATTATTGGAACCGCCAACAATTCCAAATATTCACAGCGCTATTAAACGTTTACAAGATGTTGGAGCATTTAATTCTGAATGTACATTAACTCCATTGGGCCACCACCTTGCTGCACTGCCTGTAGATGTACGAATTGGGAAACTAATAGTATTTGGAGCAATTTTCTGTTGTCTTGATTCCGCACTTACCATTGCAGCATGTTTGTCTCATAAAACTCCATTTAACATACCATTTGAAAAAAGGCACGAAATAGATGCCAAAAAAGAATTTTGTACAGCCAATTCTGATCACTTAACTGTTCTTAAAGCGTATAAGGTAAATGTTTGATAATAGTGTATACTCACATAAAACAGATTTACATACGTTCTTCCGATTTTGTTATAGAAATGGTTGGAAGCATGTACACACAGTAATTATGCAGGACAAGTTTTCGCTAATGAAAACTACTTATCCATACGCACGTTGTACACTTTAGCGGATATAAAGTATCAATTTCTGGAGTTATTAGTCTCAATTGGTTTTGCTCCCATTAATTTACCTAAACGACAACCAAATATTGACAAAATTTTAGAAATAACTGGATATGAACTGAACATCAATGGCGATAATTACAAAGTTCTCCAAGGTTTACTTTGCGCTGCTCTCTATCCTAATATTGTGAAAGTTTTCACACCAGAAAAATCCTTCCAAATACAATCAGCTGGAGCAGTCCCGGTACAACCTAAGCCACATGAACTTAAATTTCAAACAAAAAGCGATGGTTTCGTCAGTATTCATCCATCATCTGTTAACTTCCACGTTGGTCACTTCCCTAGTCCGTACTTAGTATATCAAGAAAAAATGAAAACGAGCAAAGTATTTATTAAAGAAATTACAATGATGCCAATTTTACTGCTAGTTTTGTTTTCTGGTAATGATTCGATGATGAACATAGAAGTACATAATGGATTGTCTATTATATCATTAGAAGATGGTTGGATCTTATTCAGTGTCGAATCTCATAGGGTAAGATTATTAATACTTTCAAAATATAAAATATTTCTGTGGATACTGTTTATTTATTTTATATTTACACATTTATATAAATATTATTTAGGTTGGCCAACTTTTACAACGAATAGGGAAAGAATTGGTGAAATTGTTGGATGAAAAGATGAAGGATCCACTTTTAAATCTCTTAAATCATCAAAATGGAAGAAAGATTATACAAACAATTGTGGATGTTGTAACAAAAGAATAAAACTGTTTTTAAAATGTTTCACTTTAGTATTGAGTATTGAATTAGGTGATAGTTATATCATTCAACGAGAAGTGATTGTACATTATTTGATGAGTATGGAAAGATAGATTTTTTAACTGAATAATTAAATAAATACCAATTTATTTTTATTACATAAGAGGTCATTATTTTAATAATTTTCATACGATTAAAGATATTGCTAACTTTCAATAACTATCCTAAAATTTTCTAAAATATATTAGAAAAGTAACTGAAGAAAATATTTAAAAGCAGAAATTAGGGGGATACATACATATGTACACAGTAGCACGTGTACATGTATACTATATAGACTGTACTTATCTGTATGCATGTATGCATGTACATATGCATAACACACTTTGCTCTGATTAGCTGACGATTCATTGCTGAAACAAGATCCACTGTGGATTGGATGCGCAGTAAAATGGTGGGGATATGTGAGAAGCAGTGGGAGAATTATCCATCACAAATGGGATTGGATGATTTCAGTGGATCCATTTGTGAGATCTCCTCTCTGCCACTTGGAGCAGATTCCGAGCAGAATCCCTGACACCATTGGACATACAGACCTTGAGTGGAAATTTCAAGAACGGTCAGGCGCTTGAGTGCCCTGTTCTGAACTACGATCACACAGAGGCATTACGTCGCGTCGCGATTGTAGTTCAGAACTACAATAATGGGACCTACTTCTGGACACCACGATTTCGCAGCTTCATCCGTTAGCGAGGGTCGATATAGAATTTTTCTTTGTTCCGATTAGCTGACGATTCACTGCTGAGAAAGAATACACTGAGAATTAGATGTGCAGAAAAATGATGGGGACGTGCGCGCCAGCTTAAGGAGTGAGAGAATCATGCAGGCATATAATGTTCACCCGGAAGACGCGCCACGCTGGTGTGCGGGACAGTCTGCGCATGCGTAGCATCTTTTCCTGAATACACTGGATATGATACGTCTGAGCAGATGTCTGATCGTCTGATAGTGATTAAAATCCGGTATGTAGTGCACGTGGTAGCATTGGAAATTGTTTATCTGTTTATTTTAGAATTACACACATATAAGAAAAGCATTTTGTTTAACAATTATTATTTGTTTTAAATTGAAAATTATCTACAAAAACTACTAATATTAAATATTTTAATTGAAGAAAATTACTATGGAAACAGACAAGGTTATAATAGAAAAAATTGCAGAAAGTCTTTCGTACAACGAATCTAATAAACAAGCACCAAATAATGAAGAAAATGAAGGTGCAGGAAATAATAATTTTGAAATAAGTCAAGTTTCAAATAACTGTGATAAATTCATGATTGAGAATAATACTGCAAATGTACAAAGTTGTAGTCCTAAAAATGATATGAATGATCAACTAAATTTGCTTAACGACACAATTGTAAAACATGAAGAAACATCTGTTAATGATGACAATAATAAACAACTAACAATTGATTTGATAATTAGAGGTTTCAAACAAACAGATGATGCTTCTATTATACATGAAGGAAGCAATAATATTTTTGTTACAAATGAAGGAAACAATGGTATAAAATTTTTATTTTAAATATTATATTTGAACAATATTTAATCTAAAAAACGCTAAATTTTATTATCTTTTTAACAGGAAATAAACTATCGTCTCTTACAACCATAGCATTAGAATATGGAGATTCGGATTCAGAATCAGAAAGTTCCTCTAGTTATCCTAAACAAGACTATCTCCAACCTATTATTTTAAAAGAAGTGCAAATGCAACCTTATAGAATTAGTAATAATAAATCATCAAGCGAAGAAAGTGATAGTGAAGATGATTCTAGTAGTATTAGTGATTCTTCAGTATCAATAGAATCAGATGACTTTGATAATGATGATACAAATAAGTAAGTCATTGTACTTTTTTAATTTTATATGTATTAAGTTTGAAATTATTATTAACTTTTATGTTTTCAGACAAAATAAGGAAGTCAGAAAAACAAATGAGCAAAGACATATAAAAAGTGAATTAGATGACCTGCCACCTATTGAAGATTTAAAAATTAGTGTGCCTGAAGTATTATGTGATCCACTAGGAGAGGTACTGATTAATTTAAAATTTACATTTTAATAATGTTTACAGTAATATAGTATAAGTGCAAAATTTTAGGTTGCGTGGATTGTTGAGCCATTAGTAATTGTCCAGCCAAAGGCAGATAAACCTACTTTAAATTTAGATACAATTTTATTCGTTGAGAAAGGAAGAAGGGCATTGGGTAAAATATTTGATGTTTTCGGACAAGTAAAAGAGCCCTATTACTGTGTCAGGTTCAACAGTTCAGAGCACATTCACGAATGTGACATTAAAGTAGGCATGACTGTTTATTATTGTCCAAATACAGAGTACACATCTTTAGTATTTGTGCACGAGTTACTAAAGTAAGTCTATTTACAATTATATTACTTTATTTTAATATGTAATATAAAATCTTATTTAATGATTCATACTTTTTTAGAATTAAAGGCGTAGATGCAAATGCAGATGATCCTCCAGAATTTTCTGATGATGAGGAAGAACAGGCTTATTATTCAAAATTAAAACAAATGAAACAAGCAAGACAATCACCTGACGAGGATGATGGGGATTTATTAATAAAAAGAAAACGTGTTTCAAGTAAGTTTTTTACATAGCATTATTTATATACTCATTGTCAGTGTAAATAATACTCGCACTTCTAGGTCCAAACCCTGGATGGCAATCGAATCATCCTTGGAACAGAAATAAACAGAAAAATCGAAAAGGACATTATCCACGAGGATTTCCTTTCATGCAGGCTAGAAATCAATTACAGAATCCGTGGATATATCCGTATCAAAATAGTTGGCCAAGTATGCCGGGAGAGTTTCATTCAGATAGTGCTGAATCATGTGGATATGGAATTTATCCACCTGGGTTACCAATGCAATATGGAAATTTTTCTGCAGATAATACGCATCAAAACTTCTATGATCTACATGACTATTATAATGAAAGTGGAATTCCTTACAATATGTCACCAAGAGTTCATCCAGAACTCTTGATGTATCAGAATCGATCTAATTTACCTTTAAGTCCAAGATTTCAAAATGCCAATGTAACTTGGGAACCACAAATGCCGACAAGGATGAATACACCATGGATATCTTTACCCCCACCACCACCACCACCACCTCCCCCATCAACATCCCCTTCATCACCAGGAACAAATTGAAGACTTTTCTAAAGTTACCAATTTGTATTCGTAAACTATTTCGCGTTATAGTGTTAAGTGTATAAATATTGTATTATAAGTACAATTATAAAAAATACTTATACATAAAGATAAATATATTAAATGTATTAAATAGCTAATTAAAGATTCTTATATTACAAGAATTGACTACATATCCCTTATCAATAATATCGCGTTTAAATATTAAAAAATATAAATTCAGTATACAACAATTTGCATAAATAGAATATTAGAAATATATTTGTGCATCACATCTTCAAGAATTTATCATTTTTATATGTATTTAATGGTGACTGTTCTAATTGTTTTTCAGCCACACTGATATCATTATTTATTGCTGTAATTAGTTCTTCTGAAACAATAAAAATATACATTATCAAAAATAAAAAATCTTGAAAATAATATTTACTGAATCATAAAAGAATAACATAAATTTTAACCTATGGAAGAAAAATCTTGTTCCGATCGTATGTAACCCAAGAAAATTACTTTAATTTGTTTTCCGTATAAATCGTTTTCAAATTTATGCAGCATATGAACTTCCTGTAACAATAATTTGTGTAATGTAAAAATGTTAAATAGTAATTCGTTTTTCACATATTTTAAAATTCTTACCACTGTCTTCTTTTCATTTTTGTAAAATGGATTCCAACCAATACTTGCAACCATTTTGTAAATTTTTTCATCTACAGAAGCCCATCCGTAATAAACTCCAGTATTGAAATTGCTAGGTAAAGCTTCAACAACCTTCTCTTCCAGATTCGCTATGAAAAACATTATTACATAATTCTTCATCAAATTGTTATATACTACTGTAGATAATATTTCCTTGCTGAGCAAGCAAAATAATATGTACAAGACGAATTTTGCCTAAAATAATATAAATCATCGTTTTGGAATAAAAAAAGTTATTTAAAAATCGAATATGATGTATATTTTACAATATTAATGGGTAAAACCCTATTTTATTAATTGTTCTTCAAATATTCCTTTTTAGAATAATTCCATCTTATAATTTTTTGCTTATTTATCAGATTTAACACTAATACTATTTTTTATATCTTCCCGCCAGTATTAGCAGTGTACATATGTAGTACGATTACATACATATGTTAGTTTAAGATACATACTATTTTAGATTGTCTCTTGGAATGTCAAATCAAATTTTAAGTTTTTTTTCAGTAATTAATGTATTTTATAATGTATTTCACACAATTTAAATTTAAAAACTTACCTGTTGGAATACCTAAAGCTTTGGAACCTCTGCCAAAACCTTTTACCACTAAACCGGTTAAATAATACGGTAAATTTTCGGTACACATAGTGCTTGTATACTGTCGCGACGCGTCTGCTCACACTGTCGACGTCGTAAAGTTGCAGTTTACCGTAAGATTATTACTTCATTTTATATAGTGTTTCAAGGAGATAAAACATTGATAATATGACATGACATAAATTAATCTTTTCGAGTGCAACTCGAGTATTAAAAGACATTACATGCAAAATATATGATTTGTATGCACCAAATTGTATTCCTGAAAGGAAAATATGTACGTGTATAACTAATTCTCTACTGCAGCATGTGATAATTTGTTCCCAAACATGAAGTCACTGCGGTACTGATAATTAGACATACACATGATGGAGGTAATTCTTGTTTTATTTTGGAATAAATATAATTTGAACACATTCAAGTAACTGAATGTGACTTTCAGTCGATTAAACATGTTATTTCTACCTGTTGTTAATGTAATTTTCATTAATTTTATAAAAATATAATCATTTTTAGTTTAATTAATTTTTTTTAAATTTCATGCCAGTATCAAAATAAACTATCTTCTCTTACAACTATAGCAGAATATGGAAATACAGAAACAGAAAGTTCCTCAAATTTTCATAAACAAAGCAATCACCGACCTACTGTTTTAAAAGAGGTGCAAGTAAAACCTTATAGAATTAATAATAATGTCAAGTCATAGTGAAGATGATTCTAATAGTATTAGTGATTCTGCAGTGTTACTTGAATCAGATGACTCTGATAATGACGATACAAATAAGTAAGCTATTGAAATTTTTAATTTTATGAGCGCTAAGTTTGAAATTATTATTTACTTTTATGGTATTAGACAAAATGAGGGAACTAGAAAAATAGAAGAACAAAGAAATAATGGAATAAAAAGTGAATTAGATAATTTACCACCTATTGAAGATTTAAAAATTAGTGTGTCTGAAGTATTATGTGATCCACTAGGAGAGGTATTGATTAATTTTAAATTTACATTTTAATAATGTTTACAGTAATATAGTATAAGTGCAAAATTTTAGGTTGCATGGATGGTTGAGCCATTAGTAATTGTCCAGCCAAAGGCAGATAAACCTACTTTAA
Source organism: Augochlorella aurata (assembly GCA_028455555.1). Classification (NCBI taxonomy): domain Eukaryota; kingdom Metazoa; phylum Arthropoda; class Insecta; order Hymenoptera; family Halictidae; genus Augochlorella; species Augochlorella aurata. The sequence goes on along the minus strand of CM052168.1, from coordinate 15,130,828 downwards.
ATTTAGATACAATTTTATTTGTTGAAGAAGGAAAAAGGGCATTAGGTAAGATATTTGATGTTTTCGGACAAGTAGAAGAGCCCTATTACTGTGTCAGGTTCAACAGTTCAGAGCACATTCACGAATGTGACATTAAAGTAGGCATGACTGTTTATTATTGTCCGAATACAGAGTATACATCTTTAGTATTTTTAGAAGAGTTACTAAAGTAAGTCTTTTTACAATTATATTAATTTATTTTAATATTTAATATAAAATCTTATTTAATGATTTGGATTTGTTTAGAATTCAAGGCATAGATGCAAATTCAGATGATCCTCCAGAATTCTCTGATGATGAGGTAGAGCAGGATTATTATGCAAGATTCAGAAAAGCAAAACGATATTCTAAAATGGATGAAGGGGATGTATCATATAAAAGAAAGCATGCTTCAAGTAAGATATCATACAACATTGTTATTTATTTATAAATCGTCAGTGTAAGTAATACTTGTACGTTTAGGTTAAAGCTCTGGATGGCAATCAAATCATTCTTGGAATAGAAGAAGATATCAGAAATAATCTTACCATACAGACTAGAAGTGAATTACAGAATCCATGGGTACATCCATATCAAAATACAGTAAATTCTGCCTACAAGTATGTACATGTTATAATCCTGCTGGGATTGTCCCTGTGCTATTCCTATGCCTATATGCGTTATTCCTCCTTTGATTCGAATTACCGAAATTGCAACTCGTAGTACAATAACATAGCTTTTTTTATTTTTATCATTTTAAAACTGAACTTTGTTTAACATATTGCTGATAGTTTTCTGATTACAATGAGGCCATGTATGATATAGTTGGTATAAATATTTCTGGTTACATAAAATAAGATCAATCATGGTATAATGGAATAAAAATTGACTAAAACATGTCGTGTTCGTTGGCAACTATAAAGGTGAGCCGCGAGGCTCGAAGAATCATGACTGATTGTGAGTTGCCTCAGTTGTCCATTTTCAATTTCGAACTCTGAGACTTATAGGAAGAATTTACTACAATTGATCAAGTATTACTGGAGATTTTCACTCAGATGATGTTGAATTATGTGGATATGGAATTTATCCACCTGGGTTATGAGTGCAATATCGAAGAATTACATTTATCGAATACATTATGCGAATTAAATAAGTAAAAAACGAACTATATTGATAACTAATAGATTTATTGATACACATTATCCTTACTATGTATAACAATCTCTTTTAGTAAAAATATAGTATCTTAGAAACTTTATAAATGTATTAATATTGGAATAAATGTATATGAAATAAATTTTATAGGAATGCTGATTAGCGAGGACACATGGCGTGTCTGCCACCATCTACAGGCATTGTTGCACCTGTGATAAAACTAGCATCATCACTTGCCAAGAATGCTATTGTTTTTGCAACTTCAGTAGGATCTCCTGCTCTACCAAGTGCATGAGTCTCTTTAGCTTTATCCAAAAATTCTTGTAATTGTTTTTCCTCCATTCCACTCCTTTTATGAAGATTTGTTACTATAACACCAGGATTCACAGCATTTACTCGAACCTACAAATTAAATGTACAAATTTGCATAAAAGCTACATCAATAATTGAATATATGTATTTATAGATGATACATACTTGTTTCTCTGCAAGCTCAAGAGCGACACATTTTGTAAATTGATCTATTGCTGCTTTTGTCATGCAATATGATAAGACACCTGGAAATGACCTTAATCCACAAACACTTGAAACATTTACAATATTACCCTTAGATTTTACTATATGAGGAACAGCTAACATTGTTAAATTATATACTGCTCGAACATTTATATTAAATAATCTGTAACAATTGCACATTTTAATATTGTTTCCACATTGCTCAATGTATAAAAATATTAGATCTATACCTATCATATTGTTCCAATGATGTATTTTCTATGCTGCCACTTTCTAATATACCAGCATTGTTAACCAGAACATCTAATTTACCATAATGCTTAATGGTAGTTTCTACAATGTTTTTCACATCAACTTCATTAGTTACTTCTCCAGTTACAATAAGTGGTTTATTAGGTTTACATTTCTCAGCAACCGCATTTAAATTTTCTAAATTACGACCCGTTAACAACAGAGATGCACCAAGTTGGGAAAAATGAACAGCTGTTGCTGCTCCAATACCAGAACTAGCTCCTGTTATTAATACAACCTTTCCAGAAAAAGCCATCTAAAAAGAATATACTAACTTTTAAAAATATCAATCATTAATACAATTTTACAAAATGAAAGTATTAATATACCCTATTTTATAACAAAAAAAAAGATACAGTTATAAAACTGGTATATGTACTTAAAACGAATAAAGTTAAATGTTAAACTATATTTTGTAATATCAAATTAAACTTATTTTCAATGCTACATTAGTTATTCTGGGGTAGTGTACCAACCGTGTATTATTATTTTATAATATTCAAGCAACACGTCTTTTCAACTTCTTGAGATTTTTGCAACTGGCCGTTTTATCTATCCGGTTGAGATTAAAAAGCGAAGGATTTGATTGGTTGTCTGAGTTATCCAAAAATTATAATTTAGATAAGCAGTCGGATAAGTCAAATTAAGAGTTAACGAGGTGGGTCAGTAAATGTACGAAGACGAATAAAAAAAGGGAATAAATCTTATATTTTCTCAAAACAAGCGATAAACAAGAAACAAACGTTTATCAATATGTCAATATACAATATACGTGCAATGATGTGGAAATAAAAATTTTGTCGACTGCTCAGAAATACCGTTCCACCACTACAAAAGCATAAAACGTGTTTGTGTGAAAAACATTGGCCTTTGGCCCAACGGATTGAAACGATAACATGACGCTGCTCAGTCGGTAATCATTGTCGACAATATACAGGGTGCCCCAAAACAGTCGTAAACTCTTGAAGTGGTTTAAAATAATTCTTTTCTTACAAAAATGTTGATTGCATTATTATTAACGAGTTCTTAATGAAAAACATAAACTAGAAGAGCCAGCATGGTCTACGAATTGATGGCAGACAACGTTTAATATAGTGTTGGCTTCAAACTGGCCTCAAGGCTTGTACAACTTAGCACACGTGAGACCGTTGCCCCATCAAAATATTTCGGTATCGAAACAAAATCCGAAATATGTATCACAAGGACGATGCACTAACCTCGAACGATAGAATACGAACGGCTCAGCTGATCACAGGTGTAAGACACTATCGAAAGGCAAGGATCTTTGTATCCCTTGCCTTTTGGTACTGTCATATATCTGTCATCCATGTCCAATGCACAGACCTTGTGACACACATACAGAACAGTAAATAAATTTCTAACTAAATAGACGAGTTTCATGTTATTTGTTGACTTGTACAAGCCTCGAGCTCAGCATAAAGCTAACGCTACGCCAAGTGTAGAGCGCCATCGCGTCAGAACTCGTAGATTGGTTGTTTTTCGTTAAGAGAAAAGTTATTTCAAATCACCTCAGGAAAAAATCCTTTCAAGGATTTACATACATCTTCCAAGCCACCCTATACAAACAATTCAAAAAAACTTCGCTCAACTATCATAGACGCATGAAAATATCTAGATACGTCGCCGATCATATTTACCCAATCAGAGATCAGAACATGCCTAAGTGACTTTCATGTGTTTGTGGTGGTAGAAATAAGTTTTCTTGAACCTACCTGCATACGTATTTTACGTGGAAGTCGACCAAAGGGATATCCAGCTTCCCGTAATCGACTACGCACGGTGCTGGGACACACTTGCAAATCGAGATTTGCCGCAACGCTAGACGCACTTTGAGAAGGATTTTGATTCATTTCTCGGATTATAGCATGGTCTTCTTGTGTTGTAGTTTTACGTGCTCGTCCTGCATTATAAAGCCGTCTATCTACGAGACCCTCTTCCCCTTTTTCACGATAACTTTTTATGTACTTTCTGACAGTCCTTTCACTGCACTTCATTATAGTTGCAATGTTCGTGCTAGGAAACCCGGCTTTATAAAGGCCAATTATTTGGCCTTTAATTGCGGCACGTTTTTGCCGCACCACTTCCATTTTTGCGAAAATGGAAAAATAGCTCAGAAATAGCGTTCCACCACGACAAATGTAGTTGACATGTTCGTGAGGAGCGATTCTTTTTATAATAGATGGCAGATGGCACCACAGTGGCCAGTCGTATGGCGGTTCGTTTAAACTATAGGATCGGAGAAAGAGAACACTGTGTTCCGGGCTTGCCTAAATTTGAAAAGTTACGAATAACACAATAAATTTGATCTACTAGTATAAGTACTGCAACTATTAACATGAAAAATTGTTATATAACATAGAGTAAAAAATAACATCTCTTCAAATTATACTATAAATACTGTGACACTTTGTATATTAAAAATTGTTGATAAATCGAGTACTTGTAAGTAACCTTGACTTGTTTGAAATAAATGAAACGGCCCCTTTGCCTTTGCTATTATTTCTGCACTATTTTTTATATTGCTTTATCTTCGATTATTTTTTCAATATTTTAACGATCAAATTAAGAGAATAGATATACATATCTAATTCATGTTTTGAATACGAGAATCGTAAATGTACAAAATGTTACATTTAACAAATGATGCAAATTATTTTCGTAAAAAATGTATATACATGCATTAAATATACGAAGGATAATTACATTGTCTACATTGTTAATTTAACTTGTTCTAAAGCATTTACTACTGTACTCAAATGTTCTTCAACTTTTTGTAAAAGTGACAAAATTTGGTCATTATCCAATTCCTGATCTTTAACTTTTTTGACAACTCCTTGAAGGGATAGTTTTGCACTTGATAATAATGTTCGCTTTTTCTTAAGATCGCAGTTGACAGCGCATTCTAAATACATTTCTGTTAATAGACAGCATAATTGAAGTACATTTTCAATTGATTCTTTTTGTTGAAACCATTTTGTATCTGAAATGGCAGCACGGTAAGCTTGTTGCAAATATTGTGCTGCTTTTTCATTATCAATATCTGTTTTCTTAAGTGCTGTAAGCTGTCCATACATTCTCCAAACATCGGAATTATTGAGTATAAGGGAACTAATTCGTCCAAATAACTCTAAAGCTTTTGGAAGTAATCTTTGCGCAGGATTCCCATCGGAATCGTTCACATTGGTTAATATAGCACGAGTTAATATATCGAGGACTTGGGAGTCTAAATGATTTTTTTTGAGATCCAAAATACGATGATAACAATGTATTACCTGTAAAAATAAAAAATTTAGCACGGGTATACTTACACCACAGAAGCGATAGAAGTCATTATCATATTATTATATGTGCTATGTACATACTTCTGAGAAGTGTCCTAAGTCTATGCTAACGATCATTAAATTATCCCAAACTTGCCAACGGTCATAACTGCATTTTATAGCATCATGAAGAGACTTCCATGCTCTTTCTTTATCGCCCAATTTTATATAAGCTTTTGCTAAATTGTTCCATGCTTCAAATGTCTATAATTTATATGTGCAGTATGTAAACATAACGTATTTAATATGTATTGTAGTTCATAAATATTACAAACCGATTGTTCCAAAGCACAGTAACGTCTATATGCAGTGGCTGCCAATTTCCAATCTTCTATTTGCAAAGCTGCATATCCGAGTCTTATCCAAACGTTCTCTTGAATATTGTTTAATTCAACTGATAATTTTAGATGTTGTATAGCTTCCATATACTAAAAAATAAAAACGATATTGAGTGTAAAGTGATTCTATCATGCCATATGTTAAAATTATATTTTTCAGTGATTATATATGTACAAACATCTTTTTTTGCAAAATAAAACATTCCCCAATGTCTTTGAGCACGGCTACTCCTTTTGTTTGATAATTCCCATGCTGTTTCATAATGACTGCTATCTTGAGTTGCATCACCTAGCAAACACCATAAATGCACTGTAGGTTTCTTAGATATTTCTTGGCGGATGATCTCTGCTGCCTAGGATAATTTGATAAAAATTTAAAAAGTGTTTATTGAGATATTATGTCAATGTTTAATGTAAGGTTGAAAATATACTTTATGTTTTAATTCCAACATATTGTAACAGTTAATAACATCTTCCCATAAATCAAGCTTTAAGAACACATCTAAAGCTGCCTTTATCAATCCAAGACTAATCATAACATGTGCCCATGTTTGTTCTAAGACCCAGATAGGTTTGAGGCCACTTGCAAAGAACATATCTATTCTATATGCAACAGGAACTTCTGAACTTCTTATTTCTTGTATTAAATATTCTAATTGCATCATGGATCGTTCAACTGCTCTTCTATCAGCCAATTCTAATGTACAGCGATGATAAAGAGACATCACTTTTAAGGACCAATTTCTTGTACTATTGATTATAACCTGCCAAATAAATGATTTTAAATATTCATAATCCAAGATGTAGATATTCACAATCCGAGCATGTACACTAAAAGTACCTACTGTTAAATAAGGTTTAATTTCTTCATCTGCTAACTTATCCTTTGGTTGTGATAACTGCAATTGAACACTGTTCAAAGTAAAAATTACAAAATATATGTTATATTTAGACCATGATCTGATGAAATATGCAAATATAAGCTTACAGTTTTGATAATATGACGGCTTCTTCCATCCCTCCAATTTCAATGTGTTCAATATTTTTTGAATACTCAATGTGTTCTAATCGAACATCATCATTTAAGTCAAGCGATTTTGGTAAATTTTCACAACATCTGAAAGGAAATTGGCTTTGCATTGCACCTATTTTCAAGTATAGTTGAGCTTTCTCTTCCTGTTGATATTTTGTGCGTTTACCTAAAATACCTTCCAGATTTAAATCTAACTGTGCTGCTGCCTGTGCAGCTTCAACGTACTTTTCAGAATTTTGTATCCGTCTATAATAAAAATAAAATTGTGCAGCTTCCATATAAAATAATGTCTTGCAGTACTCATCCTCCAATAAAAATAATTTATTGATTCTATCAAGTAAATGTTCTGTCTCATTAAATATTATACCAGAGCTTTCATTTAAAATATATTGATGTAAGAGATTTGCTCTAAATAACCACCAGATAGAGCTTTGAAAAGATTTTTCTATGATTTCATTGGAAAATATAATCTTGGAAATATAAAGAAGCTCTGGCTTCTTTGTATTTGAGTTACATTCATCATGTAAAGATAGATGTTTAAGAGCATCATCTTCATGACATTTTAGCCATTCAACATCTTCATCAATTTGTGGTCCCGTCCAATTACATTGGATAAAATATAATAAAGAAGATACGCCCACACAAAACCAAGAATTATATGTAATTACTTCTTTTTCTATGCCCTTATGTACCAGTTTATGCAGTTCATTGTCATTGCATGATTTCATAAAACTTGATAACAATTCATTGTCCATTACATCTTTATATCGTCCGTTTAATAAATTTTCTACATTCACTGGTAATTCGTAATCTGAAATAAAAGAAATTTGTAATAGAAGAAGACTCAACTTCTTAAATACAATATAACCTCACATTTTACACGAGCATATTTGTATAATTTAAAATTACTTTGTACCTTCATTATAAATAAAATTTTTTAGTAACAGAATTTCAATTTCCTCTGTTGTCATTGTCGTTTTATTTAAATTATCCATTAGTGGTAAGTGTCACTAGAAACCACGTGCAAAATGTTGGTCTGTATATACTACATCCACATTTGCCGAATATACATGATCACTACTCTACATACTTACACATGCATATGCATGTGCACAGTACACAATATGTATGGACATATATTATACTTATAAATATTACATATGTACACACACTGTATACGCGTCACTTAAATAGAAATTATAGTTTACTGATACTAATTTAATGATATACATGTTAACATCGAATTATGACATTTAATTTCAGAAAATACAAATTTTTAAAATAATCGTATAATATTTTTTAAGATAGCTGTTTCACACCTATTCAAATATACATAAAACATAACAAAACTTAAATTTTTTTGTATATCCTATGTAGTACGGTATATGCATAAAGAATAGTCAGGACGAAAAAATTGTACCAAATATTTTATTTAATACATACGATTTTCCTTCTCTACACACTTCATTCTTAATAATAAATATTTTCGATAGACTTCAAGTAAATTCATTAAGGAGAATAAAAAGAAGTCAATATTTAGGACATGTATCTTATTAATTCTATAAAAATTGCACAAATTTTTTATTTTTCATTATTACTGGACCTATACTATCACATATACAATTAAATCAAATACACTTAGTTTTCTTTACAATTAATTAAGTACATAACATATTTTTGCTCATATAAATCGTAATACTTAATACATTCCACATGTTAAAATGGGACCAATGAAATTTTTCAGTCGCTTTCACGTGTATGCATTGTATGTATATGTATAATATAATGAGATATATATTACAATTAACAAGCTGATATATCAAATATATGCTTGTAATACTTAAGAGCAACATTTTTGCTCATGTATGGATATGTATATTAATGTTTTGTTGTAGATAATTTTTTAATACTGAAAGCTTTTTAAAGAAAATATTAAATACAACATACAATGAATCAGGTAATTCTTCCATTATTGAATAAATATTCATTATAATCTTAAATAAATTATTTTGAAAATTAAGAATATGAAATCAGTGATATGCATCACCATCAAGGAGATATGTGTTTTAAGAATGAAAAGCTTGTAGTAGCACACTTTTCAACGTTTTTTTCCATTTGTCTCAGCTATTCCAAAAATAACTTAAACCATGGAACAGAATAGAAGCGAGGATGGAGTTGGTTTCACATTTTTCCACTATATGTGGAACTTACTCAGAAGTTTAAATCATTTTCATTACCGTTGTCATTAGTTTGCCGTTTCGCAGCTATCAGATTTTCCCATTGCGCTATAAGTGTGCTCCGACGTCGTGGATTTGGCTGCAAATAATTAAACGTTCATATTAAATTAGTAGAAGCGTATTGATCAATAAAATATAAGACGAGTTCTCTTTGCAAGTTCACAGTTTCTATGTAAACAGTATAACAATGGAAAATTAAATGTTTCTATTATTTTTTGTTTGTCTTCCCATTCAATCAAGTTTTATGATATCAGTATAAATTCAACACAACCTTGACATGATGTTTATTAGTCGAATAGTACGTCTGGAGTAAAAGGTATCAGTTTTTAACTGATCTACTCAATTAATACAAAAATATATATTTCATTTGCAACGCAAATATGTCCATGAAACGTTATCAGTAAGATTACGCGAAACTGACTGAAATTTCGCATAGTTACTGAAATGGGATAATTGAATAAAATATCGATCCTTGATTAATGTGTCCGTCGATAATCTGCTAGATTAGATACGGTCAGTTATAAACACAACGACGAACGATTTTTTATTCGTGTTAAACGTGTTTATCCCGGATAAAAGTTTCTACCTTGTGTTTTCCTTTGCTTTCCTTTTCTACGTCGTCTTCATTCAACGTAGTCGATGAGGCACCGCTTCTCAACGAGCTCGAACCATCGTAAATATCAGAATCATTGTCATTTCCGATGTCCAACAGATTCGGCTGAGATTTTGCTAGCATTTGCGATCGCATTAATCTATAAATGCAAAGGATCGGACTTCATTGCTTAGTCACTCTCGCTTATATTATCAATTTTGATTCGCATAAGCATCGCTATTAATATAACAATTTATCTCAAGGACATTAGATTCAGTTTCGCAAGTGTGGAATAAACTTAACTTGCAAATATCGGTAATACGAACTTGAAGACATACATATTTAAAAACTAAAAATAGTATTAATGTGACCTTAATATTCGGTGAATTTTTAAGCGAAATATTAAAAATCCTGTCATGAATAATTTACAGTTTATGCTAGTAGACAGTGAAAGAGTACTTTAAGATATAAAATACCAGTTTAAAATAAAACCGTTAACATCATAATGTTCTAGCAATAATAAATGTAATGAAGTATTCAAAATTCTCCAGATATCAGCCAATGCGTTATCTTAATTTTGAAGCCAACAGTGCAGTAGGATAATGCATTTGGCAGTCCAAGAATCAAATACTATTCAAATCGTTCCTAAATTAATCATCCTTTTAGACCACTTTTGAAAATATTTTAAATCCACCGCATCGATACTTGCAACCTGCAAGCACAAATCTACCATAAATCAACCAGTAAAATTCACACCTGAGTTCGTTCTCCCGTTCTTTCATTTCATGCAATTCCTTCTGAATTTTCTCTTCCACTGGAACGTATCCTTTTCTAACAGGAGGTTTCTTGGGTTCGTCATCCGGTTCCAGTTGAATACTCAAGCTTCTGTTGAACGCTTTGATGCTCATCGGATTAAGCGCGATCGTTGGTGTGGTAGGGGTTGACAAGGAGTCGTTCACAGATGTTTTTGATTTGTAAATCTTCCCTCGGGTGGCGAGAAACCTGTGCATCAATCCTTTTTGGCTGGGTGCAGTGGCAAACCGCAGTGGCGTCGGCGTGGTACGACTGGATATCACTCCGTTTGTCATCTTTGGCGTGAAGGATGGCGTCGATTGCGTCAAATTGACCGCCTCCAGGATTTGCGGGGTCGATGTCGTCCTCTTCAGCTTACCGGAAGCCAGCGCTTGAGGCATTCGCCGTACCTATCACATACAAACAGCTTCGTTAGACTGAAAGTTAATTTCACTTCGAGACGCAACGCAATTTTGCCGAACTGAATTATTTTCCAGTGCTAATAAAAATCAAAGGAAATTCTTAAATCCCGAATGCCGACGACTTTCTCTTACAGTACATTGATAAATTATACGGGGGATGGAAGACGATAGTAATAAATATTGTAGATACAAAGTAATTACTCTTAATGCACTGTGGTTTCAGCGTTTCAGCGAACGGTTCAGGACATACTGGACAAAAGTTATTGGTCGACCAAGGTCTTTTGAACTGGACGTTATCGTTCAGTGGACATAGGACTGCGAGGGCTACATTTTAAAACTCCCATTATCAGTGACAATAGTCGAGTCATGGGCAAAGACGGCGGTTTCGCGAAGAACGGCATGTTTGCTTAAAAGTATCAAGAGATAAGATATTCTCATTGAAATACAGCCGTGTTACTAAAGGCATGCGGAACACAGTTCGAGAAACGAATTCGCATGTTTGCGGTGTAATAATTACTTCGCGCGACCGGGCTAATAAAACGGCGTAAAAATGTAACATGCGATCGTGTCGCAATGATTATCTGCACCGTGATACTTTTACGTTTTCTTGAGACCGCGATTGTGAAACTGGCGTGAAAAGATGTATCCGTTGAAAGAATATCAAGGATCTAGCTCAGCTTGTAGATGCTGCAATGTATTAATACCGAAGAGCGCCCCGATGAACAGCTTCGTCTCGTTCAACTTCTTAACACGTTTATTTATTTGTTGCACTCTTTTAATAGTTACTGCGCTCTTGAACGTCGCATTTCTTTCCTCATCGCCTATTTAAAGAGCTCACAGCCGTTTCTATAATTTCCTTTCAAACCACCAGTCATTCATAGAAACAAGGCGCGCAGCGGTATTATGTTTTTACTCGCATTCACGACACAAAACCAGAAGAAACTTAGAGACGATTTTACGAGAACAGTCAACATCTATTAGAAAGTATCTCTTTGTTCCTTTAGTGGATACGTAACTTTACGCTTGTCCCATGATACTCGTTAGTTCCGTTCTGTTTAAATACGTCGAACGCGGACTTAAAGTAGGCTTTTGCATCAATAAACCCATCCCCGTGACATTACAAAACGAAAACCACATTATTAGCTGGGTAGAAACAGCGTGAAACAATCTACCATTTCTATCGAATAACTGTATATGAATAAACTGTATTCAGTTTACGATTTACTCAGATTCTTAATATCGAGCTTCGTATATGGAAAAATTGAATTTAAAAGTTAATCTATTATTATAGAATTGCAATGAGAAATGTTCACTAGTTTGAATTCTTCAGAAGAACTTTCGTTCCACATGTATATTCGGATTATCCCCTAAACGATGATCTCCTTAAAACGTCAGACAAAGCAGGACAAAACGTATTATCCATCGCAGCCTGAGAAATGCACACATAATTAAACAAAATGTATGGCCGCCGTTTTTCCTTAATGAACGTCCACTTCGCTGAAAAAGCGACTAACGCGTCTCTTTTAGGGCATACTAGCGTGTATAAAGTTTAAAATATCAGAGAGAAAGATTGTACTGGGTCGAATCCATTTTTTTATCCACGAATTTATGTCTCGTAGTTCATAAAATCGAGATAATGTGTAGGATCGTGCGCGCGCGCGAGCGCTCAAGTCGCAAATCGGTAAATCAACGATCGCGTATAATCGTCCGCGTCACTCGTGGACATGTAGATAGGCTGTCGATGCATTTCGTCCCTATAAGGAGCACGTCGGCTGGTTTACTCTTTCTTTCTTTCGTTCAACGACCTTGAGCACGACCGAGCCATGGAACATATACATGTTTACCTGCACGTACGTCTTGGTTCAAGCGTACCTTGGAATCTACCGTCTCGTGGGACGTGGTCTTAATGCTGCCCACGTTTCGTAGCTCGTGCTCCCTCTCCGTGACCTCTTCGATCTCCTTCTGTATTCTGTCCGTTGCCTTCTTCAGCTGCTCCAACCTGTGATCCGCCTGCATGTGCAACGAAATTGTATCACGTTAACGGCTTAGTCGATTGTTACCGAAAAGACGATTTCAACTATTCGAAGAATTCGACACTGTTTTCACCGTGTCGTTATCGAAATATATTTTACAGTATGAGAGTTAACATGTCCGCTGTCAGAATTTGTCAACAGCCTTCATAGTTAGAAGTTTCTATTAATTTAATGTCGGTTACCTATGTTGTAATTTGTTAAAAAATAGAACTACATGTAACAACTGCTAGCGAACAAACGCTAGAGTGCAAGCTCTGTAGACAGTTAATTTGCGCATTCTAATCTCAAGATGAATCATTTCGGGATTCTCGCATTCACTTTTGTAAACGTCCAGAATGTTTACAGTCTCGATGGATCGGTTGACCCGTCCTACGCATTTAGTTTAACAAGCTTGCGCTACATTCATTCAAAAATAACTTTCCCGTACAGCAACGTAACACTGCAAGTGATTATAAGGCTGCAGGAAACGACCCTGTATGTCACTTTAGGACATCGGGTCTCTTGGCATGTCTTGATGATTATGATTATCAAGGCGACAGTTTTCTAACTACATAATCACAGGTCACACGGGACACGGTATCTCTCGGTAGGCTCTACAAAGAAAACAACAATTACGTGACTGTGAATTACTGTCACTCCTTGATGTTTGAAAGCCAAACCAAGACAAGAACTACCAACAGTATCAAGGATGGTTGCAACAGCTCTGCAAATATTGTTGGTAGTATGATTTTACGCGAAAGTGTTCAAACGATAAAAACCAATCGATAATAACTTGAAGAAATTTCGTGTAGGCTGTCATTTGGTATAATGAAAAGATGACGAACCAGTTAGCGAATTATTTGAAATGTGTCCTAAGGCAAGTGATGCAACACGCGGATCTGCATCTGAGAATTCTAATTGATTGGTTGTCTTCGGGCAGACTAGAACAAGGATCAAAACAAGAAGGAAGATCGTTTGATGAATGAATGAACCAAGTTTCCCCGTTTTTTCCGAGAACCGTTTCCCAATCCTGCTATGAGTCGGATGCTCACAATCGCGCAGCCCCGCGTAATTAGAGAAGCCACTGTTTCAGAATGTTGAATTAATGATGGTGCAACCCGACTCCTGAACCTCAATTCTAACATCAACGTAAACCGTGCGACCAATCTAAACACCGGTTTTCTGTATGCAGTCGCGGTCTACGAACTCTCTCGTTGCACGTGACGCGATGCCGAGCTTTTCGGCATGCTGCCCACGAAAATGAAACGAAAAACAAAATATGAGTCGCGGAATAAATGAAATTCAATGGTGCCTAGCATCCATCGCCCCTCTAACGGGAAACAAATTCCAGAAAGCTGGCTGTACGCGACTGCCATACTATTAACCCGTTCCAGGCTCACCGTAGTGATCCATAAGAAATTTTACAGTTAATTTACAAGGTTAATTGGGTTTCCATTCGTGTAGCAGTGCTCAATTAAGCTCGCTATTTAGATAAGTTCAGTCGATCTCGAAGACCGAGTAGCTTTCGTTTATTAGCTCCGGGTACATAAAACTGATGACCATTGGAGTCTAGATAATTATGGAAATGTAGATTAGACCTTGGGCTCTGTGATGTGCTAATGAAAATAAAAACCCTGCAGAATCATGTTCACCATTGACGAAGGACAGAGCATGCCACCGATGTTTAGCATAATTTTGTGTTATTTAAGTAAATTAGTTGCAACGTAAGCGAAACATTCTTTAATCACTACTAATCACGATGATACAGAGTCATGGTGTACGATTTTTCCGATTTTTCTGATTTGTCTGACTTGTACACACGATGAAAAAATATAAACGAAGTAAAGATATCAAATAAAAACTTCCTTCTGCAGAAGTATGCTACGACTTATGCCAAGGACTCATGTCCTTCGCGTCCTTTCATTTTTCCTTCACGTCCGAGACAATAGAAACTACACTTTTCTTGTAAATTGGAACAACTGTTATGATAACATAAACTTGCTTCCCTTTTCCACCATTCATACTCCTAAAATTTTGTTTGGATAAAGAAATTATTTTTTAATTGACCAACCCCGCGCTAGATCGAATTGAACGTTAGGCAACGATGTGAACGGCTTTGCACAAAACTGTATTACCACGCGCAATCGATCTATTTATCTCCACTTTCTCGTTTCTAATCAACTGCTATCGCTGGATACCGCGACCGATAAACTTTCTTAAGTTCAAACCCGCGTCGCTGATAGGTACATGCAATGATAACGCTTCACGATCGATTTTAATTTCAACACCGTTTAGATGGAAACGCGATGTCAGTTTAGATCGAGTTCCGTAGATAGTACAGGGGCCAAGGGAAATTTTGTTGTAGGTCTGTCGTTCAAATGATTTTTAGATAACATTAACATCATTCGATGATTAATAAACTCCGCGGCACAATGCACAGTATTACTTCATTGATGTTTTTATCGATGATACAATGATTCATCGACTGATCACCCAAAGAATGAGTCAATAATACATGCCTTCTTTATGCGATTCTTGTGAAAATTCTTTTCCCTGTTGTTTTCTAGTTAAACTATTGCGAAACACCTATGATATAAACTTGTTTCCGTTTTTTATCATTCACATCAACGAAATTCTGCCGTTTTAATTTCCATTTTCTTCTACTAATTACAAGAATACATTTACGATGATTACAAGTTATTTATACCGTAGTACGTACAAATTCATTTCATTGTTAATTTTCCTCGTGTATAATAATGACAGTAAACCGAGGAAAATTGTTATTTCTTTGTATCTCTTGTTAATTAGACAGTTATTTAAGACAAACTCCATCTTTTTGAGAATGCAGAGAACTAAAAACTGTTACTTTAAATTCTCAA
Source organism: Augochlorella aurata (assembly GCA_028455555.1). Classification (NCBI taxonomy): domain Eukaryota; kingdom Metazoa; phylum Arthropoda; class Insecta; order Hymenoptera; family Halictidae; genus Augochlorella; species Augochlorella aurata. The sequence continues at coordinate 15,115,202 of CM052168.1, read as the reverse complement.
TTTACTTGTTACGTAGATTCACTATTTTTCAGTTTATATTACCGGTCCAGCGCACGTACAAATACAATCAGAAGGAAAGCCCATTTTGAAATAAAACACAGTGAAGTAAAGATGCTTAACACTCGGAAAACCGGCACTTTTGTCGATACTTTGATCCATCCACTGTCTCCGTCATTTTCTCAAAAATATTCAACGATAGTTTGTCCAGATTCATCGATCTTCTTGTTGGAACTAATTACACATGCTATTTCTAATAATCAAGGGGATCATAGTAACCAGATGATGTTAGATCCAGATGCACTCTCGCATCGCGACCTTAATTGTTGAAAGGAGGGTCGACCTTCAACGAAACTTCATGGTCACCTAGCCGAGTGCAACCGAAACTCAATCGACTCGATCGAAATTGAAGGACCATCCGGATCTTGAACCGCTTTCAAAATACTGAATCGAGATACACCTAACCGTCACAGAATAAATTGGCGAAACAGAAGTTCGTCTCTATCTAAACGAACCTTAATCGATTCGATCGAAATACAATGATCAGCCGGATCATCGAGACAGATCACTTGCGAGAGGTCTTTCTGACAGCACACTCGCGAGGCCGCGTATTCTTGGAATATTGTTTGAAGAATGAATAGAAACCTGGCTGTTCCGCAGCTGACAGAAGGGGGCTGATTCAGTCAGGTGTCTCGTCCGCACTTCCGCGTAGGAACCGAATATTATTGGAACCAGTCCTCGAAGGGTTTCACCGGCCAGCGAAGCTGCTGTTGTCTGACAGTCCGGAATGCTGCTCATTGAAAACTGAGCAACCGTCTAGCACCGGCTGCTTAACTGTAACCCGTGCCTGTTTCCTTTCTAAAAAAATGGGCCACGGATCTTCCTGCCTCTCCTTTCTTTCGTGAACCCCCAGGTTTCCAACTGCGAGGCGACGATGACCGACTTAAAATTCCACCTCGATGATACACTCGATTTCGACGAACGATTATCGTCGGGATTTCGAGGTCGCGGAGAGTTTTGGACCGGAGTTTCCCTTCGCGACGAATCTCCTTCGATTCCCGTTCTAGCGAAAATTGTCGGCAGCCGGCTGATCGCGTGCTCGATTAGGCGAACATTAATGGATCGTGTTATCGAACGTTTTAGAAGGCAGTTCGCGGCCCATTCGTTTACCGCTAGTGATTCCGGAGACATGACATTGATCATTCGATGATGCCATTCGGGTATGGAGGTAGATGTGCGAATGGAGAAAGACGGAGAGGGAGAGTGGTTCAGAATTCAGAGAGTGAATAATAGAATAGGTAGATCCGTTTGTCCAGGCAAAGTTTCTAGAGTGGATCAATTTTGGAAAACTTTTGTATCGATTAAGCAGTCGTTTGCAAACATTTTGTAAGTTGTAACATGCGTATATTGCTTGAAATATTTGAACTAGGTGCAGCAATCCACAGACTAATATGCAGGGTTTGAATTAGTATGAGAACAGACATGTCAAATGATAGTTTCCTTGAGCTATTCTTGGCATGCTTACACTGTTAATATTTCTGACACCTTTTATATAAAATCTCTGCAATGTGTTAACGAAGTAACAAATAAATCTAGACAAATATTTATTTAGGCACAAATATGTACTTTCTAACAAAAGGCGCGATTAGAAACAAAGACGTGTTTTCAGGTCAAATTGATTAAAGCGATCCAGGGTCAACGAGTCGATCCATGTGAAGGCACATAAAATATTTTTTTAGCGAACCTACTAGCACGATCGTCATCGTCATCAGCTAGAAAACGTAACAGCTGGTGTCTGGGTTATAGTCGGTATCGAAACACCTGTCAAGCAGTTTCAGAAACGAAACTAGCAATCCCAAAGGCAACGCGACGACCCACATACCATGTACGTAATTAAGTTTAAACAGCATCAAACCCAACCAAGAAACGCAGTGTTCGCGCGCGCTATAATGCCTCAGGTGCTATAATTGCGTGACTGGAATTTAATATATTTTCAAATCTGGACAATTCATGGGAACATCGCGGAACCATTATCTCGGATTCCATTACAGGCTGCATAGTTCGTGGTACAGTACCATTCGAAAAACATTTCAACATCCGATAGCTTTGCACAAATCCGTTTTATTTCAATATGAAATATTAATACATTTACTTGTTTTTAATAGCGAAAGAATATGCAGCAGTAGATAGGCAACTCCACTTTTCATAAATTTTTCAATTATTATAGTTTTTCCAATTTACGAAACAAGTGAGCTATCATGTGATGTAAAAAAAGGTGACCTACTAGTATGTAATTAGTATGGACGAGGCAGTTTATTTGAATGTGACTTCACGATGTAAACACATTATTTTGAATACATTGTGCATTACAGCAATGCTTAAATCAGGTACATCTCCTTTCGAATCATTTTAATGAACATGTATTATTCTCATATATTGAATCTAACATCAAGAAAGGCCTAATATTTGAATTGTATTTATTGGAACAATTATTTATTATTTATTCGAACATTACTTGATCATGAATTTATAGCATGATTGAAATTCTACTTGTGTAATTTGCACAAATTATCTGATATGCAAAGCTATTTCCTTACAGCAGGAGCTACTTCGGTTGCATATTATTTTACTGGAAAAGCCAAGTTCGGCGAACCATTGATCAAATACTTTTGTGAGGTAGTGTATATCCTTTCAAAAATCTGTGATACCGGTTCCATTATGAACGCGTACGAGCACGGCTGCTGCTCAGCTAGCCACAAGTTTGCATTCGGATTACGTTTGTCCACATGTCGAAGCTCGGATACAATTAACGCTCTATAACACTAGCATTCGGTTAAAATGACTAGTTTGAAATCCCTTATAACAAGTTCCAGGATTGTCTTTCTCAAAATTCGCGTGAACATTGTATGATCTTTTTTATTTCACTGATTCTAACACAAGAAAAGATTTTTATTAATTCCATTCACTCTAACAAAATTAAAATTCTATATTTAGAGCGGCGACCGTCGCGTTAGTACGTGCGAACTAGGGTTTAATCTAGAGTACATGTATATACCCTATAATACTTTGCAATATCTAATCTACATATACAGATAGGTGTCAAAACACACTTGTTACGTTACTAATTGCATTCAACCGTCATGTTAAACGATGCTATGCAGTATAAGCAAAATCTGAACATTCATAATCGATCATTAGAATTGTCTAAAATTTTGAAAACGATTTAGAAACAACTTATCGAAAAGGTAATAGTCCTGTTTTCATTTCTATATGTCCCTTGCACTGTAACAACGTGTAAGACTCGTCACGAATAGATAAATAAAAATCTTCCGATTCAATTGGAAGAAATGATTGGAAATTAGATGAAAATGTATTTCTTCTTTCAATAATTTTAATCGATCGGAAACAACGTAACACTATTATTTAATTTTTGTAAATTTTTCACATTCTTCTTTTCCACTAATCCACTTTTATCAAAAAATGTTTTTTTATCTTCACTTACAATTTATCTATCACTGACGTTTGGCAGTCACAATAAATATACAATATATATAATTTTTTTTGTCTTGTATAATTAAGGGCAAAGAAGTGCTAATAATTTATGAAAGAAATTGTAGTGCCAGGATTTAATTATAATAATGATAATTATATCGAATATCGATCACACCGAAAAAAAAATTTAATTTTCCCGGAGAATAGCCAAGAGTGGCGCATCAGTGTTCCCAATAAAAGGAAAAGATCGTGTGCGATTTAAATAGCTGTCCGACCAGTTTTTCGGGATCACCGCGCAAATACGCTCGGACCCTTGTTACATCTGATTTCGGCGATCCACCGGCGCGCGGCCGCGGCGGGCAATTAGAGATCGAACAATTCCGACGAGTATCGCGCGAAGAGCCGTGACACTTTTTCAAGAGTGTTTCGAAAGCGATTCACGGCGCGAGATAATTAGATGGGATCAGTACGATAATCGACTAATACACAGTGAATTAGAAGTCCCGTTGACGTATCCGCTGATCGTCTTAAAGCGCCGGCACAGTAATTTACAGCGGCCACTGATAAATATTGACAGAGCCGGCAGGTGTTACACGGTCGAAATGTACTCGGCACTCGTCGGATCGTATGCGAATCGTCGGATCGTTGTATTGCCAGCCGGTAACGATAGTAAATCAAATACCCGTTGAACAGGATTCTTCTCCGCTGCTCATCCGTGATCTCGCGTGCATGCACTTACCTCCATTTTCATCGTTGCCACTGGGATTTCACACGCAGAGCCGTCCGCCAACTAGGCGTTTTATCGAGCGCCGCTTCCGACACGGGTCCCCGAATACACCGAGCAGAATTTCGATCCTCTTATCTGATGATTGTGAACGCAGCCGGCTAACGTCCGTATCTATTATCATGCCCGCGCGGTTACGTCACTGGCTGGATCTCTTTCGCACCATTTCTCTTCCCCGGGCAAGGTGTACGACCCTGGTTCCCTTTCGAACGGGTCACGGTAAATTCGTTCTCCGACCGAAGGTCCCCGATGGTGACCCGACGGTTCCTCTTTTCCAGTCGCTGAAGAAATATCCAACAGATTCCGTTACACAGCCGTCCAACGGAATCGGCCTGTCTGTTCAGGTGATTTCAACGCCGGCTAGCGCGTGATCTACGAGTTGCCCGTGGAATCGCGTTCACCGTCGATCACCAGACCCGCCGCTACGGAGTACGCCTAAAACCAGATTGACGGGGACCCGCGAACGAGGAGGAAGATGTGCGTTTCCACGCGATGGAAGCGGACACCGCGACCGGGAGGACACTCTTTCGAAACTCGGATGAACCTCGAAAGCCGACGAACCGCCGCGTTCGGTCTTCCCCCGTGTCGCCACCAGTTGCCGTTTGCGTTCCTGTAATTTTCAAGAGGGCCGAAGGCTTATAATCGAGTCGCGGCCGGGCCCCGTTCGACGACTGCCATTTTGCCTGTGTAACCTTGTTGTTCCCCTGGCCGTTCTCCGAACAAAAGCAACGGGCCGATGACACTACGACCCATTCGACAACCTTCGCTGTAATCCCATCCATGAAAATACGGTGGACGAAATTTTCATAACAACAATACCATTTTTCATCAAAATATAAACTATTTTTAGAACGTAAAGGAGGAAGTCATTCAAGAATAACAAAAGCATCAAGTTAATCTAGAGCAGTGAAACATTTCTTTTGTTTCTGTTATAAGCGAAATATTACACATAATTTGACGCGCAGTGATGTGATGAAATTGTGGACAGTTTTTTTCTTTAAACTCATTCTAATGAATTTTTTATTTAGTTACTACCGGTCTTATTCGTGATTAATTGAAAGATTATGTTTTCATGTTATTAGCTAATTTTAGCGATATCGCTTCCTCGGCTCTATTATTCTTATCTCTTAGTGCATTCTCTCACTTGTTCTACAAAGGGTGGCCAAACTATTCTGTGAAAATAAGAAGATTCAAATTCTGTAAATTTAAGCGTTGGAATACAATAGATGTAATCAATGTTTTAAGAATAATATTTGTATTTAAAAGTACAGAGTAAACAATTTTATACGGGTTGAAGATTACACTTTAGACAAAAATAAAATTAGATTGGTTAAATATAAGAAAAGGTTATATAGACTAATACAAAATTTGATACATATTAAAACACAACAAGAATGCATTAATCAAATGTAAAAAGAATCCTAAATAAATAAAAATATAACACTTGTCGAGTACTGTATCGTTTAAACTTAAGTCAAGACTTCCTCGTGCTCACAAACAGAAGTCCGAAATTTACAATTCTTGACATGCATTTACATCCGCCTTTCTTTCGAAAAATCAGATTTATGTGTTAACATATTATACATAGTACTACCAGACGTTGTAGCTAACGGGAAAAGAAGTAACGATAATATCCATACATTGTTAAATTAACTAAACGTATGGCTTACGCATATATCGAGGAAGAATATTTTGAGTATAATAATTTGGCCAACCTCTGTATACATATACATCTATACAGTGACTCTTATTAATATTCGGAAATCTGTTAATACGAAATAAATTTCTTAAAACGGAACTTTCTATAAAACACATTTTTTTAATTTTTGTTACAGACATAGATAAAAAAGTTAAGAAATCAAAGTTGTTTATTTTCCTTTGTCACTTTAAGCAATAGCAAAATTAAAAAGAGCGTTCTAGTCATTGTCTAATAAACTACACCCTCTACCATCTAAGAGAAAATCAAGTAGTCACTGTACAGATGTATACTTATTGCAGAATTTAGATTTCCTGTACATAATACAACTTCATTAGAAACACCACTATCATATATTTCGCGATAGTTTAGAAAATTATGTATTGTCTTTTTGTATTTGTTTTGTACTTTATTACGTATTTACGTCCTTATTATGTATTTTTATCTTATATTTTATTGTATTTTGCCTACTTTACTTCGGTAGTTAACATTATTTTACACTATATTAAAAAATATTAGTTATTACAGATAATAGTAATGATTATATCGATAATTAACCTATTTTTTCTATTAATTATTAATTATTATTATTATTATTATAATAATTATTATTAATTAACCTATTATTTTTGTATTGGCAAATTTAAAAAATATTACTTAATTTACACTGATTGAACCATTCATAAATCTTCCTTACACAGATATCAATGCAATCAAACTATCGAATCAAATTATATATTAATTTCTTAAAAGGTAAATTCTTTATTTTTTTCAAAATTCCAGAAGTAAAATATTTTTTAATACACTTTACAATTTAATTTTATGAAAAACGAACTTACTAAATCACTAGAAATTGATTTTTAATTTTCCTGCATATCGAGTTAATACCATTCACGCATTCTCCTAATTATGCAGTTTATTGTTACATCTTACCTTATTGTATATATGTATATATAATATTCTTGTACATTATAAATTTAACTACTTTTAATTATTTTCCCGATCATGAAATAATATAATGTATTTTATTATTGCTCATAATTATCGATTGCTTTATTCTTTTTGAAAAGAAATAATTAAACTAATAAATCAAATTGTTTTTTTATTTGCAAAATAACATTAGATCATTATATAATTGTTGTTTCAAAAATGTTTCAAAATTTTATGAACAAATAAATTATGTTATTATATACCAAAATGTATATATACATCTAAATACATGACATACCTAATACTCATGTACGTATAGGTACTATTGGGATGTGTTAAGAACCGCCATTTTTATTCTACAGGTGCGCCATCTGTATCCTATTAAATGATAAAGTGTATTTTAGAAATGCACAGGAAATTTTGTAAATGCTATTCTTACAAAATTATAAAGATGTCTACAATAGAACATTTCGGACAATATTTGATTTATTTAACTTAACTAAATCAATGTAAAAAGTAATTGTATCGTTACAATCTATACATGTGCATATATGTGTATACTTACCATTTGTATTTTTTGCACAGTCGAGTTTCTTAATAAAAGCATTATTGTCATTGGTCGTCTCTTGTTGAAAATACTATGTATTTCATTTTACATTAATTAACCAATAATAGAGCATTTACAATAAATACGAATTTATTGTTGTAAATATAGATTCTGTTCTTTTTTCTATATTCAAAATATACAGGTTAAATAAAAAAAAATTATCTGTGTTGTTCTAACATCTTAAGTACTATAGAAATTCGCGTTCATATAAATTACATGATATTATAACTATGTATTTGAAATTACATGAACCTAACATTCGCCATTGCATTCTAACTTTGAACATGCTTGGAGTACTTCTCAATGTATTACATGTCTCTATTATATAATTGTTAAATGTTAATTTCTGTTATTTACCAATGACATATCTGCATATTCAAAATTTAAATTCTATTACACTTTGAAATATTAAAATGATTAAAGAACAATTTTCTCCAATTAGCAGTAAGTAATACAATCATTTTGGTATATTTATTAAGCATTCTGTACCATAAAAAGTGTATTAAAAGAAGTAAAAATTATTTTACTTTGAATAATTATAGAAATTCAATCGGTGAAACCAACACAAGGAAGAAATTTGGTAGGTTCAGCTCGACACATACGTGATTTGGCTGCAGATGTTCATACAAGTATACAGCAATGGAATACAGCTCATTTACAAGGAGTAGCATTACTCAAGGATATAACTCAAGAAAAGCAGAATACATCCTATTCTCAGTTTTTGCAAGAGTTATGTGATAAATTGGAACATGTTTGCGATGCACTGGTAATAATTATGAGATATATAAGTGTACGTATAAAACACTTTAGAAGTAGGTAAAGAACATGAAAACAATCTTAAAAATTCATATGAACCTTACAGATTTTCATTATTTTTGTGCTCCTTTTCTACTCCTAAAGTGGATCTCACATAACATAATATGTTAACAGATTTTGTTCCAGGATACTATAGTAAAAAGTCTTGCTCAAATTACACATCAACTAAAGTTGACAACATCTTTAAATAAAGATGTGGACAAATTATTTACAACGTGGCCTGTTACTAAATTTGGTACATATAAAATATTTTTGACAGATAAATAGTGAAATACTAATATTAAAATCATATAGTCTATATATTTAGAATACAATAGATTAATATCACTTTGCATTATCTTCGCAGATTATGTTGTGGAGTTAATACATAATATGTATTCTAAAGAAGCCAAGATGAAACGAAAAATTTTCGAAAATGTAGCTCATCAATATACAGATTCTTGGAAAATGTTGTGCCTGGCAACCTGGGTTCATCAGCCATTACTACCAGAAAGCCTAACAATATTCTTGGAATCATTATTAATAGAAACTGGACATAGATAATTGTAGTTATTGTTGGTACATGTTTTGGTGAGTATTTTTGTAATTTTGAAATTTGAACTTTATAATTAACTTTTTGTACGCAATAACTTACAACTATTGAAATAAAACAGAGATTAATAGAATGTTCATTTATTTGTGGCTTTTGAAATACCATGTGTATAGTTTCACAAAAAAGAAAAAATACGTAATAGTTATACATATACTCAGAATCCAAAACTCGCTATGAAAATGTTTACAATTGGTACCTGAGATCACAAAGAAATACAAATATAGACAAGTACAAATGTGCTATATTTTCTTTGCAAATGCAGATTCTAAAGAATGTATCTTAGATACAAGGAACCAAACCTGCAAAGTTAGTATATTTTGTGATTAGTTATATTAATCTAATAGTTACTAGTGCCATTAACATTTAATCATATCCATAACTTCTTATGCACGTATGATACATATTTACAGATAAATACAAAATTAATAATATCCACTGTACATAAATGCTATAACAACGTGGATGGAATTATCTTATTGATGTTTAAAGTATTCTCAATGCTATGGTATTTGTATACAGATTGTAAATGATCGATTTTAAATTATATATAATTTTTTTATTTCTAACTTTTAAAATTATACTATTTTCGTTTCTTGGCATCTTCTTTTACAGCTGTAGTGAAATTATTGATGCAATATAAATAAAGTTTTTCTTATTCACTGATTCGTAGAGTCACTATAACTGAGAAATGTTACAAAAAAGTTATTAGCAATTACAGATTTAGATAATTAAATATGTATTTAAAATAATTTGTGCATGATTATCTTTGTAGCACTGTAACTAACGTCACGTTAATATATTTGTAACTGATAGTATGACTAATACCTATATAAAGTTACAATTACAAAAAACTTCTATAAGTCATGTTTTATAATATATAATGTATAATTATAGAAGGTCTAGTTTCTTATTTCCTGGTTCATTTAAGTATGACTGTATGGTTCTTTGCAAAAAATCGTTTTAAAACTGAAACCATTAAGAGTATGTTATGTATATAGTTATAAAACTTAATGCTGAAAATTATTCAATATTTTAAGATTATTATAATGTTTTAGCATGAAGTATATATATTATACATAATAAATATAACAGAAACAGTCTTATTTACATACATGTACCAGAATATAAGATATTACATTACTTTAATATTGATATCGTTCATTCAAATATGGAAGTTATAATATATTGATTGTGATACTGTCAAAAATTCTATAAAAAAATATCTACACCATTGTGTAATTATATGCATACATATACAATTTTGAATAATTGTATTAGTTCAGTATCTTTATACACTATGCACATTACATGAATTTGTTTAGGAACATCTTGCATACGATCATCCGAGAATCAACTTCTGGTATTCCTATTGAACTCTTCACTTAATGCCTCAAAATCAAGTTCCGTATCTAGATTTGAATTGTTAGGTATTAGATTATTTTCTAATATATTATCTGGCATTATATTCTTTAATCGTTCGGATACTAGTTCGTCAACCAAATTTGATTGATCAACTAAATGCAATTGTTCGACCAACTTTTCATCAATTAGTAAGTTTTTATCTATCACTCCACTCGTATTTAAAATATCTAAATGTGCAATATGATCATATTGAGTAATTTTAGACATATCTAAATTTTCTGCACTGCCAAATATACTAGTATCACAATTATTAGAAATGATTGGTACTGTATCTTGTAGAATTGGTATGCTGTCTGAAATCTTACAACCAGAAGTAGCAGGCATTATTTTACAAGAACTTGTATCCAATGACGACGACTGATTTTTAACACAACTTATATCTGGTGATGTTATAGGAATTATTTTAGATACTAGTTTCTGAAAACCTTTAACAAAATTTTGAGTTCCATTTTCTATGTTATTTAACCCATTTTGCATCTTCTCAAAATTATGTGTATCTTGTTTTGAGTAAGTTCCCATAGCATTATTTTCTAATTTAACAAAGTTCTGTTCTGATGATTCTAGTTTTATAAACGCTTCTTCCATATGTTCTAACTTAGACTGTTCAAAGTTATCTTCGACTTTACAAAATGTTGGTCCTAGACCATTTCCAATTTTTGTGAAATTCTCTTTATGAGATTCTGTTTTTTGATAATTTGAAACTTTCGGTGGAGTGATATCAACTTTTTGGAATCCAAGAGTATCTGAAATTTGATTTTGAATCTCCGGATTCGAAATTAACAATTTCGATACATTATTGGATTTATTACTTTCTGTATTATTTACAGGACTGGGATTTCTTCTCATCAGTGTTAAGGCTGATAATACTTCTGGACAAGTAGGATTTGTTACAGGTTCACTTCTCCTGTCGTTTAAGAAATCTGAAACACTAAGATCTGAACTTTCTGAAAATCCACTAGACATTCGCTCTTCTATATTTTCTTTAGCGTCTTCAGAATTCTCTGTTTTCTGAATTTTTAGTGGAGGTTCTAAATTTTCATAAGTGCTACAAACAGGAGTCTCAACCTTTTTTAAAGCATCATTATTGATTACATATAAACCAGGATTTAAACCCAGCACATCGCACAACGATTCTTCACCGATATCAATTAAATCCTTGTTGGTTTCTTCATCACTATTTGCAAGCGTCAACATAGCTCCAGCTTTTTCTCGTATTTTACCCATTAACATTTTTAATTCGTCTAGGAAATTCCTTACATTATTCTCAGATTTTAATATTAATAAATCAAATAATGATTGTGCGTTAAGTACTGGCTTCGCAGCAATTTTTATTATTTCAAGATTTTCGCACACAGAAATTGCTTCTCTCAATTTTATTTGTCGCCTTTCTGATTTCGCTTCCGGTGTAACGTATGCCCAAGGACCACGCTTCTTTCCTTTGCGTTTTAAAGGATCTTGACCTCCATTTTGTTTTAATTCAGGTTCAGGTGTTGGAGGAGGTAATTGCTCAAGACTTCCATGATCAGGATGCATTTCAAAATGCCTTGCCATTCGAGTACGTCCCAAATATATTTTATTACATGTAGGACACCTGAAGTGATCTGATATTTTTCTTTTCGGTACTTCTAATCCTGTTAGCAATTCTTTGGGTGATTCTTCTTCTTCGAGTTTGTCATTATTCGTATTATAATCACTATAACCACCATCCGAATCATCTAAGTCAGGTTGTAAAAAGTCTAAATGATGTAAATGTTTATAATCTCGCACCATATGTCTAGGTGGTCGAGACAATCTACCAGACCGTGTTCTTGCAACAACCTTTTTCCTTTCATCCTAAACAAGATATGAGAACATTAGTACAAGATATTTATAGTTTAGTAAATTAGATCTACCTTTAATTCTTCCTGTTCTTCTTCAGAAATTTGTGGTGGTTTAGGGGGAAGCAAAGAAGGTCTAATAGTATTCTTTTTTGGTCTACCTCTCTTCCCACCACGATTTTTTAGCAAATTTCCTGGGTTCCTGATTCGCAAATCAAGTTCTTCAGGAAATACAACCCTGGATTCATACACAAATCATTTAGTTGTAACATTTATTGAAAACCGAAAAACATGCATGTTGTATACTCACCTGTATACAACTCTTTCATTTGAAGCAGTTGTTTCTTGACTACGCTGTTGCAAAACATGTGCAATTTGTTTCAATTGTGTTGGTGTCAGGCGTTGCATACTAAAATAAATACAAACATCATATAATATGAAAGGGGTACTAAAAGTATATGCAGATTTATCTTACCTGTGAAACGTTTGACCTTGTTGAACTATTTGTATTGGATTTTCACTAGAACCCAATGGTTTACTTACATCTGTAGAATCACTTACTACTGTCACAGGTTTAGTAGGAGTACTTTTAGCTTTTTTATTTACTTTTAAATTTGTTCCGTTTACTACTAAATTAAGTTTCTGTTTAGCAGCATCATTTTGTATTGACTTGGTAGGTTCGAATGTACCACTTTGTTGTGTTACAGGTGCCTTTTGCAATGCATGTTGTAAGTTATTAGAAATATTTGCAACATTTTGAGTAGAAATAGTTAAATTGTGTTTAGTTGAATTATTAAACGCAATTTTTGCTTGTGGTTTCAAAATAGATACAGGTGTTGAAGAAATTTGGGTTGGTTTTAAAATAGATGTGGAACTTGTTGTTGCCTTTAAATCTTGAGATCTTACAATAGACGCAGTTCTAAGAACTACTGATGAATTAGAATTAATTGTAGTTTTTGGTATTCCACTCGTTACTGGTGTTTTCTTACCAATTGTAGATTTTGTTTTAAGTAATTGAGAAGGAATTTGAACTGATTTTAATAGTTGTGCCGGAATAGATCCTGCCACATTTGTGTTGCTTATAATTTGATTGGACTTTGGAAGCACAGTTGATGCACCTTTTAGCACCGGAGTTAAAAATTGTTGAACACTGCCTCTGTGAAGAGACTGTGACGTTTTAACGATTGGTGATATACGTATTTGTGAAGTGACAAGGTTCTGTGTTCCTCCAGATGTGGTATTTACTATTGCATTAGAAATATGAGGTGCAGTAACTGATTGGCTTTGTATTTCGCAAGCACCAGTTATAATCTGAGAGGTATTTAATAACTGTGCTGATATTCCAGTGGTATTTAATAATTGAGCTGTTATAGGTGTAGCTTTTATTATTTGTGGTGGTAAATTATTCAATATTGTAGCTTTTGATAATAGCATAGAATTAGGATTTGATGCAGCACTGAGAGAATGTACTGCATTAATTTGATTCACTGTTGCATTAGTAAGTTTATTTGAACCTTGAAGTAGTCTAATATTTTTAGTTGGCTTTAATATAGTTTGTGCAGGTTTTATAATAAATTGTGATGATGGCAAAATGACAGGTAGTTTTTGTAATATTTGTGCCTGAGAATTAGGCAAGGTATTAAGCTGGTTTTGTACTACACTATCATCAATTGTGTATTGCACATCATTTTCATGAATATTCTTAACATGGGAAACATCTGCTTTTATTGTGTGTATTTTAGATTGTTCCAAAACTATTGTTTGTGTACCTGAGTTCTGTTGAAGCAGATTATTTTGATGTTCGATTAATTGTTGAGATTCTTGACTCTGATTACTTAAATTCACTTCATCTAACGACAAATCATTTTCAACTACTTGGTCTTGAAGCTGTTCATTTTCAGAAACTTTTTGTATATGCCATTCTTGGAAATCAATACATTCTGTTTTAATCAATTCATCATTGGATTTTTGTACTTCTTCAGGCTGATAGCTTAACTGATCAATTGTTATAGAACCCTGAGAATGTAGCACTGTTTGGTCCTGCACGTTAATGTTATCATTCGTAGGAACATTTTCTTGTGTGTTTGAGCCAACATTATCTTCATCTTGATGGTACATAACCTCTTCGCTCGAGTTTACCTCGAAGGTTAGACCTAAGGCTGCTGCTTGTTCTGGAGTCAAGTGAATAGTTTCGGAATCGTTATCGTCATTTTGTAAAAACGCAACAAATTCGTTGTCGTGATCATCATCATCAACAACTTGCTGAAATGCTTGTTGAAGAAGATCGGAAGCACCAGTAGAGGATGCATCGTTTGTAAACACTGTAGAATTCGAAATTTCTGCCATATCGCTACCTTTTCTAGTTTAACGGTTTATGAAATGTAATTACAGAGTAATAATGATCACTATCATATTTTACCATAGCATTTTACAGGATTACGTTCTCGTAAAATCACTTTACAATATTGCATTTACTCCATTTCGCTATACACGTTTTTCGCGCAAACAGAAACACATGAGGGATGCGAAGTTTGCTGCAGATACGAAAAAGCAAATGGCGACAATGTCATTGAAATATTAGTGGTGTAGTTGGTAGTTCTCATTATGTCTATTTTCATCGTATCCTTCATTCAATATCACAATTGGACATTATGTACTTGTGCAGTGATTACATGACAAAACTTCATATTTAAATAATTTCATTCCTTTAAAAATGTTTTTAAATCAAAATCAAATTTATTATACGTTTAAAAAATATAAAACGTTTAAGGGAAAAAAAAATCAATGAATGTTATTTCTTTGCGACGTGTAATTTTCATTTACAAACTGTGTTTGGAAGGCTTGAATCATAGAGAGTGAATTACATATGTATTTATTTTTGTGTCAATTTAGTCGTATTTTAGAATAATCGTCATTCACATTGATACTGTGCAAATAACTGTTATGCATCATTTATAAAGGTTCCACGTAATGAAAAACAAATTAATGTTTCATTTACATTAATTTTTAATCGCAATTAGTGTATTTATTCTATAATGTGCATTATAGTTCAATATTGTGAAAGTTGATGGATACAAAGCCTACTTCTTAATAAAGACACTTTAAATAAATAAAGCACTTTAAATAATATAAATATGGTAAGAGCACTGATGAATCATATGATTATTGTAATAATAATTGAACTTGTCATATATTATTAAACTTTTTCGAACTATGTAATATAACATGTATTGTGATTTACTAATACCTAAAATGATTTTATTTGATCTAAATTGTTTCATGGCATTAGTTTGTCTGTATTATTGTTGCTTTATTTGAATGTAAGACATGTGCAATTAATAATTAGGTATATTTTAAAAATAATTATTGTGCTATCAAAAATTTTATTATTGCAGGATGAAGATGATGATCAATATCAAGGTGTTTGCGATGTAGGTTCATTTCCTCAAGATTTTGGATATGCATTATTTGATGGAGAAACAGAAGAATCCATGGATCCTTTATCAGGAGAACAAAAACCAAGAATACTCTTAATGGGTCTGAGAAGGTATTAAAAGTTTTTTGAATGTCCTAAATATTTTTTGTTAGACTATGCTATTAGTTGTATAACATCAATGTTTGTTTTAGGAGTGGAAAATCATCGATACAAAAAGTAGTCTTTCATAAGATGTCTCCAAATGAAACATTATTCTTGGAAAGCACAAATAAAATTATAAAGGATGATATTAGTAACTCTAGTTTTGTTCAATTTCAAATCTGGGATTTTCCAGGGCAAATTGACTTCTTTGATCCTACTTTTGACAGTGATATGATATTTGGTGGTTGTGGAGCATTAGTTTTTGTTATCGATGCTCAAGATGATTATATGGAAGCACTTAATAAATTACACTTAACAGTTACAAAAGCATACAAAGTTAATCAAGCCATAAGATTTGAAGTTTTCATACATAAAGTAGATGGTTTAACTGATGATTGTAAAATGGAAACACAAAGAGATATACACACCAGAGCAAATGATGATCTTGCTGATTCTGGTACAAACATGATTAGCTACATAAAATGAAATATTGTCCTATCAGTAAAATGTATTAATATATAATATGTATTTTTTAGGATGTGACCAAATACATCTTAGTTTTCATTTAACATCAATATACGATCACAGTATATTTGAGGCATTTAGTAAAGTTGTTCAAAAATTAATACCACAATTACCAACCCTAGAAAATTTACTTAATATACTTATATCGGTAAGAAAGAGATATAAATTTCATATACTTTGGTTTTCCATAGTATAAATTATAATTTGTGTTACAGAATTCTGCGATTGAAAAAGCATTTTTGTTTGATGTAGTATCCAAAATTTATATTGCAACCGATAGTTCTCCTGTAGATATGCAAAGTTATGAACTTTGTTGTGACATGATTGATGTTGTCATTGATGTATCGTGCATATATGGGTAAGTTACTTAAGAATATCTTTATATTTATAAATACATTTTGATTTACATTGTAAAATAATTTGTAATATTTCCTATCATAAAAACCAATTTATATAAATTTTAGTTTGAGAGAAGATTTAGAGGCTGCAGCGTTCGACAGCCAGAGTTCCAGTCTAATTAAACTGAATAATGGAACAATTTTATATCTGCGTGAAGTTAATAAATTCTTGGCCTTAGTTTGTATCCTACGGGAAGACAATTTCGACAGGCAAGGTAATATATCAATTTAGGAAGATTAACAAATACTAAATAATATATTACAATATGTATTTTGTATTCATATTTCTTTTTCTTCGTTAATAGGTGTAATTGATTACAACTTTCTTTGTTTTCGAAAAGCTATTCAACAAGTCTTTGAATTACGCAATAAGGCTTTAGCATCTACAAATGTTAATAATCATTTGACTCCTCCTGTTAATTCAAACGAAACATCAAATGCTCCTACAGTGTCTCAAAGTGGAACCATGGGACAAAATGGTACTGTTGTAATTGCACAGAGTTAATTTCTGTATGTAACATTTTGAATTTTTATTTAAGCCTTGTAATAGAAGGTAAAATATCTTTCATATACATTTTTTTCACTTAGCTTTTACTTATTGGTAAATAGTATATCATATAATCATGTTATCAATAATTTAATTTTACTTATAAAATTTTTGTAATGGAACTATATTAAATAATGTATATACGTTACTATATGTTATATTACTATCTAAAATAAGAATTAATATAATTATTAATTAATTCTTGCCAGAAATTATTGTGTTTTCTTTCAGTTCCATGTCATAACTCAATACAAAATTTTTTGTTTTCAATAATTATTTATTTAGCAGTTTTTTTATGCTTAAGACACATTATTTTCAATATTTTTTACACCGTCGATAATATCTTTCACTTCACGGTGGAGAATATATGGAGACATACTGAACGTAATTATACTTTCTTCCAATTGGTACCAACGTATGTATGAAAATGTTTGTTCATATTCGCTTAGAGTAATTTCATTGGGCAAAGGATAATCAGAATTTGAACTGAAAATTTTTTTTCATAGCACAATTATTGAGTTATATAAAAACCAATTTTAGAATGTAAATAAATTTTTTTACCTGCTTCTGTACCAATCTGCTTTATGTATTACTTTTGGGATAGGAACAGGTAATCCCGATGGAGGTAAATTTTGAAATGCAACTTCAATTAAGAAACTGCGATTCAGATCATTATATGAACATACGGTTTCATTACTCTCTGCGATCATATTTCGTGTATTCATCTGATACTGTAATATTAGTTCATCTGAAAGGAATTTATAGGAATGGATAGAACAATGGAATTGTGAGAATAAATTTGATAAAGATGATTAAGAATTGTAGATTAGAAAGAATCTTTATTTTATGATACGAATGTATATACTTCTGATTTATTTAGAAAAATATTTAACCCTGTATCTTAAAATAGAAAATAATTTAATAGTACTTTACAAAATATCGTATGAATTCAAATATTTAAAAATTATAAAAAGTATAGATATACAACTTTGTAAAGAAAACTTGATATAATTAATACTAAAGTGTTAATAAGTAAAATTAAGTATTAGTAATAATGATAAGCTAATTGAGCTTTTTAGACTTCGATTTTGTTAAAAGTAAAAAGTCAGAAATTTCTAGCTATTTTCTATGAATGGCACTAAAGGTATATTCAAGGAATGTAATATAAAGGTATTAAGTTGACCACAAAGTTGATTCAAATTTTTCGTAAGATAGGTCTAGAAAAACTACGAAGTTTTTGATTAAACCAATATATTGTTAACCGTACGACATGCTGCAATTAAATGCTGAGCTTAAGCCAGTCACTGTAACAAAATAAACAAAAGTGTAAAATTAGTGAATGTCGATATATATATATATATTATAATGTTTACTTATGTTCCAATTATATATGAATATTAGAACAATTCTACAATTCAAAGTGTAGATAGTTTCGAAGTTTATAAAATTTAGGAATATTAAATTTAAATATATTATACAACTCTCTTAATAAAACTTCTGACTTACAATAATTTGCATCCTTATTTTGTACTGCATTATGAAGTGCTAAAGCAAGATATGTGTGATATTTGGTATAACTACTTTCCAGGAGGTCCAAATCTTCACTGGCGTACATTAAATTTTTATAATTCCATCGAGCGCGAACATGATTACACATTTCAATTAACTGAAAATATCATAACTTCACACAAAA
This sequence comes from Augochlorella aurata, assembly GCA_028455555.1. NCBI lineage: Eukaryota > Metazoa > Arthropoda > Insecta > Hymenoptera > Halictidae > Augochlorella > Augochlorella aurata. The sequence goes on along the minus strand of CM052168.1, from coordinate 15,096,309 downwards.
AATTTCATTTTTTATATAGACAACATATACATACATTATTCACAGTTGCCATTAAATCATCATATTCTGGTGTTAACAAACAGTGTTCACAAACTTTTTGTAAATACTCATTATGCACTGTAATTACAATTGCATTAGATAAATGGAAAGAGTGCATTTATGTGCACACTAATGAAAGTAAAAATTATAAACTTGATTTACCTGAAATGATTGTGTCTAGACATTCAGCTTTCATTAAAGACTTCTCTAATACTAGACTCAAGTTTTGTAGTACTTGACCTGACAAGTATGTGTGTATAGAGGTAATTACATGTAATAAACAAAATCGCAAACTTTCAATGCGTCTTATATAAAACTGTTCCAACTCATTTTTAACTATACTTTTTGATTTTGTTCCCTCCAAATCTGTAAAAAATAATAATTTACTATCCTTTAGCAATATATTCATTTAACCATTTATTAATACTTTATCTTACCACAAAATCTTAAATTATTCAACGTCCACAAAGCGTACTTTAATCTTAATTGAAATCTAAATATTTCGTTATATTTTATAAAAGTGTCTTCGTTTAATATAATATTGATGGGCCAACCTACTGCATATTGCAATGTTATATTATCTATAGCTATTAATACTTGATTCGTATAAATACTGCGGGCTGTGACAGACCAACGTGAACTTGAATCTGGCCATTTTTGAGATAAGATTTCTTCGAGTATACATGATAAATAGTACGAATTGCTCCACATTTGATTAGATTCAATCTAAAAAGATCAGAAAATATGAATAAACATAATTTCATACGAAAAAGCCTACATACAACATTATATTAATTACAAATCATTTTGTGCTATACCTCCTGAAATAATTTCTGGTAAAATTTACTCATTATATGGCCTGCTTCCATCATGTACACGGATCTCATTAATGTTAAATGAGATTCCAATTTATATTCTTCTGACATGATATTTTTTACTAATTTACTAGCACTGTTATATCTTGAAACAAGAATTTCTGCCAAAATAGTTTCTAATATTTTCCTAAATGGTAATATATAATCTGATACTTTTTCAAGTCTGAAAGTGTATAACATACATTAAAGACTAATACTTTTATGAAAAAGTTATGAATTTATAATAAACATACCTTTCAAATAAATTGTTAGAATCGGTTTTGGTATTTTTAACTTTAGGACAACGATTATCAGTTGCAGTGTTCTGTAATAATTCAGATGGAATATAGTCTTCTAAAGCTTTTAGTAAAAATACATTATTAAATTCGGTCAATTGTTGTATAATAGCCCTTTCTACATCTTCATCACACTTATCAATTGTTTCTACATTTTCTTGCGACAATAAGTTTTCTTCTTCTTGTAGTTCATGTGTACTGTATTTACGAATTTCCATTTTTAATTTAGAGTAAAATTCATCAGTCAAAGACAGTTTTATTTCTAAAAAGGGAGGATAATTAGACATACTATATTATAATAGAATGTAACATAAAAATAAATATTCTTTATACTACCATTTTCATTATTAATTTTCCATATGTCTGTAATTCGATCTAGAGATACTAATAATTCAACACTTTGTCCCATACGTTGCATTTTTTTAATTAGAATTTGCATTATTGGATCTGCTAAACACAGGTCATCTAAAGGTCTTAAAGAAAATGCTTTATATTGTTCATTATTTTCCAATGATGTATCATTAAGAAATCTGAATGAAAGAGGGTTAGTTACAATGTATTACAGTTTCAATCAACATTCACATACTTTTACCTGACAATTATAAATTCCTCTCTCCAATCTTCAAATCGTCCTCCACCTAACCATGTATCGATTATATTTAAATAAACGCTAAGACTGCACAAATATAAACTAGCACAAATGTTTGATCTTCTTCGATTGTGCGATTTCTGTATTTCAAAATATAGAGATGACAATAATTTAGACGCACATATCCAATTGGGTTGAACTTTCCAATCATATATAACTCTTTGATGAACTTCGTACAAAATCTTTATATTGTACAAATGTTTCTTTAGAAGATTTGATAAAGACAAGAGTGTGAGAGATTCGTCTGGAAAAACAATACAATGAGCTATGGTATGATCATAATTTCGTTGATTATATTTCTAAGGAATATTTCTTGCACCTTGTTTCATGAACATTTTTTCTATATCAATTATTTCATTTTTAAATTTCATTAAATGGTTTCCTAGTGCTGCATTATATGCTTCATATGTGAAAGGTGGCTTTTTACAAAGACTGTTCTCTTTAGAATATATTTCTATACCAAACTGTTCTATTTCACGTATCATAGCAAAATACTTGCAAAATGGTGAAAGTATACTGTTGAAGGCGACCTAAAACTTTCTGGTAGTAATGTTTGTGAATAATAAAGAATCATATATGTTATATATGTATAGCAAACAATTAATTACACATACTTACTGTTGTTAAGCTTGGTATAGATATATTAGGACGAATGAAGAAGTCTGTTTCATCATTTAGTTGAAATACTACCATAGACATTGGAGCATAAAACATCCATAATAATTCTCTGCATACCGAATATTCACTGAGTGTTCCGAAAGTACCATAATCTGTCTCTGTTGCTTTACGCCTATATTTTATATTAATATGATCATGATAATAATTGTACAAATCAGTAATTTCTTGTATAAAAATATAATTACCATATTTCACAAAGATGTGCATCGCAAAACTGAGTCTCGACTGGATACTTTCGCCATTCTAATTCATTCCACCATGTGTTTTGAACATTAGATGCTAACCAGTTTCTAGATTTAAGCTCTTCAGTTAAAGCTACAGATAGTGTGCTTAATTCTGTTTTAGCAGTAACAGATATACACATTGTTTTATCTGAATCTTTAAGATTTGTAGATATTTGAAGTTGTGTACTTATGTCAGTAACATCTTCATCAATATCAGACCATTCCTACAAAAAATGTAACATGGGAATTCTATAAACATTGGTATTACTTAAATACTATGTGAAGCTAAGCACTAAAAATATTTACACTTTCAGTTTCACTCTTGTAATCATCAAAAAAATGCTCTTGTCCATCTCTTAAATATTGAGCCCAATCAATTTCTTCTGTGGCTTCACTTTCATTTTCACCTGTTGCATTAAAAGTACTTTCTCCTCGTGTTAGCTTTAAACATTCCAAATTGGATTTACTAGTTTCCTTAGATAATTCTAATAATAATGTTAATAAACACCATTGCAAATCATATTGTGGATGTTGTTCAAAATCAAAACTTGATAAAAATGTATCAACATATTCTTCAAGCTTTTTTGCTACATCATATTTTCCATGAATTGAAAACTTTGTAATCAAAGCTTTAATTGCTTCCTTTGTAGTGTTACTATTCACAGATAGGAATCGATGGTGTTTAATGCTTGTCATACAAAACCGTTCACAAACTTGAAATCCCTCTTCATTTTGCTGTAATTAGGGAAGCGTTATTATAACATTTGTTAATCTAATTTAAGACAGATAATGTTTAATTAACTATGATAGATAGTACCTCAAAAGAAGTTATTGCCGTTATTAATTGCTTAATATCATTATGAATATCATTTAACGTCTTCGTACCCATTTTCGTTTAGAATGCAAGTAATCAAAAATCAAAATATCAAAAGTTCAATAATCGTTATATCGCTGAAAACAAATTATTAATTGAACCAGATACGAAAAATTGTTTTCCTGATTGACAAGCAGTTTTCAAAATTCTAACCTCTGACGTACTCTTTATTCAACTTCTAAAATAATCTTTTAAAAACAAGTACTTCAGCAATTTTTCCTTCGCATATGATTTCAAACTTAACAACAATAATATAGAAAAAATCATGATGTTATAATAAAGATGATTTTATATATTCTTTCAAGAAGAATAAAATAGAATTCTATTGAACAGACATGCGCAAACTTCTTCATTCAACTTCTTACAAATCCCAATCCAAACTCTATATTTTTTAAAAGAATACGATAAGATTAAAATGTCTTTTTTAAGTATTAAATTAATAAAAATAATTTGATATTTAGAAGAGTAAATATGTAGAAGAATGATAGATACATATGTAGAAGTACGATCCTAATCGGTTTCAAATGTATGTAACATAGATCGAGAAAAAATGTCTACCATATCGACCTTGTTATTTTATTCAAATTTGAATTAAATAAATAGTATGTATGTACATATTTCAGATCAAAAATTTTAATTAAATATTCAAATGAAATTGCTATTGCACAATTTCTTTAGCATATAAAGTGGCATGTTAAAACGATAAAATTATATCAAACATAAATTCTTTTGACGTGAAAATTTATTTAATATAAATATAAGATAGGATTACAAATAGGTAAATATAAATGAGAAAGTAATTGTTTTAAGTGTTTATACGTGTATAAACGTATTTCACATAGTAATGTTACACAATATAAATTTCTTTTACAATCATGTTGGAAGACACTACATAACTGAATTCAGTAATGACATCTTATTAAAAGTAAGAACTTTGAATGTATATGTAAATGTAAATCGATGACTGTAATATGTTGGTCCCATTTTGGGAGAACCAAGTTATTTTATGGAATGCATTTAATATGTTATGAAATACCAGTAATAAATTACTTTAAATTTATATCTCCATAAAAAATGTAAATGCAATCAAATGACAAATTCGAAATCTGTTTTTGCTATAACATTTTACAACGTCGTATTATCTACTGTTATGTTAAAAATGTACAAATAATTGCTTAAAAATATTCAGACATGTCTCTGATATTGTACTTTTTTTGTTCATTTCTATACAATAAAAGCGACATGCAAATTTAACTTTATACTGTATGTTATACTGTATTTTTACTGTATAGTGAACAGATAAGACGTAAAAATTGACTTCAATAGAAAATCTCTGTCAAAATTCCTGAGGATTGGTGTATAACATAATGATGATGCGCTTTAGCTGGAAATAAGACGAATTTTCCTAATGCTATAATGACGATGATATTCGATTATTATTGTACATCAAGATGTAATGATGTTGATTCAAAATAATAATTTAATATAAAAACAAGTATTAAATTATTTATAATGGTATATGTATGTGATGTGCACATTTTTTTTTTAATTACAGTTCATCCTTCTCGTCAAGATCTATATCACTAAGATCAATTTCTTCTGCTGGTGGTAATTCAGCATTTTTGCCATCCCATGGTGTGGTAACAAGAATTTTAGGTAAATGAGCACCCTTTAATGGTGCCGTACCTCCTCGTCCGTAACTTAAGTCTCGTAAGAATTCATCTATGCCGACATAAGAGAAACTTCCTTTGAGTAATGAGTATTTCATCTTTTTGATATTTACAACCGCCAATGCCGGGTAGCCAAAACCTCCTATTTCTAACGCTTCTTCAATGTGAGGTTGAGAGCCAGCTTCTGCCCACACCCATCTATTAAAAGAAGAAGAGACAAAAAAGATCTTAAAATTTTCTAAAACATAAATTCACTCCAGTATACAGAGTGCCATTTTTTGTACATACCCCCACATTTTCTGCTTATATTTCTCTCCTAGTTCATTCAATATTTTCAAATAGTTATTTCTACATTCTGATTGGCAATCTAAGATATGTGGCAAAACTGATACAACGCATAATGGTTTGTCTGCACAAGCATTTTCCAATGCTTCTTTATCTATAATTTGAGTTACTTCTGGAGCTGGTACATTTTCTGCTAACTTTTCTGTTGCCCAACTTACAATATCGAAACTTGTTCTACCACCATCATATTCTTGTACAGAATCAAAAGATTTTTTACCAGGTGCAAAGTATTTAATTGTAGGATATCCTTTAATTTCGTATTGAATGGCCTATAACAGTGGTAAATCAAATTAAAGGTATTGAAAAATAAATACAGTTTAATTTTAAATGCAATTAATGTTAAAAAGATAATCTTACTTTTAGTTTGTTTACAGTAGCATCTATGGCACCTAATTTCACTTTTCCTTTAAGTTCTGTAGCAGCGGATTCCCAAATGGGAGCCAAATTTTTACAATGACCACACCAAGGTGCATAAAACTCAACTAACCACATATCTTCAGAATTCATTACTATCTCATCAAAGTTTTCATCTGTCAATTCAATTACATCCTTGGAATCTTTCCACTATAAAGAAAACAAATCAGTGTTACACAATTCATATACTTCCTATTTATAATCGTTATATATTATACATTGTTATATTTACCTTAGAATCATCTTTGCCTTTTTTACGACGAAAAGAGCTAACCCTTTGATTAATTGCATTTAAAGCAGCTTCCAGGATTCCATCTGCTGTTCTAGGTCCAACATAATCTTCTGGCTTATCATTAATACCAAATATCTTAATTTTTGGAATACCTTTAATTCCATATTTTAACCCAACATTCATATCTTCATCTGCATTTACTGCTCCAAATTTTACGATACCCTAATCAAAATTTATAATCCCAATAAGAAACTCATTTATGAACAAAAATGACAATGTAGAAGAAGAATGTTTAAGTTACCTTTAATGCATTAGCAGCCTTATTATACTCAGGTGTTAATTGTTGACAATGTCCACACCATGGTGCATAAAACTCGACTACCCAAATATTATCACTATTCAGTACCAAACTGTCAAAATTGTTTGAATCAAGTTTGATAACATCTGAATTGGAATTGTACAAACAATGGGCTCCAGTGATTAATATCAAGATACCTGCATGAAACAAAAATGAGAAATAATGAAATGTAAATATAATCAAGAATAATAAATAAATAAATATAATCAAGAAGAATATTTCAATCTCAATAAATTAATCAAAATGTATATCTAACGTAGTGTAAAGAAATATGCCGGTTGATGTAATAAAAAAGGTTGTGAGGCGGCTAGTAAATATTATTTTACGAAACTCACCTAAAAGAGCTTGCATTGTCATTCACAAAATATTAAAAAATTTACAATTTATAGTTATCTTCAAGAAGACATTCACTGCACAATATTTGACTCAATATAGAATTGAAACGAACAACGAATACGTCCTCCTCCTAGCACATTCAGTACCCCACTCTTTATAACCACGTAGATATCACTTTTCGTGGATCGTTCTGATTGGTTCCTGTAATCAACATCCATATATTATACTTCACAAAAGAAATACATAACCTCGATAGGATGTTAATTCTCTAAGATTACTAATCTACTTATTCTAGATAATTAAAACGATATAATTACTACAGCTTTCTAATTTCAAAATTATTTCTTATTACATAGAATCAAAAGACAATGTGTTTAGTCATAAAATCGTAAGGTGAAAGTGATTCAAAATAAGTCGATTCCATGTACAATCGAAATAAGCGTAGGCGGATTTGTGTAGGTTGAATTTATATAACATACGTATATGTAATAATTTATTGTATATATATGTAAATATGTACATATGTTTGCTATTGTACAATTGTATTGTCGCATTAATTACAATCTGTATTCTTAACTGTTGATAAATACATGCGATGTTTCATATATTATTATGTACTCTTTTCTTGTTAAGAATTAACATAAGTATTTAACATTAAGAAAAGAAAATGTAAATAATGTATAATTTATAATTTGCGTTAAATTTATTTGAAATCAATGACGTGACTGTAATATATAATATATAATAGTAATAGTAATATATATATTATAGTAATTATAATGTTGTTCACTATATTGCACTTTTTGTTATATTACTTTGCAAATTTTTAATTTCCTGAATAAAAATTAAAAATAAGTAAGGGACGCATAGTAAATATTTACACAGTAAACAAATTTTAATTCCCCACATATCATCCAATTATGTATGTGTGATCAGAGATGAGTAAAGTTCTACCTAGCCGTGATGTCCACGGTAGGATAAGGATCTAGAGATCAGGATTGCTCGCAGTTCCTGAAGTACAGAGCTCTCAGCATCCTAACCATTTTACGACCTTCGTCTGGGAAAGTAGGAGTGGGAGAATTACCCATCACAAATAACATTGGATAATGCCAATGGATTTTCATTGGTAATCCATTGAAAACGTCCAATCCCATTTATGAGATCACCTCTACGCCACTTGGAGCAGATTCCGAGCAGAATTTCTGGCACCATTGGCCACAATAAGCCACCAATAGACATACTGGCTTTGAGTGGAAATTTTACGAATGGTCAGGATGCTGAGAACTCCGATCATCTGTCAATTCAAGAGTTTCTTTTTCCAATTGAAGAACCTTTCTATCCCCCCACCATTCTACTGCGCATCTACCTTCGCGTAGTTACTTTAGGAAGAGAACAGAAGATGATCAAAAGAAATGGTGAGTCCACACGGACAAGAAACCAAGGAATAAATTTGGCTATGGAGATTTCAATACTACCTTCGCAAACAGTTTAATTCTGTGAAAAGAATTGTATAGGTGTTTAAAAAAATGAAGATCTATTAGCGATAGATCAGGTGAATAAGGTGGATGTTGCAAAATTTCATACTTTTTGATAAATTTAATTCTGAAACTATTTCATTTGCAAATATGCAGGATTATGTGGTCGAGAATCTTACGAGGTGAAAAATACGAATCGAATATCGCGGCGCATGAGACAAGCTATGTACATTGGTTGCGTGCGGTGTTTCTCATTTCGCATTTGTTATGCTGTCTTATTCGCTCGCTATTTCCTCTCTTTGTCATTGTCTATGAGGGCAGCACTGTTCAGCTGCGAACGTCTGCCAATTAGAGCACCGCAATTCGCTGCATTCTCTCAATTCAACAGCCTCGTTGCTCCTGGAGGTTCTTGAATTGAGAGATTACTGTACATATTTTATTTCTGGATACCTAAACTACTATTACATATTGAGACTCCGAAGTTTTTATCTACGAATATTAACAATATACCAACGATACTACGTGATTAAATTATATTTCAGACGGTCTGTGCGAGGTTGTAGAAATGGTCACGATAAAGGTTAATCAACGAAGTTGTGCAAATAAATGGATTTCAAAAATTGTGTTTACAACATTTCTATTGTTGATACTTTTAAACTTGCCTGCTCTTTGTCAAGCCCACAGTCATAATGAATTACCAAGTTTTAAATACACCAAAGAGGCTAATCAAGAATATCTAAAAAGTGATCATTCCGCACACGATCATCATGAAACTCAGCAGAAACACAAGCATGGTCATTATGCACATGACCATCAACATAAGACAATGTTGCCTGATAATTCAGAGGATTATGTATTTGTGAAAGCAATTACGTCCACCTTAATCATTTCAGTGGCTCCATTTTTTATTTTATTTTTTGTTCCATTGGACAACACAAAAGAACACGAGCCGTTACTAAAAATATTATTAAGTTTTGCTTCTGGTGGACTATTAGGAGATGCATTTCTACACTTAATACCTCATGCTTTGGTGCCTCATCACCATGATGATGAAGAACATGATCATGTTCACAATATGTCTGTTGGTTTATGTATATTATTTGGTATTATTATGTTCCTAGTTGTGGAAAAAGTAATAAGACTCATAAAAACTGATCATACTCATGTACATGTACATAGCATCCCAGAAAATATGCAGAAAGAAAAGAAAGATGATAGCAATTCAAAGAAAAGCACAGTTACATCTGATTTAGTTTCTAAGAAATCTGAAAATCATCCTGAGAATGAAATAAAAATTGCTGGATGTTTAAACTTAGTAGCAGATTTTTTACACAACTTTACAGATGGTCTTGCTATAGGAGCTAGTTACTTAGCTGGTAGCAGTATTGGCTTTGTTACCACTTTCACAATTTTATTACATGAAATACCTCATGAAATAGGAGATTTTGCTATTTTAATACAAAGTGGTTACAGTAGAAGAAAAGTAAGATACTGAAAAGATGAATAATTAAATAGACTATTAGTAGATCATGTTAATAAATTATGATCATATCTTTTTACAGGCTATGATGTTTCAGCTTAGTACTGCAGTAGGTGCTCTATTAGGAACTTGTGTATCATTGCTTGCAGAAGGCATGGGTAAGAAGAAATTATATTGTAAAAACTATATACTCCCAATTAATTAATTCACAATTTCACTTAATTTGAACTTATAGGTGATCTTGCAACTATGTGGATTCTTCCATTCACAGCAGGTGGATTTATTTATATCGCAACAGTATCTGTAATTCCAGAACTTTTAACCGATACTAAATTTGGACAATCTGTAAAAGAAATCATTGCACTTCTTTTAGGTGTATATATGATGGTACTTATAGCAGAATATGAGTAGAATCATATAATACCTTCCTTTGTAAATATATTGTGATCATTTAATAAGACTCGATCTTAACTACTATAACAAGAACCTTAAACTAGAACTTATATTTTTACAAGGCTGTAAGTGTTTTCAGTGATGGACTGCATTCCAGTGAAAATAGTGTTATGTTCTATATTTACTGCAAAAATAATAATGAAATTCGTAATTATAAAACTCTATTGAAATTAATGATATGATTTTTGTAACGATATTATAAATAAAAACTATTATAAACTAAAAAAAATATATACTTCTTATAGTAGATGAAAACGAAGTCTATTCTTAAGGAAAGATATGACAATCAATAATAATACTTATTACATTTATTAACTTAAATAATGCTTACCTACTATACGAATTTTACTCAATAGTTTATAGATATTCATTATGCATGCTGTAAGTTTATATATTTTAAAACATATTTACTTTCAGCTGTGATATAGTATTTTTATATTTATTTTATACTAAGTCATCATTTTTTTTATTCTTTCGAGACATTTTTCAGCCACATCTACAGAATTTTTGTGATTTTGTTCTTTTGCTAAACGTCTTCCTTCTTTACAACTCTTTTTAGCTTCTGCATATAATCCTTTTTCAAGGTATACATTTCCCAAATTAACATAAATAGAACCTATATCAAGCATTTCAGGCAGTTTTGTCCCTACAAACATAATATATTGCTGTTGAAATTATTCTAAATCTAATAGTTAAAAAAGTATTATTAACCATTTAGTGTATATTACCTATTTCTGTAGCTTCAGTTAAATATTTAATGGCTTGATCATATTCCTTTATCATACAACTTACAATTCCTAAATCATTTAGCAACACAACAATTTGCTCATCTTCTTTATCAAGAATTTTTACAGCTATGTTGTATGCTTCAGATAAGTACCCAAGAGCATCAACATATTTAGATTGTGCAAAAAGAAAACTACCATACCATTCTGAAGCTAAACCTAGTAATTGTAAAATGATTGGATTCTCAAGATCCTTAGCCACGTGTTTTTTTAAATGTTGTAAGCAAAACTGGAAACCATTTTCAGCCTTCCTATATTAACAAATAAAGTGTTACACTTTGTAATGTAAAATATTATGTATAATATTGAATCCAATTGCTTACTCTGTTTCTCCCATTTTACCATACATGTTAGCAATTTTTAAACTAATATGAATGACTGCCAAATCATCTTGGGCTACTCCTTTTGACAATAATCTTTGCAGAACTGATACAAATAGTTTCTCTGCTTTCTTATAGTCATTTACATTCATTGCAAGATTAGCCATTACATCATAAATATATGTTATACCATCATAATGTTGTAAAATCTGAGCTTGTCGCAAAGCAATATGTAACATTTGCTCTGCTTTTTTAAATTCTCCCTTCTATAAAGGGAAAAGAAACACCGATGAAACTATATTAAAACAAAACATTTGTTTTTAACTCAACATTGTCACATTGTTATCAACTACATAACAGTTAAAATATGTACAGTATTATCATCTGTTATACTTAACCTGAATCGCTAAAATTGATCGTTTAATTGTCATTACTAGTTGCGCTTCATCATCTTTCTCTTCATCCTCAGAACCAAAGAGATTAAATAAAAAACTACCCGAAATTAAAGTAAACATTGTTTGATTTGATTTTCTTCGTTCATAAAACTTAGGATTATAAAGTTTCCTTATGTCATAAATTTGTGGTAGACACACAATTAATGCATTTTTCCAACAATTTAATTGATACATATTAGTAACAACTAAAGTAGACCTTGTATATAATTGAGTATATTTAAGAGCATTTGCAATTATCTTTCGACAGTACATTGTACTAAATTATTGATTAAAAATTACAATTGTACCAAAATAACAGTATTCGTACACTCTGTTATGTAATTTCCTTAGTAGCACACGAAATTAAATATTTATACATATATCTACTTTATAACAATTTTTCTGTAGAATCGCGTTTATGTGTATGTACGCACGTGCGCATAAATTTGTGCCATTCGCCTTTGTAACGTCGTAATGGTCGTAGCGTAGTCAACAAAATAAGTTACGCAGGGTGTGGGATAAGTGACACATGCGCCGGGAGTCCTGCGCAGCGACGTGGTGCGTCTATGTACCGCGTGACAATTGTAACCATTATTAATCGTTATTGTAATTCTGAACTGATCTGAACTAATCTGAACTACGATCGCGACACAACGTAGACCCTCTATGCACGATTTATACAAGGTGCAAGGTGGATTGCATTTTGTCTAAGGAAAATATTACTTCAAATGACCTCAGGAACCCCTCTCTCAATTCAAAAACCATATCCGGAGGCAACGAGGCTCTTGAATTGAGAGAATGCAGCGAGTTACTGTGCACTGATTGGTTGATGATTTACAGCTGAACAGTGCTGCCCTCATAGTCAATGACAAAGACAGCAAGCAAGACGTATGCGGAGCGAGTCACACTGCAACCAATGTAGCTTATCTCACTTTACCGTGCAGCGGTCTCATTCTCCATCAGAAACACGCGGTGCGATATTCGACTTTGTACTTCTCGCCTCGTAGAATTCTCGACCACATTTGCCAGCGAATTTGCAAACGTCTAGCTAATTGTTGCATTGCCCTGAATGTTAGCGTGAGAGAATGAAAGAATATCGCAGGTGAACAATGTAAACGTCATATTTCAATAATTCGCATTTTTTGTTTGAATTCAATTGCCATTACTTTTCATTCTCAAGTAATTCAATTTGTTGACATTCATTGAAACAGATTCATCTTGAAGAATAATTTGAAACTAGTAAACCTTTTTGGATTCGAAACAGTGCTAAAATGCATCCCAATGAACCTGAACGTGTCAGATATCAGATCCCTGCAATTCATGATGTATTCGTGCTGTAATTTAAACAACTTCGTATTGGCGCGCCAGAAGCCCGGGCGTGGACATCCTTCTAACTTCTCTAGTGACACCTTTTAGCTTGGTTATCTCTCGCTTGCTTTAGTATTGTCTCTTTCGTTCTCATCAATTTTCCCCTTTTTTCAAAGGTTTGCGCACTGTTAAATGCGCAATATAATAGTGGGGATAAAAAACGTGACGCTAGGGAGTAGGAAGGTTATTAAACACAACGTCGGAGAGGGTACATATTCCATACTGTTCCATACTCCAAACAGTTGTTCAAACGTAAATGCACGTTTGTATATGTATCTCTAATTTGTTATGTATTAACAAGTATGCGTATGTATATACATAGAAACCTATACACACATTGTGTTCATACATATGTATGTAGTGTACTTGAATATGTATGTACGCTAATTGTTAAACATTAAACTGTGTATGTCTCATGGTAGGTGCACGCGTTTGTGTATGTATATGGAACTACAAAAAGTATGTGATTCTATCGTAAACGAACACAAACACATTAATAAGTACCTTGAATTAATATAATTGTTCGCACAATGATTATTACTTATATGGTAAACCGATAACACATAAATAATGAAACGTATACACAGAACGATCAAATTAACGTATTTACGTAAATTATTACACAGGTAAAGGTGTATGTATGTACATATCTATACCATTTTACGGTATCGTAAGGTACCCTTTACCCCACCCGTCTTGTTCCATCTCAATGCTGCACACCTTGATTTCGTGCATTACGCACCTTTTCACCTCACGGATATGAGATAGGTCATATCACAACAGGTAACAAAATATCAGTTATGCATTTTTACGCGGATAAAACTGTCAATACAACATTCCTATCAACTTGTATGATTTTTATTTCTGTTTCTCCGATAATAAGAATCGAGCACAAATAAATATTGGTCATGAGTTTAGTCCCCTGCACATATTCCGTGCTTTCTATGTACCAACAATCTTTTTTCAGATTAAATAATGTAGCAAAAATTCATAATAATATCACTTGCCGAACAAAAAACGAGTCGATTTAATTGTCCACTTCATTTATTAGTTTAAAAAGCCATTGTTTTGTTTTGGTGCATTATATTTGCACCATAATTACACGATCATGGGCACTCCCTTTTTTTTTTAATTATCGTTTGAAAATATAGATCTATTTAAAGTATCCAAACACGAATCCAATTAAACGAGCGTACATTATTGGAAATGAGAAATTTTATAAATTGAAATGACACTTGATGGGCAACTAATACAAGATTGTTAATTTGTTTTCGAAATTTTTCCTTATGTGTTCAACTGAATTTAATTTTTTATTATTTCTTTAGTAAAAATGAGTTCTCAAGACACAATCGATAATGTGCAAGCAAATTCACCTAGTATATCCTCGAGAACAAAAAATTGGGTCCAATTTGAGGATGAAACACCTATTAAAGATAATGGTAGTATGGAAGAGAAAACTAAAACTAATGCACCAGCTGTAATAAAGCCAGAATCAGTTACAGTAAATGTTGAAAAAATTAATAAAGCCATTGAAAAGGCAGATGATCCACAAATTAAGAATAATGAATATAGAGGTGCCGTAATACCAACAGAATCCGTCCAGATTAACTTAGATAGGTCAGGTCTAAGTCGTTCCATTACATCAGAAAGTCCAGAACTTAATGTACCGTCCGAAGTAAGAATCTCTGATCCTAAAAGTGCTTCATTGAAGACTATCGATCTCAGAGATGTATCTAATGGTCGAACTAATGCGAGCAATGTTATAAGCACACCCATTGGAAACATCAGACAAGGTTTTGCCAATGGAGATACTATTGTTACTCTTTTGCCAGTTAACACTAGATGGCCATGGATCACTCCAGCTAAATTTAGACCAGAATTGGTACCAGAAGAATTAATGGCACAAGGTTTAACGGTAAATATTTATTCATCTTATTTATTGATATAATGTTATTAAATAATAATATTAGTATTTGTTGTTATAATAAAATTCTTTGAATTTTTAAGTATTATATATCTTTTACAGCTTACAGTAGAAGATTACGTACACATTATGGAATTGCTTGTAAATGATGTACGTTTTAATATGTACAATGTATGCTATAAGAGAATTCTTGTTCTTTGGCTCTTTACTGCATTTATTGTACTGCTTGGCTTGTTATTTTCTGGAGTGACTGGTCTTACTTTATTTGGTCTTGGCGTCATGTGGTTAGTCCTCAATGCTGCAGCAATATTCTTTTGCATGTTCGTCAAGATAAAATTAAACCATAATCTTGAGAAATGTATGGCTCAAGTGAACAAGCATTTACTTCGACATAAAATATTGCTTGGATTGGATGATAGAGGGAAGATTTCATGTCATAAAGTCAATCTCTGCTTCATATACTTTGATACTACAGATTGTATCGTAAGTGTTATTAGACATTTTGTGATGTGTGTGTAGATTTAAATTTCTAAGCCTGATCATGTTTTGTAATAGTCTTTTTATGTTTATCTTATATTGTCTTATCTTGTATTGTGAAACTATTATTTCCAATTAGAATCATCACATTTATATAACATGTTACATTTTGTTGAAACAGAAAAAGTTGCAAGAAGTAATAGAACGTGAGGAACGTGAAGGAAGAGTGATTGGCGAAGATGGAAATTCGGAAATGCGTCGTAAAAGGGAATTACAACAACGAATGGATATCGATGATAGCGATATTGTGATACAAGGCAGCACAACTACCAGAATCTCTCGTAAGCAGGTAAGCATTTTTTATACCAGGTAACTACTAATTCTCATTAAGTTTTTGGATTTTTCTCTGTTAATATAAGAATTTAATATAATAACATTGGAATTTTTTTAGTAATTAAAGTATGATGTCTCTTACCTTTTTATTATTTATGAAACTAAACTTCACTTGTTTTACATATAAATTTGTATAATAGTATTTTATTTTGTTTCCTGAAAAATAAAATAAAATCTATCAGGATAAGAGTGAACAAGTATTCTGCCGTTATGTTCAACGTTGGGCAAAGGACTATTTACGTCGACGATTGGACTGGACAGTCGATGAAGAAGGTGGAAATCCTTCTTCTCCTCGCCACTTAGCATCAGCTTTATGCCCATGTCAATATATAGAGGAATGGCTTCGTAATAAGCCACATGTTCGAGGCAGAGATTTCTGTCCCAGTTGGAGTAATTTTCTTAAAGACAGAGGCATTTAAAATTATTTTATATGCTTTAATATTTGAAAGCAGTATTGTGATGCAGTTATTTTGACGCAAAGCTTACATTTTAGCTTGTTGGAGCTATTTTAATATCATTTTTATAGTAACTGAATTGGATGAAAGCAATATGAAGCATAAAAATCGAAAAGATTATTAAAGCACTTAAACTGCTCTATAATAATAATCATTTACGTTTGTAGACAACATAGGTAATTTATTGAAATTTATTTTCATTGAAATATGTCCTGCAAGATATTAATGCTTCATTTCATTATTGACTTTTTCCCTTTTTAACTATAAACGGTTTTAATAGCCATATTTTTTATTGGTGGTTTGGATTATCAGTAGCAAGTATATCAGGCATTAAGTACTTTCTAATGAAGTTTAATATTACTTATATTACTCTGTTGACTAATATAGTACTAAACATTTAATATACAATTTGAAATTTACATAGAAATTGTACAAATTACACATATGTGTATATTTTGCAAACATATTTTTAGTCTTTAATATTATTGCATATAATATATGCTGTACATACTTGAATATTAAAAGATCACAAACTACAATCTTAACTATTTTTGTAAAATGGCGAATGGCACATAGGTATATAAGAAACTTTACCTGAAAAAAGTACTTAATACTTTTAAAAATCATTGTTTGCTGGTTCTTTACAGCAATGCATTATTTGAGTGAGAAATTTCTATATTTCAAGAATAAGTTTACTATTGATGCTTACATATATGTAATATATGAACTTTGTAGTTTTCTCGTCATTTTGGCTCTAGGTACTGAATGATGATGGTATGTGTTGACAGGAACGGGCGGAGTTGCTGTTGCTGAGGTATGCTTCTCGATGGGCACATCACTTTGTGCGCCGGAGACTTGATCTGGTTATAGACTCACAGGAACGTAACAGAGACATCACGGGTCTATCTGTTTCACCACGTCATTGTGTCTCCGCCCGTTGTCCTTGTCAATTCATTGAGGACCATCTCAAGTACAAGCCTAGAGGCAAGTTGAAATTTCGTACATTTTTAATATTGCCAAACTTTGGTGGTAAATAACTAAGGCCGATCACTTAATGAGTATAATGTGATAACAATTCGTTACACCAATTGATTATATGTTCCTAATATCTATTTTTTACTGTGGCCTTTTTCAACGACTTTCTCTATACATCGCTCGTGTGAATTTCCTGAAAATTATCTTGAGATTCACTTATATTATTTTCTTTAGAACCAGTTATATGTATCTTTGATACAATAGTCAATTGACGCCAATATATGTTACATTAAACATAAAATTTGTTGTGCTCAATCATTGTATTCTGCTTTTACTTAATGTAAGCAACATTCTCCATTTTGCAAGTATAGTGGCATATTACGTTAAAACTAGGGCATAAGAAAAAACTAGATTATATGTGTTTTGTTACTACAGATAAAGTAGATGATTTAGTAACCATTCCGTTACGATTGTGATTATTATTTGCAAACCGAATTATATTACAACATTCGTAAGTTTAATGGATATTAAAAATTTAATGGATATTACACCATACATATCATAAGTATATGTAATAATACATAACTTTTCAATGTTAATATTGAAAGATTGTATAGAATTGATAAAAGATCTAATTATTTTGAAAATGTTATATACATTAATTCGAAGTAACTTACAACTAAAGAAATATTGGTTTTAAAAAATTTCTAAACCTTTTGTAATCTCTGCGAAGTATTAAATGGTAAAAATGTTGTGAATGCCATACAATATTATACTTACATATCTCTTAATCCGTCCTAATTCAATATATTGATATATTATGTAAGAATATAATATATTGTATACTTTTGTATTCTGTTTGAGAACATTTAATGCTGCAAGTAAACTAACTTGAACAGCTGTTCTACTTTTATATAAAAGGAAAATGTAAAGCACTTCTATATTACTGTTAAAAATGTTATAAATAAAGATAAGTGCATAATACAGATGTTTTTTGGTGGGGGTATAATCATATTTTTTTATAAGGAAAAAACTTTTCATTAAAGTAACAATTATCGTGTAAAAGCATATTTATTATGTTTCAGTTACTTAAATATACCTTATGTGTAAATCTCTATATATATGTATATTTTTCTAAAACATAGGTATTTGTCACTAACCATTGACTAATTCAGAGATGTTACTTGCATGCAGCTGGACAAAAGGGGACACAATTTGATATTTTATCTGAACCACATTTTGTCAGCACATGAAAAAACTTATTGAGTAAATAGTATTGTGTAAGTATTGTAAAATTTGTTTTCATATATATGTAAACAAATGTGTTTCATGTAAAGTAGGTACACAGTGCTTTTTCACATTATGTGCACACATTCAGTGAAATTTGGTGTATAGTAGGAAAATTCTATTCACAAAGAGTATAATTATTATAATGGTATAATCCTTTATAGTACATAACTAGTGTTGCTAATTTTGAATATTTGCATGATTTTTTCAGGATATCCACCAGGCTTTACATGGTGTTCTTATCTTAATGATCCACTAGTTAGGTATGATATAAGGTCTAATATGGCAGGCATTCCTGGTTATTAATGTTAATTTTCTAAGTAAAATACAACAGTATTTTTTAAGGCATTTTGAAAAAATATGCATATCAATAACTATTGCCTTAGTTATTAAAGCTTAAGCACAATGACGTTGATACGATAGGTAAAATGCTTTTAAGATTTCAAATATTTTAGTAATATGTGGTTAATAATCATATATACTAGACACAACAATCATATCATCCTCAAAATATACATATTTTTTTATATCCTAATGTTTTTACCAATCCGAATGTGCAATATTAAACTGTTTATGTAGTAACACTTTTTGGATAAGGGACAAAACAATCATAACAAAATTATATGGATTCATACTTAAACACTATATCTATCTATGATGACTTGCTAATCATTTATAATACAAAATTAACAATTGAGTCAATAAAAAATTTATTAATAGACTTCCGGTAGGTAAAGTATTGAAGTAAGATAATAATCTCCATAATTTGAATTTCAAGAGATGGGCTAAAATCTATGTACTAAATTAATTAACATATGCGTACTTCAAATAATCGTGTCTCATGATTCAATTATTGTGCCTTTTAATAGATATTCTTTACGATTTATATATCTCACTTTGTATGAATTTAAAAATTTATGTAAATTCAAGTTATAGTTCAGGTATTGCACAATTCTTTATTTTGTTGTAATTTTTATATAGATTTATATAATTATCGGGCTTGTTAAAGAATATATGTATATGTGCATGATAAAAATAATAACTATTATGCAACATTTATTTTTCCATAGTGTTGTGTATATATTACTATATGTTGTGAGTGAATGGGTATTATAATAATAATAGAGTCATCTTATGTGAAAAATTATGTCACTTGTCTACGCATATAAAAAGTCCGAATGTGCCTGTAGGTAAACAGATTTTGTACAAAATGTTTATTCATATATATATTATAATTAAGATAAAATTAATATACAAAAAGATCTTTTCTCAAGAAAAGTAATGTTCTAATGATTAAAATGTAATTAATAAATACAAAAGAAATTTATGTTATTAATGCAGCCTGTGCTTGTTTCTTAATATCATCTGCCAGCTTCTTTATTTCCTCGTTATCTGTTTTTAATTGTTCCTCCTTCTTCTGAAGAGTGGTTTCCAAATGTTGCAATTGCTCTTTAATGTTCAAATACATTTTAACTTTCTGGTACGTATCAGAAGAATTCGAGCTTAAATTTTCTCCAGTAATTTCATCTAAAAACAAATTTATAAATAACAATGCTGAAGTGTACGTGTTAACCTCAAGATAAATTGAAATATAATTTCAAATATACATATATTATTATATTTTAATTGGCATTTCAGGTCTTCGATAAAATATATTTAAACCTTTATTTATTATTTTAAATGCTATATCATCGGCAGTAGCATGATCAAGATCTTCCAACATATGCACAGGATTAGGAATATTAGGTCTTGGTGGTAAATTATTTTTTTTATTGCTAAACATGTTTTGTTTAATTAAATTTGTTAGTTTAGTATGTATTTTACTTTAAACGGTTATATACCAATGTAAATTTATTAATATCTATGCAATAACTAGAAAGCTAAGGTGAACTTAATGTACGAATACTGTCATACAATTGCATACAAGCAGAGCTCACATTACTGCACATGACAGATGTACATAATGAATTTCAGAGACTGCTCTGAAATGTGTTGCAGGAGAGACTCAGAGAAGTTATGCCCCACCACTGTAATCAGCTGGGCTTTCTCATTGTATGTATTTTTATCCCTACCATTTTAATACCCATCCAATCCACAGTGGATTCTGTCTCAGCAGTGAATCATCAGCCAATCAGAGAAGGGCAGTTTCTTCACCTGCCTCTATATTACTGAGCGATTCGGAGCCGTATGTGATTACTATAGTGCAGCATTATTAAAATGGGATTGAATGTATTTAGCATGAAACGCAAATCAAGATAATTTCAGAAACTTACTACTAGTATTAGTTATTTGTTTCAATTTATAAAATAATAAAAGTTACAGTAGGTATATTTTTCCACGTGTTGTTCACAGTATATAAAAATACTTATAGTCTATGTTTGTATGGATGCTTTGTGCTTCGGCGCTGTTTTCAAATTTCATTGAATATCGTGCAGGCAATGATTGTGTCTTCGTCAGACGCGTCTATAAGTTTTAAAATCTATAATTAATTACGCAGTGGAATGAGAAAGCTGTAAACCAAAGAGTATATTTGTCGTTATTATATCACACACACATATATATATATTAAAGTATTTTCACTTTTCTAAGAAATCTTCGCGTGTATACAAAAGTAATCGGTATGCCGCCAAAACGAGTTAGAGCTCGAAAGGTTAGTAAAGCATACAATTTATTTCCTCGAGTTCGTTCATTATTTTGTAATCCAACAATGTAGATTTAAGATATTCTTATTTAAATACATGATTGTAACATTTTAGTTGTAACGTGGAATGTTACACTTTATATATTCTTTAGATACAATGAGTATTATTAAATTTAGACAGATTCTGTAGAAGCTAAAGTTGAGAAAAAGAAAGGGAAAACATTGAAATCTGAAGATGCAACTCCTAAACGGTCTAAACGCAGTGCGAATGATACTGAGGAGCCTGCTGCAAAGCGAGCTAAAACAGAGCCAAAGCAAATGATGAATAAGACTGAGTCGAACTTGGATGAAATCAACTTTGATTGTGATAAATTAAATGCAGAAGGAAATAAATATAATTTAAAAATTTCGAGTTGGAACGTTTCTGGAATCAGAGCAGTTCTTAAGGTAAAAGTCTTAATATACTTGATAATTTAATTTCTAAGAAAACTTTAATAATACACTAGTACCATTATATACTCAGAAAAATGGAATGAAATACATTGAAAAAGAAGATGCAGACATAGTAGCATTGCAAGAAACTAAATGCGATAAAGACAAAATACCAGATGAAGTAAAATTAACTGGATATCATCGTTATTTTCTTGATAGTAATAATTTTTTTAATTCATTGCACATGAATTTAAAATATGCAAAGGTATTAAAATTATTTGTGTTACGCAAATAGGTAAGAAACCTGGATATTGTGGATTAGCATTATATTCAAAAGAGAAGCCAATTGAAGTAAAATATGGTATAAATAACAGTGAATTTGATAATGAAGGCAGATTAATTACTGCAGAGTATCCAAACTTTTTCTTTGTTAATGTTTGTAAGTTATATGATACTGATTAACCTAAATAGCCTTTTTCATAGATACTTATAATATTTAATGATTAATTAATGTCTTAGATGTTCCTAATGCTGGTCAAAAATTAGTAACATTACCAAAGAGATTACAATGGAATCAAGTTTTTAAGACCTACATTAAAAACCTAGATGAAAAAAAGCCAGTGATTATTTGTGGTGACATGAATGTTGCTCATCAAGAAATAGGTAACATCTATTTTGTTGTGACCATTATGGGCATTAATAGAGTAAACAATTACACATTTTGTAATGTACACAGATCTTACAAATCCGAAAACAAATACAAAAAATGCTGGATTCACTAAGGAAGAACGAGAAGGTATGACTGATTTTTTACAAGATGGATTTGTTGATACATTTAGAGCCCTGTATCCAGATAAAACAGGTGTTTACACGTTCTGGTCATATTTTGCAAATGCACGTAGTAAGAATATAGGATGGTAAGTAAAAACAAATATTTATATTGCTAAAATCAGATATGTAATTATGCTAATGTTGCTTTATATTTTTTTAGGCGACTGGATTATTTTTTGGTGTCACAACGAATTAAAGATAAAGTTTGTGACAATGTTATAAGGGACAAAGTCTATGGTAGTGACCATTGTCCAATTGTTCTTTATGTGGATATGTAAAAACGAATTATTTTTTATACATACACTTAAATTGTGTGTATTTACAGTCAACCAATTTATTGCACACCATGTATACTACCATACATCTGTTTGATCTTCCAAAAATAAACTTACATTTAGAAAAAATCATATAATTATCTTATTTTGTTAATTGATAGAATATAAGAAAATTTTCTTTCAATTTGAATTTCTTTTATTCCAGTATGTTTTAGGAAAAAATAATAAGAGCGTGTTGTTTCAAACAAGAGAGATTCAGTTTCAAATTTAACCTCAATCGAAATATGGGTGATTGCTGTGTCACACATAATTTATTGTCACTTGCTACCTCTATTGATTTGATTGTTTCTAACCATATTTTTAGACCTATTTTGTTTAAGTTAAGAAAGAAATCTTTTTGAAATAACCATATTTGATTTTTTTAAAGAGTGTTATAATTCTAATAGAAGAAATGAGTGTCCACGCCCGGGTCCCGGGTTTTCGGCGTGCTTGATAGTGTTGTCATTCTATCTGGGAACAACTACGAATTTCGTCTGTTGTATTATTGTCACCGCAGCAGGCAGCAACTTGGAATTTTGAAGTCTTGTAACTTGAAACATTCTGAAACCACAATTTGACCCACGTTTTAGCATACATAGATAGATTGGATCCCAATTTGACTTCACAGATTCATATTTGCTGTGGATTCGAAACTTTTGACAACTTTGCTAACGTGAATTCCAAACGTATCGGATCTCTGCAATTTATAAGTTATCTCATTGGCAGACCGAAAACCCAAGCGTGGATTTAGCCTCTGGTTCTAATTTATAAATTGAATTGGATGTGAAATATTTGCAGATCAAACTGTGAAGATAGTAAACACAAAAAGGCGGCAAATTCAATTGTAATTAATAATGACAGCAGTGATAAACAGAGTTACAAACTTACCGAAATATGAAAGTCTGTTTTACTTTTTCTGTTGGACTAGTGCTGTCTTTTATTCTATTTATAAAGTATCTTTGTTTAGTACTTGTAAGAATCAAAAACTGTTTATTTTAAACATAAAAATTTCACTGTGTAATGTTATCTATAATTTTTAGACTTTAATGATTATCATGATATCTATAATGATTTTTCACAAGGATGGATATGGCTAGGAAGAAAACAAGATGTTTCAGATCAAGAATGGAATACGTGGATGCCATTAATAGTTAGATTAATGCCATGGATATTTCTTCATCACTCTGTTAGCTATATTATAAAAGCTTTACCGAATACTATGGTTTGACATCTTGATACTTTTTAATTTATTAATCTACTTCTTACTTATTTGTTAATTAATAATATTTTTACAGCTATTATGTTACTGGTACATTTTCACTTCTGTTTCATTTTTATATTTTTCTATTGGTATATTAGGAACATTATGTGCATTAATTCAACCGAGTGTACTGTATATTTTAACATATAAACACAAAGACCATATTATATGGTTCATAAATACATTATTTCTATTCTTGATACATTTCCTTAAAATTCGTGATGGCATTTTTCAAAGTATGCTACAACTGAGCGATGAAGAACATTATCTTTTAACTCTTACTATGTGTTGGATTCAATTAAGAAGTATTAGCTGCAGTATAGATAATAAAGAAATATGTGTTGATAACAATTACCCAGATACATCATATTTCCTCAAGGGTTTTTTGTGGGCAGTAGCATACTCCTTATATTTGCCCACATTACAATTAGGACCATTGATTTTATACCATGACTTCATTGATTCTGTATGTAAAAAGTATTTTTCTTATTACATATGTAATTCAATAAATTCTTCATTATGAGCAGTGTATAAATTGTTACAGATAAAAAAACCGTTTCAAGCCTGGAAGTTAACAGAACTTGGATATTTCGCTTTAAATTTAATCAGATACACATTTTGGATACTATTTGCCAATTTCTTTTTACATTTTCTCTATTTTAATGCAATGCATTATCACCCTAAGGTAAAACAACACATTCTGCATTTTGGTATTTAGTAAAATTAATATTTAATGAAGTGTAGAAATGTAATTAAAACAATCCTTTTTTATTTGTATTAGGTTGTTGAATCTTTAAATCCATGGGCTTTATATGGATTAGGATATTGCATGGGTCAATTTTTTCTAATTAAATATGTTGTAGTATATGGCTTAAATCATACCTTGTGTGCAATTGATCGCATTAAAGCCCCTTCCCAGCCAAAATGTGTTGCAAGAATTCATTTGTATTCCGATATGTGGAAATATTTCGATGAGGGTTTATACAAATTTCTTATAAGGTATAGTATCCGAAAGCAATATATCATTCTTCCGAATTATTAAAAAAATATAACTGGTGAAAACTACTGTATTCATGTTTTTCAGATATATTTATACACCGTTGTTATCATCGAATTTCAATAAATTATTTGCCTCATTTCTGTGCTTTATATTTGTTTTTGTTTGGCATGGAATGCAAATAAATATTTTTATTTGGGCGTTTCTTAATTGTATAGGATTAAACATTGAAAACTTAACGAAGTTAATTGAAAAAAGTGAATATTGCATTAACATTCGGGAAAAATATATGTCGCCAATAAGTGCCAGAAGAATTCATTGTATTTTGACAAGTCCTCTACTAGCAATGTCAGTAATATCGAATTTTTATTTTTTTGCTGGCGAAGAAGTAGGATACATCTACGTTTATAGGATATTTCACGGTATTATTTTCTTTTAAAATTATTTGAAATTAATTATTTAAAAATATGAAAGAAAAGATTATTGATAATGTTTATTGCAGATATCTGGTACTCTACTCTTATTTTACTCTATTTCCTCTATTGTTGCTGCCAAGTTTCTATAGATCTGAAAAATTGGGAGTCCAAAGAACTTTGATAGAAGTCAGACACTATAAATCATGTAAAGCGACCATCCAGTTCCAAAGAACTTTAGTAGGTGGGTGAAAATTTTGTTTATGATTATCAAGTCAAGTAATATTAAACTATTTTATTGTTTTAAGTACAAAATTGGTATAAAAATACAATATGTAACTAAAATTATTGTTTACATTAACATCATTACAATTAAGTAATATTTAATACAAATAATAAAAAAATGTCGTACAATGTATATGTATGATTATTTTTTATATAGTTATAGTTATTACATCATTATGTAGCAATCAGCTTTACAATGTACCTAAGGCACGTCACAGTTTACAATGAACAAATGCATATGAATCAAGTTCTTAATTATTACAATTCTTATGTTTTCTGCAATACGCAAAAAATTGTCTTGTTCAGATGTTATTACATATGTATGAGAATACAAGATTTTGTTGATTTGAGTATTAAAATTTTTGCTTCATTTATAGATACTATTCTTTTCTAATATAAAATTCGTATTGCCATATGTTTTTAATTCTAACTACATATTAAATTATTTATTATTTATTTGTATTAAATTCATAACAAAATGTTTGTGCTATATAAAATTTTGTTATCTGAGGACACTAATGTTAAATACACGATTCCATAGCAATTTATTTATGTAGATTTTTAATGTGATATAACAATGCATTGGTGCCTGCATTACATTTTTAAAACAATATGTTAAATTAAAAACATTATGCTATATAAATTTTTATACAAAAAGTTCCTTATAAACAACTTTTTTAAAGTATTTTAAATTTTGGAACACTCTTTAGGAATGTTGATTTTTATTCAAATTTATACTAAATAAGCAACTCACTGTAGGATAGATAGATTTTTGCTGATTATTTACAGTAGAGATTTGAAAAAAATATAGTTATTCTTATTCTTATAAGAAGTACTTGAGTATCTACACTAAATCATGAGCATACAATATATCTTGTTATTCTTCGTAATATTTAAATGAAAGTAAAACCATTTACAGTTTCTTTTAGATTACAATGAAAGCATTAATTTCTTTAAAAATTGTTCATACGAAATGTACGAAAAATATAGTTACTGGATTTAATATTTCAACTTCTTCGCAAACTTTAGATTTTATTTTATAAAACCTATGTACCTATCTTATTTCTTAATTTTCATCTCTTGAAATTTAAGTTATGAAAAATACAAACATTTTGAATTAGAAAAGAGGCACTATTTAATGTTATATGAAATGTGTTCAGACTTTGTATTTAAATCATTTTTACAAACTATCGCTGGTACATTGTAACAAAATATTAACATACTTCAATAAACTTTTTAAAATATATGTGTTATAAAAGCTTATTAATTATTAATTATAAATTATAGCTACTTATTTTTATTATTATAGCAAAGCTATGTCTTGAATTTATACTTTCTCAAAACACTGATGACATGATATAAAAGAAAAATTATTAATTTTTATGGAAGACATTGTGTAATTATCCTGAAAGGATAAAGATTGCCTATGTTTAACAGTTGTACTTTAATTTCAAAATAATATTATTGCAGTATGCTCTTAGTACAATTAAATATAAGGACACAGGGGGCAGAACTTGGTTACTTGTAATTTCGTGAAATAAATATTTGAATGAAG
The DNA here is from genome assembly GCA_028455555.1 of Augochlorella aurata. Classification (NCBI taxonomy): domain Eukaryota; kingdom Metazoa; phylum Arthropoda; class Insecta; order Hymenoptera; family Halictidae; genus Augochlorella; species Augochlorella aurata. The sequence continues at coordinate 15,068,785 of CM052168.1, read as the reverse complement.
TAATGAAATAGATGGTAAACGATATTTAATGTTATAATTGTAATTAGATTTTAAACAAGCAGGAATATACGTAAATTATATTATACGTCAAAATATTAAAGATTTTTCGTTAAACAAATTATAAATTTTCATTATGTTCACTTTCATTTGGCACATTAATAAATCTTATTGCTATTACCACCTATTTACTTTCGTAACACATATACATATACAATTTTTAATTGAAAATTTAATAGTAATTCTCTAGTTCAACAATTGGAATGATTAACATATATGCAGGCTCAGTAACTTATTATTTCGTTTTTTAGGAAAGCAGAGATACATATTGAACAATGCAAAAATAGTTTTACTTTAGAAAAAGGAAAATAAGAATATTTGTGTTTTTTGTTGTAATCTTATTATATATATAAGCTACACTAATACTGCGGATTTTGCAAGATCAAAATCATGGAAAAATAGTTTATTAAATTTATTTTTGTAGAATTTTTTATCTGTACGGTCAATATATCTTTTTGAGAGAGTAGAAAATATTAAATATATATTTTTTTCTATTAATATTTACATATCCAAATCTCAAAAAGTCACTTAAATTTTACTTACTTTTTTTTAATATTTATGCCGAAATTGTCGACGGTATTAGTTTGTTCGATCTTAAGTATGCTGTTCTGTAAAGTATCATTAGTCAGTAATAAAATCGTATTTTCATTTCTGTTGTGTCCTATATTGACTTCTTGTACGTGTTTATTCGTTAAATTTTGATTTTTATTGGATTGTAACCTTGCTTTTGTTTGTCCATTGTGACAAGCTTGGTATTGTGGAACAATGTTGACGCATTTATTTTGTACTATTATACTCGTCAGTGGTTCATTACTAATGTATATACGCTGTTTTGTTTGATGCATTAGTTTTTGACTCTTTCTAAAAACACTGTTTAATGGTGTAATTACGCGACTTTTTATTAAATCTCTTACTATAGTTGGATGATTACCTATTGTTTTATTTTCATTTATTATGGATTCTTCATCTTGTTCTAATATAATATTTTTACTTGTATCATTAATGATTTGATTATCTGGCTGTAAAGTGCTGGTATTTATCAAATCTTTTGTCAAAATAACTTCATGTTTCTCTTCGTACGGTTTATCGTCGTGAATGGTGTCATTATTGACTTCTTTATCTTCTCCAGTGAGAATTATATGCCTGTTGCAATGTTCATTTATAGCTTCATTCAATGTATCATTGCAAAATTGTTCTTCGTTATGCTCTGCTATTTGAATACGATTTTTAAATTGTTTTCCCGAAAATTCAAAATTTTCTTGAAATTCGGTATTATTTTCATTTTCATCATTAATCGAAGTATTATATTGTATTTTAATATATGATGGTGGCTCGTTAATGTTGTGATAAATTAATTTAGATTTATCGTCTTTAATTACTTCTAACTTATTGTAAGAAACATTTTGTAATTGTGGCAAATTCTCTTGTACTTTATTCGTGTATTCCATTGGTAATATATCCTCGGCTTTAGTAGAAACTCTATTATCTATAGGTATTTCAGTCTCTATAGAATCAGTCTTATTTAACTGAGATTCTGAACAAATCTCGTAAGTGTCAAAACAATTCTTGATAATTTTTATTGCATCATTTGACTCCCAATTTTTATTATTATCATTAATAATATATCTTTCAGCCGTACTATTTTGAAAATGGTTGTCATCGCTTTGATAATTAATTAATGTTTTTGCTGCAGTTATAGCTTCGTCTACCACACGCTCTTTTATTACGTCATTCTTCTTCTTTCTATTAGTTCGCACTTTTTGAAAGTCTTCTTCAGAGAGATATAACAATTCTCCAGTAGTTGTTAATACTTTACCGTGTCTTGTTTTTAAATGACGTTTATAAGTATTTCTGGTCTTAAACCTGCATGATAAAAAAATATTTTTGGTAGTATCATGACGTTATTTATACTTATAAATGTTGCTGATAAACTTACCTTTGCCCACAATCGTCACATCCAAATGGTGCTTCTCCAGTGTGTCGACGGCGGTGTTCCCTAAAATGTGATGGATGTCTAAACTTTTTACCGCAATCAGCACACGTAAATCGTGTTTGATTTTGATGAATTAGCATATGATATTTTAAGCTGTGTCTTCTTGTAAAAACTGCTCTGCATATGCGACATTCATATGGTTTTATCCCAGCGTGACTCCGGTAATGAGATACTAAAGTTGTTGGTGCTGTAAAACTTCTTGGTGGATTACAAATTCGACATTCGAGATTGCTTCCAGTTGGATTTCCCTTTTTCTTGATGCGATCCATGAATGCTAACGCCATTTCCCGTTCTTCTTTGCTGGTACCTATAAATTTTGCTTTGCCCTTAGGTTTGGTTGTTGTAATTTCTACATTTTTGTTGCAGCCTTCGGTTGACCATGATATTTCTGAAAATAAATCTCTATAAATTAATAAATCCATGATATTTTGAAAATAAATTTTTCAAAATTATAAATTATACTTACCAGGTAAATATACGGTGTCTGGTTCCTGACTAATTTTTTCTGACAATTTCTGATTGATGTGTGAATACTCTTTCATATGAATAGTATCAGCACCAACAACCATAAGTACAATCTATAAAAGAAATTCTTTTTAGTATTTACAAATTATGTAGTTAGATACAATTTATGCTTACATTTTCATTCATTTCTGTATTTTCTAGGACATCACTAAGACATGCTTCCTTGCTATTAGGATTTTCATCCTTCAAGCGTTCAAAATAACTGTGATCTCCAAAACCTTTAAAATCCGTTTTATCTACATCGTTTTGTTCAGTGCTATGTAGTTTTTTAGATTTATCCAATTTCTCAAAACTTTTATTTTTATCTAATTCTTTAAAGCTAGAATCATTTAATAGAATGTTTCGAAGATAATTCGTTGATTTTTCTATAACATTCTTATTTTCCTTGTTCAATGTTTCTTGTGGTTTTCTCGATGATTGTAGTCTATTCTTTTTACTTTGAGGATTTGTTTTATTATTTTTATAATTTACAGACTTTGCAGTAAAAGTTTTATCTATAAATGTAAGAAAAGCATATATAATTTTTATACTTACATAAATATTTATACTTACATATAATGCTTACTTACAGGTTTCTTTATTTGCTTTTAAATATTCCAAGTGTTCTGCCAAATGTGCTTTAATAGACATTCTTGCTCTTCCTTCACTTGCAAAACTAGTGTATTTCTGACCACATCCAACAACCAAGGCACAAGTATAAGAATATTGTCTTTTTAATTCATCACTTGTAAAAATGGAAAACTGTTTAACTAATTGTGATGCAGGCATAGACAAAAGCTGAGGTACACCGAAATATATTTCTTGTGATTTCCTCTTTATATAATCTGTTTTTGATTTGCATTGTGTCGCTAATAATGATTTATTATGTGTCTTTTCCGAGTGCAGTGTTTGAGATGCAACTTCTGCCAGCATATCTAATAAAGCAGCAGGACTATCATTTCCCATAATACCTGAAATGAATGTGCAATTATAAAATGTGAAATGATTAACAATTAAAAAATCACATACAAGTTCTATGAGATTATGCAAAAAGGTACATTATATATCCATTTATTCATTCTTTCATAAAGGAAAATTATACTCAATGTTTATTATTTATATATATATATATTTTTTTTTTTTTTTTTCTTATATATATATTTTTTCTATAAGCATTTTTTAAAAACATTATGTACAAATTTTTAATTCTAAATACATAATTTTTAACATTCAGGTAGTAAAAAATCCAAGTTATGTATTTGAATGCATATTTTTTTGCATTAAATGTTACTGATCTTACAACAACAATAAGTATGTTCATCCTCTGCTGACATCATGACATATGACAGTCAGTTTACGAAACATATATATTATTGGTTTTATAAGTATAATAAAGAAATTGAATGACTCTTAACATATAAGAGACAAATAAACATGTTTAAAACAACGATAAATTTTTATTTGTTCCCAGTGTAGAATAAAAATTCTTATTTTCTAAGCGTCATTCTAGCAGACGCCATAAGGACGCCCAGCAGACGGCTTTTCAATTCGTCTCGCAAACATCTTTAAACATCTGTATTTTTTAGTAATGCTAGTTTATTAAAAAGACGAAAATTTCTGTTATTTAAAATAAATAAACGAATACCTCCATTGTACGAATTACAAGTATATTCATGGTTTGTTTTGGTGTTCATTATGGCATTCACATTCGCGGCGTGTCTTCATTCCACTGCCTTCTGTGCACAACAGGTTCCTTCTTGTTGCTTCCTTGTTTGTTCTTCTTTCTTGTCAATTCTGGGTGATTCTGGGATCAGTACTGCCAATCTGTAAAATGAAGATTTAACCAAATGCAACCTAGAATTTTATTTATTATATTTATTAACTTAAGTTCCTAATCGTTGAATTTGCCCATAAGTATATTGTAAATTTCAGTTTCCAGCAAATTTCCAGGATTTTCAACTGAAAATCCTAGAAATTTGGTATGCATACATAAATAAGTACATAGCTGTGCTGATTGGTTTTAGGCGCCAAAATTTAAAATTGATCGACCTCACGAGTTTCATATGCTACTTGTAAATGTACAAATAAAGTTTCAAAAACTATAAAAAATTAAATTCAAATAGCGCAGCAAAAAAAAATAAGAAACTGATAATTGAAACATTTTTAATATTCTTTGCAAAATTATTGTAATTTTGTTTATGGTTTAAATATTTTTTAAATTACTTTAAGTTAAAATAGTAGGTGTAAAAAGATCTTGTAATGGTTTTTTTTTAAATATTTTATTGCATTAAAATAGAAGTCCGTAACTTCTGAGATATGCAACACTAATTGCTGCGCTACAAAAAGAATATAGTACATACTAGGTTTATACTCAGTTTATCTCTTCATTGTTTCTTTACAGAAGTTGTTACTTTGTTTCTTAATTTTTATGTTAGTGTGATTTACTTAACTACCTGTGGGTTCATTTTTCAACCCATCAGTATTAAAAATATCTTTCATAATATCTTGTTTATTTTTTATATGTGTAGGTACACCACGAAACAAGTTTTCAGTTATTTGTTTCCTATTTATTACTTTATTTTTTTCATAATCTTGATTTAGGTATTCTATATTCTCATTATCATCAATAGCTTTCATTTTTGCTAATAACTTTTCTTTATTATAGCTAATAGTTTTTATTTTGGCATCATTCTCATTTATACTAATGGCGTTAATTTTATTAGTTACATCAAGAATTGAATCAGATTTTGAGGATCGTATATTACTTAATGAAATATCGGTATCTTTTAATTCTTCATTTACTTCTTGTTTGTTTAATTTATTTCTCGTTTCTACATTGTAATTGTTTGCATCCTTCTCGTATGTTACATTTGATTGCTGTTTGTGTACATTAATTAACTTATTACATGAATTTGTTGCAAAAAGATTATCCTGTGGCTCATCAGAAAAAATTTCCGACGTATGTGATACTGAATCTGGTATAAATGATTTGTCATAATCTCTTACTGAGACCATTTGCTTTAATACTTTGTCTTGAAGTTCATTGTTCCTTTCATAAACGGCATCAATAGTTTTTTCTATCGCTTCCTCCTCAGGTGTTTGTTGTTCCACAATATGCTTTAGTAGGTTTTCTGAAAATTTATTTATCGAATAACTGATGCCTACTTGTTCATTATTTATATTTATATTTGGCAAGGCAGACAAGTTTTCATTTTCCGTATTTTTAGTCTGTCCTCCCATATCATTAACTAAATTTTGATACATCTTCTGTGATTCGTTCAGAAAATGAGAAAGTATCAGCTTCTCAGATTCTTGATCAGAGCTATAGTGAATTTGATTGTCATCTGAAGTTGAAACTGATTTAAGAGCATCATTCGATTGATTTGGTGATAAATAATGTCCAATTGATTCTTTCCTTCCACCAGTGTCAGCTTCAATATCACTCTTATAAAAATCATTTCTATCTTCAAATTTACAGTTAGATAATGCTAATTCCTTCGAACTTCCAGCCTCATCTTCACTATTGATTAATCTGCAACTAAAATAAAATGCATTATGATTGAAGAAACATATACAATTATAGATAAAAAAAAAAGGATAGTTTTAAATCTTCCAAACCTTATACGTGATTCTCTAGGGCTATTGGCCACATCAACCTGATTGTCCTTAAAATTGTCATTTTCGCCTTCGCTATCATCACTCGCAGATGAATAAGCAATTTCTTTTGTTAATACTTTGTTAAAATTTTGACGTTTTCGATTTTCAAATATTTTTCTAAAATTGTGGGCGCTTATTTCATACTGTCTATCGTAATCCTCGTAATCTTCTTCCAATCTTTCCGAATCATTAAGAGAAATTGTATTCTTGGGATCTTTATTTGCAATATAATTTAATTCTTCGAACTTTTCTTCAAAATCATCTGATAATATTCTTCTTTGTGCAGATTTTTGGAGACGATACTTTTTTATTTGCTCCAAATTAGCCATTGTTTCTGTCTTTACAGAATTTAAAGATTGATTTAAATCGGTTGTTTCATCTGTCCCAATGTTCTTATCATTTGCTTGAGATGGATTCAGAACAGGCTGGTAATTATACAAATGCCGTTAATAAATATTTTATTATTTTAAACGTTCCAAAATTAAAATAGATTATTTTTTTACCAAACAATGTTCTTCAACATCGTTCTGCCATTTTTTATGCTGATCCGATGACTTCAATGAATTTGATATGCTAGAATATGAATAGTAACATATAAGAAAGTTTTGTTCAAAAAATTAAATTAATTTTATATTTGTTACATACCTAATATCTCTTGTATTTGTAAGAAATTGTGTGCCCAATTGTCTGCTTTTAGTAGGGTGTGGTAATTGTCCATTGTAATATAATTTGCGTTCCCTATTATCTAATAAATGTTCTAAACTTTTTAATTTTTCTGTTGTTTCTTCTAAATGTCTCTGTGTTGCTTTCCTCTTTGTAATTTCTGCATACAATTGCTGTTTTAAACTTTTACTTTCAAGAGATAATTTTCTGTGTAGTGTCTAATAAAATAATAAAAATAATAAACATGGTATAAGTAATTCCATAGTACCTTCCAAATTTTAAATTACCTGTATAGTATCTTGTTGTTGCTCTATTCTATAATTTAAATCAGAAATTTGTGATTGTAGCTTTTCTCTTTCTCCTAAATTACGATCTTTACTAAGTTGCAATAAGTGCTTATTCTGAGACTGTAAATCATATAAATATATTAAAATTTTCATTAGTTTTTATCCAACAGAGATTTACATGATCTGTTTTCACCTGTAACTGTTGAAGTTCATTTTCTTTCTCTTTCAATAAATTACATGTTTCTTTATGCAAAGCTTTCAGCTTTTTATGTTTAATTTGAAGTACTCGTAATTCCTCATGATGTGAATTAATGATCCGTGGTAATTCTGCATTTGTTCCTTCATAACGTTTTAATGCAGAATCCTGTCGTTTTTGTAATGATTTCAATAATCTATTTTCATTAGATAACTCCTACAGAGAAAGATACAATTATATCCAATATGTTTGTCATTACTGTATACTCCTAATGGGTAAAGTGATATTTAGAACATTCGTATTTATCGCATATAAGAGTTAAAATAATTACATTCAACTGATAATGTGCATCAGCTAATTGATTTTGTAATTCCTTAACACGTAACATTCTTGCTGACAAAACTATTTGCTTAATACCGTTTTTATTGACCTTTAAGAGATCTGATGATGTCTTCTGTTGATTGCTACTTTGGTATGGCTGTGCTATGAATAGATAAAAAGTAAAATTATTTAACTATACTTCATTTCGAAATGTCGTTTTTCCTGAAATTATAATACAAACCAAGTAAAGGATGTAAGCTCTTCTTATTGGGCGAAATGTAAGGTATACTTTTGCGTATTGAAGTAGCTTTCACATCTGTAGTGGATTTCTTTAAATTAGAATTTTGATTTCTGAAAATTAAAAACGGAATAAACAATTGTGTACAGTTTTAAGAACATTCTATTACTCAATTACTGTTGCAACAGAATTGGGGTAGTACTTAAGAGAACTAAAAATAGAGTGAGTTTTGCATAATTCTGATTACCTATTAAGATTTACGTTGGTATGTATCTGTACTACAGGTAATGTAGGAACTTCAGTTTGCATTTTCCGATTATAGACACTGTATCACAATTAGCATCTTATGCTTATAAAATGACTTTTTGCAGGAACAAATTGTTGTGGTATTATGAAAAGCTTAGTGAAGACCACTTAGCTTCCATAATTGTTTTTATGTGGTTACCAAGGTAACATCTATGTACACAAACATTTCATTAATCAATGTTTTTTAAAATCAAATATGTATGTAGTTCGTAAAAAAATCTTAGATCTATGCATCGTGTTTTTGCAAAAATAAATGAAAAATATAAGATACGTAAAACTAAAACTGTTTGCTGCAATGTTCAAGGTTTAGCTTATATCTTTGACAGAAGATGTATATGTATATAAGGTCGTATGTATATATAATAAGAAATAATAATTTAATTCAATTATTCTTTTATTTCACATTTCTTTAATTATAATACTAAAATTTTTTCAATGCACGATTTCTAAATTACGATATTGAAGGATAAATAGTTTATATCATTTTTCTTTTACAAATATTGGTTTACTATAATTTATTCAAATATAAATAAATATGCGCACAGCACATGTATTATTATGTACAACTTTTCAACAATGTAAATACAAAACACTTCGAAATACATACAATTCCAACTGAAGTTTCAATACTGAAATCACTATTTTTCTGTTACTATTATTAACAAATTCAATTAAAATATATATTTTTAAGCTAATTTTCGCATTCAAATGTATTTCTATTATGTTACAGAATCAAAATCATTACAATACGTTGTTCGTCTAAGAAGTGGCAGTTACATTTACTGTAATACATTTCAAATGTATCCAAAATAAAATTTCAAATTTAACACTGTACACGCATTGTTACCTGTTCAAAACACCTATCTTTTGACTCAAGCTCCTTGAGCTTTTTTACAATTATCTTTTTCATTATTAGACTTCAACATTCCTATATGTTGAGTTTCCCACAATTTACTATAGAAGGAGTTTGGTATATTTAACAATGACTCGTGCGTTCCTCTCTCCATTAATTTACCACACTCTAAGACAAAAATTTCATCTGAGTCCATTACAGTAGACAAACGATGCGCTATGACAATGGATGTACGTCCTGTGGTTGCTCTGCGTAATGCTTCAAGAATGTTCTACAAGCACATCATGTCATAAATATTATTAGATATGTACGCCATGAATTAAAAATGCTATATAATATGAACTCACATGTTCTGTAATTGAATCCAGAGACGAGGTAGCTTCATCAAAAATTAATATTGGACTATTCTTTAAAATTGCCCTAGCAATTGCCACTCGCTGTTTTTCACCTCCACTTAATTTCAAACCGCGTTCTCCAACAGGTGTATCATATCCCTTTGGCCACTTGAGAATATGGTCATGTAGATTTGCCATTTTAGCAGCCTCAAAAACTTCTTCTTTAGATTTATTCAAATTTCCATAGTGGAGATTATAATAAATACTTTCATGGAAAAGCACAGTGTCCTAAAATTATTATATGTAAGCAATTATTACTTAAATGTATGTTAGCAGATCTTTTTTGGACTATAATTTAATTACCTGAGGCACTATCGCTATTGAGCTTCTTAAAGACTCTAAATCTAAATCTTGAATATTGTGTCCACTGATATAGACACCTCCAGATTGTGGTTCAAAAAATCGATATAATAATCTCACAATTGTCGTTTTACTAAAAATATATATATTGTTATCTAGTTATGACTATTTTTATGAAAATCATATATGTTTATAGTAGAGATATACCCGCAACCAGATCCTCCAACAATGGCAATTTTCTTTCCACTTGGAATGGTAAAGCTGATATCGTTAAATATAGTCTTGCCTTCGCCATATTGAAACTTAACATTTTTAAACTCAATGTCCGAGTTCTTCGGGCTTATATTGAACTGCACAGCGTTCTTTTTAGACTGGTTTAAAACATTATATAACATGTTAATAAGTTAACATATTATAAATATCGTTAGCAAAAAATACTACTACCTTAATTGTAGGGTCCATTGTCATCAAAGTAAACATTGTTTGCATGTCAATAAGAGCTTGTCTTACTTCACGATATACTGAACCCAAGAATCCTAATGGTACAGACAATTGAAATAAAAGTGCATTGACCATTACTAAGTCACCAACTGTCATAGTACCTAATTTGTTTGAAATAATATTATTCTCCATTCCATGTCACATATAGTATTTAAATATGAAGACGGATATCGTACCATTTACAATATTCTTAGCCGCTAATACCATGATTAAACTTAAGGCAGCACTAAATATAGCGTTTTGTCCAAAATTTAACATTGCTAAACTTGTACTCGTTTTAAGAGATGCAGCTTCGTACTTTCTTAATGATGCATCATATCGTTCGGTTTCAAATTTTTCGTTACTGAAATACTGGAATAAAGAATATAATTATTTAGATTAATATCGCATCTTTTATCAGGTAAACATTATAATAGTTCAGATCTTTAGGTACCTTTACTGTTTCATAATTAATAAGCGAATCTATTGCTTTGTTGCTTGCTTCATTTTCTGCTTGATTCATAAAAATTCGGAACTTCGTTCGCCACTGCGTAACAGCTAATGTAAATGCAGCATAGATACCAACGCAACCTAATGCAACAGTTGCATATTCTCCACCACATTTTAAATATAGTATTGTACTAACAAGTCCTAATTCGAAAGCAGTGGGTACTATATTAAATACCATAGCATTTAATACAAAATTTATACCACGGCTCCCCCTGTCTATTGTCTGAAACATATTGGACGTGTATAATATAATTTTCTATATTATAACAAATGCATCGACCAATTAGTAATAAATTATTTTACCTTTGACAATGCTCCTGTTTGCCTAGACAGATGAAAAGCCATGTCCAAATTATGCAAATGTAAAAATACATTTTTTGCTATTTTTCGTATAGAATGATGTGCAACTTTTGCAAATACCGCATTCCGCAATTCACTAAAACCAGCAGCACCTGCACGAGCTATACCATCTATTTTGATGATATAAAAATTTAATCATTAATGACTGTTATATATATATATATATATGTGTGTATATATACAATATAAAATCATGTGAAATACATGCATCCTATAAGTAGTGATGTTGCTACTGTTGCCACTGTTTCTGGTGCAGTTTCTACACTTAGAATAGCACTGCTACCAGCTGCTACACTTTGAGCATTGAGTGCGTCTATTGCATATTTGAAAATAAATGGAACACAAACATTTAAAACTTTTGCACCAACAAGTAAGCCAATAGCTAATTGTACCCTCTTTCTTATGTCTGGATCATCCTAAAAACATGTATACGATAAAATTCAGTTATAATCTTGTGTACATTATGTATTTTGAATGACTTACTTTTGGCCAAATATATCTAAGCATTGCGTTAACCATATTTGATGCTGTAATTGATTCCTTATTTTTAAAATCAATAGCTTCACGACTTAAACTGGATACACCAGGATGAAAACAATCTCTTTTCGGTTGACCTGATTTCCAACCAGTAAATCCAGAAATTACTAGTGGGAATTTAACTGGGGGTACAATAGTTTTTGATTGCCATATATTTTTTTTCTTCTGTGCACGATCAATAACATTTCCATTGCAGCACTGAAAAATATTTACAAACTTTGAAAAAATGCTTACATATTTCTATAATAGAAATACTTAAATTTCTAAATTTAAATTTCTGAAATTTACTTAAACTGTTATGAAATAGCAAACAATTATTTTTGTATCAGTCAATTTTTGTAAAAAACGATTCTAATAAAAAATTAAGAAAGCATTAATCGGAAATAAAATTTTTTATTAAATATTACAAACAAAATAGAATACATATATTTTTTATGTACATTATAATAGTGCAACATCAAGTAGTCTATAGTTTTAATCGCTGAACATACACATATAATTATTTGACTCTGTTAATATTGCTAAATATTCTTCCACAAGATTAATAGCAATGGAAAAAGATTTTGTACAATGTTTATAATTTTGCATATTTCTCAAATAATTCAACAGTTCATTCCTTTTTAAACTTAAAATTTCTTTTGCTGTATTATACATTTGTAGCGTCTCCACTGAAGTAAATGAACCACCATATATTTTTATATTCCATTGTTCCCTTTCTAATTTTGTGTTTAATATAAATAATGCACAACTGGCATTGTAATTTAAACCTTTTCTTATAAATGCCATATTTTTTTGTAAATTATTTGATAAAATAAAATCTAATTTGAACTTCGATATGCTAAAACAAGTTTCTATATTGGAAATATTAAAATAAATCTCATCTAATTGATTATTTGGTATAAAAAAACCATAATGAACATATAACTTCAAGCTATTGTGTGACCCATAGTTAATAAAAACTTGTGATCCTTCACTAAATGATTTTAATGTTACAATTTCATAAAATTTTTTTTTTTTATCTATAATTAAAGATGCATGCACTGAAGTATCACTATCGTGGTTAAAAAGATCTAAAAATGGAGCCAAGGCTAAATTATTAGGTTGTTTTACATTGATAGTAGCATGATTTGTTTCTATCTGCTCTGTATCAATATATATGGCTCTTGTATTAACAATATAATATGCCCATTTATATCTTTCAAATGTCAATATCTTTTTGAAATCATAGCCACAGTGAGAACAGTAACCAGTTTTACTCAACTTATTTACTGACCTAATTAATAACTGATATTCTTTTCCAACTTTATGGTATTTATTCATGTAATCAGTAATAAATGATGGTAATAAATTTTTTTCTTTCTGTGTACAAAAGTCTGGGTTTGTTAAAATCGGAGGAAGACTGTTTATATAATAATACCATTTTGACGTATCATTTAAATGTAGTTCATATAAAAGAAACACTGATAACACACATTGTGCACTATATAATTTGTCTCTTAAAAAAATAACATTAATGTCACTCTGATATACTGTAGAAGTTGTTATTAGCATCTCATATGATACTCTGATTAATGCTTCATTGATTTTTATATCTTTTAATGTTTTCAATCCTCTACCAGTCATAGGAAAATCAAATGGAACTAAATCATAAATCAATAAACAGTTATTTGCTAATAACCAAGACTTTAGGCGCATCAAGGTTTCATCTCCTTTCTCTGCCAATTTTATGACATTTAGTTTCTTCTTTTGATGTCGTTTTCTTGATGTTCTACCCATTATGTATATATCTGTAGAAGCAGTAAATAGACATCTTGAAATAAATCATTTCTTGTTAGCTATCATCAAATATTCACTATTAAATATTTATTATCAGGACTATCTACATTCTTTTAACGATTGACGATTTTTATAATTGCTTATTAATAACATTATAACTCAAGCAATTATGACATAATTAAGGAAAGCAAATAGCATTTAGTAGTTAATGACATTGTTATGATTTCGTATTAAACATTTAAATACTGTATAAAAATATGTAAATGAGAAAAAGTACCCTAATTCCAATAGCTGGAAACATTGGATTAAATGTCGAAACACTAAGTAAACCTCCTTCTGAATATATTTGTTGTCTTCGTGATTTAAATGAACATGTTGTATATGATCTGAACCAAAGTTTCTTTTTGTTATGCGCAACACGTTGTAGGCGGCGACATAAAATAATGCTTAACATTATATCAGAAATTTTAATTCACAAATGAAGATATAAAAATGAAATTCACAAATTAGGTTAGTGGAACATGGTTCGACACTGCATATGAATACGTACTGATATGTACATATACATATCCCGATTATGTATTCCCAATCACGAAGCGCATACGTAATCTAGATGTACGTCACACTAAAACCTCAAGTTTTGCAAGACTATCAGGGCGCAACGCACTCCGTTAGCGAGATTATAAATAGAAATTGTTCTACTCTGATTGGTTGACAATTCAATGCTAAGACAAAATTCACTGCGGATTGGATGCACAGTAACATGGTAAGGATGCTTGCAATCTACAATATATTACAGCAATGAGACTTACTTCTGCACACTTTTCTTATTCCTTACGCTGGCACGCATATCCCCTCCATTTTACGGCGCATCCAACCCACAGTGGATTCTGTCTCAGCAATAAATCGGCAGCCAATCAGAGCAAAGAAAATTTCTATATCGAGCCTCGCTAACGGATCAAGCTGTAACCTGGAGATGTCCAGGAGTAGGACTCGTTACTGTACATACTGGTGCATTCCCACCACTTGGATGTTTGCCTTTTTGGAGTGGGAAGTTTGAGGAGGATTTCGGGGAGCGTGCGGACTCAAGAGACACTCCCACCTTCACACCCCTATGTTGCAGGCAAATGGTCATGCTAGTCCCTATTGATGCACTTATTATTTTTGTATTTAACAAAAATAAACTTATGCAAATGCGATAGTTTTCCCACTAAAAATTGATAAAGCTTCACGTAGATAATATAAAGCAAATAGATAATAGAAAAAAAGCGAAGAAAAAACTTGATCTAGGTTGGATGTTGGATCGCATACTTTCTTCAGAAAATAAGGTCAAAAGTAAAAGTTTTGAAACGTCAATCATGTGCGTTATACCTGTTGCATGCGTCACTAATGCTAATGTTGAAGAAAAACATAGTCCACGGGAGTGTACGGTATAAAATGTCTACGAACAGAATTGTTTCTACTTTTTTGAAATACGGAAATACATCCAGATCGGTTTTGTGCGCTGATCACAGGCTGTACTATACAGTACATAGAAATGTGCACACTTGCATGGCAGATAGATTTTGGTTGCAGCAATGCAATAAGGTAGAAACTAAACTTGCTGGAAATCAAAAGCCAGATTGGAACAAAGCTGTTTCAGAAGCAGAGAAAATTGTTGGGTATCCAACATCATTTTTAAGCTTACGATGGCTTCTGAGCGATGAAATTGCAAATGTAGCACTGCATCTGAGAAAATTGGTGGGATCTAGTCATCCTTTATTAAAGACAGCTAAGTAAGACAAATACATATTATATCAAATTAACTTTATTACATAACAAGTGTTTTTGTTTCTTATATATATATATTATTTTGTTTCTGTTATAGAAGTGTTATTTTTAATGGACGTAATAATATGCAAGCATGGGGTCTTATTGTATTGTTAATTTCAAAAGCTGCTGGTCATTTAAATGTAGATAACATGGAAGAAGACAAGGCTGCTGGTGTACTACATAGGTATAATATTATAAATTAAAATAATGTATGTATAAGTAAAAATAAACATAATTTGTCCTGAACTGTATTTTAGCCAGCGAGCATTGGCTGAAGTCACTGAAATGATACGTACCAGTCACCTTGTTCATAAAGGACTAATAAATATAGGACCAAGCCTTGATTTAGAAACTTCAGAATTAAATGACATGAATGTTGGTAACAAGATTGCATTATTAAGTGGAGATTATTTATTAGCTAATTCTTGTGCAGAATTAGCTAATCTTCGGAATCAGGAAGTATGTATACAAACATATAAAATATTCTATTATTCTTAAGAGTAGAATCTATTCACTATAGTGTGATTTTATTCAGCTTGGAGAATTAATGTCTAGTGCTGTAAGAGACCTGGCTGAAGCAGAATTTATAGGACGCAGAGATAATCAAAATAATCCTTTGCCTTCTGTACCACCTGATGATCGTACAGATTATGCAGTCAAAGAATGGACTCTGAGGAATGTATTAAGTGCTGGTGCATTACTTGGTAAATCATGTAAAGGTACACTGAAACTGGCTGGACATAGCAATGAAATACAAGAGCAGGGTTACAACTTTGGTAAACATTTAGCATTAGCTTGGCAAGCTTATTTGGATTTGAGTCCATTCATTACAAAAAATCAAAGTGTAACTTTCAGTCTATGTTCTGCTCCAGTTATGTTTCATATTGAACATGACCCATCAATTCTAGCCGAAATTGATAAAGGTTTAGAATCTGTAAATGATGTAGATTATGAAAAGGTAGATATATAAATGCTTATACCTACGTAATGCAGTTTTTTAATGAAATTTATAATTATAAACAAATTTAATGCAGGTTTACAAAACCGTCTTGAGGGGGCCAGGAGTCGAATTAACAAAGCAATTGCAAAAACGACATTCACAAAGAGCAATGGAAGTTTTAAGCGTATTTGGGAAAAGTGATGCGAGAACAGCATTGTATAACATTATAGCAGCCATGGAAGAGTCTGAATAATGACTTACAGCATCTAGACTTCATATAATTGCCCAAAGATCAGTTTAAGGACTCCGTCCTATGTTAAGTTTCCAATTTTACCATAAGTCGTATACAGACATGTAAAATTTATACATAAAATATAGCATAAAGAATTAAGACCACATTATAAAAATAACATATAAAAACAACAAAGGTGATAAGTTTTATATTAAATGGTGTTTGAATAAATTTTTATTGACGTAATAAGTACCTGTATTTTCTATTATATATATACGTTTTCTTATACAGTGAATTGTATTAATATATTTAAAATACGTTGTAGTAAAATATATAAAAATTGTAATTATGTACTATCATTATGGGGCAAGTATATACATATAATCCATAACATAATTGTAGTTGTAGATCGATGAAATGTGTATGCATACATATAGGTAAGTATGTATGTGTATTATTATGTAGTGACACATACTGTACTGTCTATTCAATAGTATAGTGGGGTGTGGGGACATATTCATATTTGTAAACATGTCACGAACAGGAACGAAATTAGACTCAAAAAAAGTAGTAAGTATATTACAAATGTAGATTTACTTAACCGATTTATGGATAATTATAAGTTTTACATTTCTAACTTATGATGCGTTCCCTGGTAACATTTAAAAGTTATTACCCAAATCATAAGTAAGGTTATATTGAAATTATGGTATTATAGATCGTGTGACGGTTTTAATTTAGTTGAAAAACAGTTTAATATTTACATTAAAGGTCTAAATAACATAATAATTTCAGAACTCTGAATTATTCACATTGACGTATGGTGCATTAGTAGCCCAGTTGTTAAAGGATTATGAAAATGTAGAAGATGTTAATAAACAACTAGAAAGAATGGGCTATAATATGGGAATTCGTTTGATTGAAGATTTCTTAGCACGTACTGGATCTGGTCGGTGTTACGATTTTAGAGACACAGCTGAGAAGATACAAACTGGTTTTAAAATATTTTTGGGTATTACCCCAACGATTACAAACTGGAGTGCTGCTGGAGATGAATTCTCTTTATGCTTTGAAGCAAATCCATTAACAGAATTTGTAGAATTACCAGATCATTGTTTAAATTTAAAATACTGTAATATATTAATTGGAATTTTAAGAGGAGCTTGTGAAATGGTACAAATGGAAATTGCCTGTTGGTTCGTACAAGATCAACTTAAGAATGACAATGTGAATGAATTACGTGTTAAGTTCATTAAAAGACTAGAGGATGCCATTCCAGCAGGCGAAGATTAAGTAAGCTTATTGTACTCAAATAATAAACCATTGTGGTGAATTTAAACTTTTTTATTTCATTAAACAGCTTAATCTCTGTAATTAATAATTGTAATAGTACATATGATCTGATAGGTTAATTAAAAACAAATATCGATTAAAAATGAAACAATTTGATTTCAAAATATTTGAAATTATTTTTTATTTTTTTTTATATTATTGTGAATTATTACATTTTACTTTTTATTTATGCAATATACATTTTTTGTATATAAATGGACTGTTAATAAAATAGTTTTATTTGTTCAGGAATTACAAAACAATAATGTAGTTTTCAATGATACTCGTGATTCATACAAAAATTGTATGTAATAATTTGTTTCTATTTACATAATTAGTATCAGATATTCGTAATTGTTTTTGCATATAACAGATTCTTATAATTAGTAAATTTCATCTAGAATTATAATGCGTGTTATAAATAATATACACATATACATAGGTATGTATGACATACATAGATACCATAGCAGCTCATTCTCGGTAACGCGTAGAAGTATAGAAGGTTAAGATACAATTTTTATCTCAATGTACACTAAGTTTTTATAACCTCCAAAAATTTGTTCATGATTTATTTTATAAATTTATAATTTATTTTATAAATCATATTGATAGATCCTTAATACATTTTTTAAAACAATGTTATAAAATTTTTGTAGGCAATGGAAATGAAATGCAAACATTGTAGAAAAGATCTCTTCAACAAAGTACCAATACAGCTATTAACTTCTCATGGTGAAACAAAACAGAATATTATGGATATAGGATGCGGCGGTACAAATGATTCAGAACCTTCTTCATACATACCAATAGAAAATATGCCGAAATGGATAGCAGACATTGTAAATCAAGTAAAGTTTACATATATACATATTCGTTTATAAATATTACATAATATATACGTATATAACGCTATAGGAGAAATAAAATGTTAATTTAATGAAAATAATGTATGGAAATTCAAAAGTTCTTAAATAAAACCTACATAATATAATCTGCATTTGTTACAGGAATCTTGGACCAAGGGTAGACTAAATTGTCCATATTGTAACAATCGCATAGGCTCATTTAACTTTGTAAATGAACTAAAATGCAGTTGTGGTCAATTTGTAACACCCTCTATTAGAATAACCAATAGTAAAGTAGATATATCACGTAATTAAATATTGACATCATATAAAAGTCAAAACATGTGAGAATCAAATAATATAAATAATAAAGGGAAAGAATTATACATTTCAGAAAAGTTTTTGTTATAGAAAAATGTTATTATAATGGGTATTATACTTGCACAACATTAAATAGAAACAATAATTGTTTTTCGTTTATTGGCATTTTGTTAATGTTGTTTTTTATAATCTTTTTATGCATTTATTTCGTATTGCACAAGATTTCTATGAAATATATACGTATATATTTATATATATTATACATATGTGTGTGTGTGTTTGTATAGATTTATATAAAATTTTTAGTATGAATATAACAATGGTGGTATAACACTAAACACACATTTTGACAATAAATATACACCATAGATCCAAACATTGTCACCTAACTTTGTAAACTGTCAGCAATTTTTGTTGAATGTCTTTAGACTTTAAATATTATTTATTGCATATGTATACGTATATTTTTATCAATAGACATTTATTTTACACAAATCCATAACAGTTCAATTATCTTTTACAAGTTTATACATTTATAATGCATATGTATATATACATATATATATATATACACATATGAATGTATGCGTGACACGCAAATAGTTATAAAAGTTGACTGTGTACATTGTATATATATACACAACAGTGGCTACCTTACACTTAAGTACAATTGGTAATTTATATCATTTATGCAACAAAATTCCTACTTAATCTAGTTACAATTAATTATTAATGCATAGCATTAAAACACACTTGAATTAATTGTTATGAATTCATAACAGAGTGAAAAAATAATTTAGACCATATTGCATGTCTATGATAAACCTTAAAATTCCTTCCTTTGCTTGTTTTCAAAGTATTCCAAAATAAACTTTTCATTCATTAAACTGAACTTATTTTTAAAATTTTTTGCAGTAGTTTTAGCTGCTTTTAAGAATACATAAGTACATTACTATAATGTACGGAATATAACGATGATAAAACAAACAATGCGTAATATCAATAAGTAACATTCACAATATAACAATGAAAATATATTAAATATAGACAACATTAACAGGTACTGTATTTTTTGCATTAAATCTTTATTAACGGCAATAACAGTGAATTTGTATAATTCAAAATAAAAGTAATTACAAGGAAATTAAAGTCATCCATGTATTCTAGAAAATTATATATTATTATATTTATGAAGTTAACATAATTGTGTAAAGACTGTTATTAGCCTCGAAAATAAAAAAATTACTTTTTGTAATCATTAAAAGCAATCTTTTAGTTATTTAGAAAGGATTTGTGCAATACGTTAAAATTTTCTAATATATCAAATTTTGCATAATGATTGTTAACATACAATTACAAAATTATTTATCACAACATTAACTGATAACTGAATTCAGATAATAATTGCAATAATATTTAAAATTGTTATACTTTTTATAAATATTGACGTATGAATTTTGAATGTTTGAATGAAGTAAGTGGACGAATTTCGATGGTTTTATTATTACTAACATGAACAGTGATTTAATATCGAAGCTTTACTTATTTGCCAGAATTAGTATTTCAGTTTTTTAGGAACGAAATAAGGTTTATAATAAAATGATATAAAGAGCATTCTATTGGGAAGACCACAGAAAAGTATAATAGAGTATTAACATTTGATTATAATTGATCTATTAAATTATAGTTTGTTTGCTTAATTTTATATCATAATGTTTGTATCATCAAAAGACCATTGTACTCAATTCTAATGATTACGAATAATTTAAAAAATGTTAATAGTATGTTGCATGTACTTTTTCATACAATTTTAAATGAAAAATATTTGATTTTTTAAACAATAAAAAAGACAATCTTTCGTAGAAATTAGAAAAAGAATGATATTGGATTTATTGCACAATTGATTCGGGTTAAAGGCACATATGGTCCACTAAGAAATATTGTTGGAAATATTTCAAAAATATGCTTGGACAATATGAGAGTTAGTTGATCCATTGTTGATAGTCTGAGACTATAAGAATAAAAATTGTCAACATTACTTTTTACAAAAGCTTTCAGTTGGAAGTTAAACACTTTATAAGTTACCATAAACAGTTTATAAGAAGGAGTGAGTACAACTTACATTAATTCTGGATCAACCAAGTTTGCACATGAAATAATCTTCTATTATTTCCAATATGTTATTCAGTATCCAATAAATATTTCTTCAAGCTCTTTAATGACACTGTCAATTTTGAACATATTACAGTTCAATATCATATAGTTGCTACAACTGGAATATTTCATCTTGTTGCTGTTGAAGTCGTTGTAGCGATGTTTTCACTTTTCTACCCTGTGTCATAACTACAGCAGTTGGAAAGTTATGCATATCACTAGAAGATGATGGTCTTAATAGCTCTGATGTAGAGGATATTGTATGTGTGTTCGAAGACATAGGAAAGGAATTACGTAACTTAGTAGGCACTCTATGTCGCTGTGTATAGATATCATTATCTTCTGTGCAAAATCTAAATAGGCAATAAAAAAGATATAGTTGATTAATAAATGAATTTACTACATTTTAGTAACTTATATTTTTACATCCTTTCTTTATTAATTATTGGTAAATAACTTACTCACTACTCCCCTGAGTACGTTTGACTTCCCTTTTAGCACTGGCTATTGAAGAATCCATTTTAGCTAAAAAATCATTAACTGAGCTGTCATCATCTATAGAAGATGCTATTGAAGATGGACTAGAAATCTAAAAATACATTTTGTTTTTATATATAGCAAAATAATATTTTAGGATTAATTTCATAAAAATGATATTTACACTTTGAACTGTATTGTGTTCATTTTCATTAGGATTATCGATAGATAGTGATAAAGGATTTTCTGAATTAACTGGAACAAGTAAATGTTCCCTTAAGAATAAACTATCAGAAGCCCATAATCTATTGACCCTTCTTATCTGTTCAGTCTAGAAAAATAAAAAGATATACATACAATGATTAATCATAGTTTCTAATATTTTCTGTAGAAATATGTGGAAAATAGTATAATGAATTCATACTGTAACTCCATATTTTAGAGCAATTCCTTGAAGTGTGTCGGTTGCTGATACAGCATGTTTTATTAAATTTTCAGTTCGTGTAACATGTTTGGCTGTACTACCATACTTTTTTAATGTTTTACCACTATCCCTTATACACATTCGTTCTTCCATTTCTCGTGCGCCATTTCGTTCCATTTTCAATTTGCTAATAAATGTAGGCGCTTCAGAAGTTCAACGAACATATCACTTTTTAATATCCGCGAAAGAGAAATTCAACTAAGAGACATAACCACAAATCCTAACAAACATATTTGAAAAATCAACACACAATAATACATAATATATTAGAATTTAGAGTATGAATGTTTTTACAAAGATTCTTTGTATAATTATGTACATTGTGGAAAATTAAATAATGATCACTAACAATCGAATATAAAGTACAACATGTTCAACAAATTGTAACAACTTTCTAAAATACAATTACATTTAAAATAATCGGAAGACGTACATAGTACTTCAATTTATATTTCTTGTAATAATAGTATTTTACAATTTTATAGGTTTAGTCACAATAGGAAACTTTTGTTGCGATTTCACTGCGAATGTCTGCTCAGCTGATCAGTGTGATAATGTATAGATGTTCTTTAACCTGAATGATAGTGCCAGCTTCGTTTTGATTGGACAGTTAAAGGGCGTTACACGCAAACTTACCATTATAATATTTGAACACAAATGCAAGTTTTGAAAAAATTACTTAGCACAATTTGAATATTTTTAGTAACTGTTTAAATTTTACATTGTTAAAACATGCTGCCTATGGTTTAGTACACTTTTAAAAATGCGTAAGGAATGAATGAATCGCTTTTTTCGTTGCTTAATCTTATTATATAACTCATTTCGCTTAAAAACGCGATACTAGATATTATTTGAAAGAACGTGATAAACTATATTTTTTATACTGAATTTCCTAGTAAAGTAATTGTGATTATATTTACTTGTTTGATCACTTCTACTCATTAGAGGAGGAAATATATAGAAGTGGAATTAAATTTTAATAAAAACATACTAATTATAGTACGTTACACAGTTCATCTATTTTTAAATACAATATATTACAGAGAAACACACAGTTATAATTTACTGTTCTTAATATTATGTCTTACATTATGTAACTTATGATTATTATTATTGTTGTTGTTGTTGTTGTTGTTGCTGCTGCTGCTTTTTTTATTGTTGCTATATGCCAACCTTGATAAATATATAAGGTGGCATAAAAATTATGTAATGGGAGACTAATTGATATATTTTATTTTAGGACAGGTTTTATCCTCGCGTAGTACGTATTAATCTCCAGTAGCTGTGCAACAGTAACTGTAATATTGGTAATAAATAGTTAACATAGGGATAAATATTATGCTACTGCGGCAGTGTGCTTCCTGGATTTTGGGTAAGGGGTGTTTTCTTTGTCTAATTATTAGAACTATGTTAACTAATATTCTACAAGACAGACCCCTTCCGCTATTCCAAACAATGTAGCTATTTAATAAAGATTTCATCAATATGCAGCGTTTTATATTCGAAATTTTATTGTTCTTTTTTATCAATTTCCGCGGACAAGGGTTATGTGCAAATTTCAATTTCTTTCATTAACACAGCTATATCTATATGCCCGATCTGATATTTCCTAGAATGGTACTTTAAGTAGAGCAATATAAGTTACAACAAAATTGGAAGTGTAACACGTGCAGGTAAAACTATCTAGAAAGAATGAGTACAAAATCTGTTCCATCTGATGCATATCAATAGTAGAAATTGTGTACCTTAATTTACATCTCACACATACACTTTGGCAAGAGCATCGGCCCCTGCGCTCGCTATAAAAGGTCGCGATGGATGAAATGCTACGTCTAAAATACTTTCGTCAAACTTCTTACGGTGTGCTGTTATCTCCTGAACACAAGTCTTATTATCCATATTCCATAATCTTATACTGCAATCGTGACCTGTAAGCCAAAATGAATGGAATTTATGAAATGTAGGATAATCGACCGAGATTAGTTTTCCTCAATCATTAAATGCATTAAATATTCTCAAACTCTGATTTTCTTGCACATTGAACTATTACTCACTTCCTGAAAGTAAATATAAACCATGAGGATCTACAGCAAGACTAGTGACTGCATCCAAATGAGCAACCATGGCATGAGCAAGAGTAGCTGATCGATGATCATAAAATCGAATATGTCGATCTTCGTGTGCAGCAACGACTAACGGTAATGTTGGATGAGCCACAACACGGTTAAAACCCTTTGTTTCATTAACTTCGAGACGAGCTACGCTTTCACCAGTTTCTGTATCAAATACCACACACGCTCCCTCATAAGCTACAACTAATTTATGCGGCTCATCTCTTATGAAATCTACTGAAGTCGGTATGCCATCTACAACGAGATATGTGTATGTATAATTTTGTAAAATATTATGTTTAAGTTCGACGAAAACAGTAAGTTTGTATGTTAACAAGAATACCCCACCTTGCTCAGAGACATATGTATGAAGCAGAGGAGACTTGCTTTGTGGACTCCATAATTTGACAGTTCCATCGGCGCTAATCGATAACAATTGTGATCGTGGTTGATACATACTTAAACCCCAAACTGCATTTGTATGTCCCTTTAATGTTTGGCTAAGGACACTTGGTTCATAGGAATCATATGGATCTATGTTAGCTGATGGTAGTGTCCAACAATGTATCATACCATCTAAACCACCGCTATAACATTGATTTCCCGTGCTACACATAGCTAAACATAGGACTGGACCAGTGTGCGATCTAAATGTATATAGTGGTTCGACATCTAATGAAGCTGATCTGTAATCCAAAAAAATAGAATTTAGATCATCCGGTTATCATTGTGAAATAAAATTCACATTAAATTTTAAGCATTATACTTCTTTGCGGGTAAAGTCTTATGAAGATTCCATAATTTCAAAGTATGATCATCGCTTGCGGTTATAAGAACAGCTTCTGTGGGGTGGAAGACAAGTGCTCGAACAGCATCGAAATGAGATCGCAACGTATATTTTGCGTTCCAAGTTTTTCTGAATGTCTCCTTCGTTGCAGCTACCATCTAAGTAAATAAACAGTTGATCTTAAGTCTTAGTATAAAGAATATCTCTCGTATGTACGTGTATAAACTAGAATGGAGAAAAAATATATAATATAGCTCACATCGTATGATGTTTCTGGATCGCTGTTAACACACAATAGTTCTAATTCCCCCAATTCCAATGTAGAATCTCCTTCTTTATTTGGACACCTTAGATCAGGTTGTAAACCTTTATGTATTGCATCTGTGAAGATTATCATGTTGTTATTTTTAGTAATACATCTATTGAATTAAATTTGTATAGTCAAGTTATAAATGACGTCGCAGTTAAAAGGTTAAGAGATTACAATTACTTATATGTGTACCTAAATGAACAGAACCTGCTGGTGATTCTTCGATTTCTGTGAGAAATTTTAATTCATTTATTACTTCTTCTGCCTCTGCATCAACATCTTCATTTAAAAGCATAGATGACTGAAAATAAGTACAATATTTTATCAAAACTATTAATATTTCATCAAGAAACAATAAAACAAGAAAGTTTTTATTACTTTATTTGTCTTCAGTGCAATGTTTGTATCATAAGAATCATCCTCTACATCTCCCTCTTCTTCTTCCATGTCCATCTCTTGTCGAGCCAGAAGCTCAAATTTTTCCATAAAAGCTGCTTCAGTATCTATCATTATTTCTTCTGTCTATTGACATAAAAAAATAAACGATCTTATTACCTTTTATACTTGTGTAATTTACATTAATTTAGACGCGAAAAAATTTGAAATATACAAAAGATAAATGACATTTATATAAAAGGGGTATTTACCTCATCTTTTGTTTTTGGAAAGTTACGGATACAAGATTCCATTCGATAATCTTTGTTTGTTGGCTGAGATATTTTTTTATCATTTAGTGCAGGAGGATTCATATCTTCTGAGTCTGTATTATTATTCAAGCCAAGTAAAGATCTTACTCTATTTGATCGTACATCTATTATTGTATCAGTGTAACCAATCTCTTGTAAATATCTAAAATAACAATTTTGTTGTAGATTCTTAGCAGCAATAAAGTTGGTACTATTTGTTATAAAGAATATTTTTAAATGTTATCCACTTACTGTCTCAAAATTTGGTGACTTTGTTTCCAACTAATGTTGCTGACTGAAGTGAATGGAGCTTCTCCATCACCATCTCCAACTTCTGAGTTAACACAAGTACTACTACCTTCTTCATAAACAGGAGGTTTTACATCTCCTTGAGTCACCAGATCAGTCCCATATTTCAGCTTATGATACCTTGCTCTGCAAAAGTAATGAAAAATGTCTGTATAGTTAGAATTAATACGACCAAGATATTGTAATAAATACATGTAAAAAGGTATCTCACCTTTCTTGTTTCAATGCATATTCTAACATTTTTATTCTTCTTACTAAATCATTTTTTAATTTTTCTTGTCCTTTTCTTTCTCCTTTTAAAAAAGCTATTCTAGCCTATGAATAAATGTTTCTAAATTAGGATACTTTATATAAAGTATAATTTCACTATTTATAATACAATTTTAATATGATAACATATACTAAAAATAATAATGTTTAACATTTTATCATCTAACTGAGATTAACAAAGTAAAACTGTATACAAAGTGCTTTACAACATATGCTTATAACTTCAGAGGTGGATTTAGTATGCTAAGATAAGCAAAAAAATTCATATAAACATATGCCTGATACAACTTGGTTGTAAAATTATAGTTATTTTTATATTACACCTGCCATAGAATTATTTTTGTAAATTATCATTTTGAATTATCACAGAAATGTGTTAGTAAATGTTTCACACGTGTTGTTATTACCAACAGAATTGATACAAAATTAATTGAAACAAATTACAGAATAGTGTTTACATAGTAAACAAGATGGTCGTACATAAGATGAGATTATGTGTTAACAGTCAGAGGAAGCATTACCATAGTCATAAGAATTATTGCAAGAGAAAAGCAGCTTAGTTTATAACATTCTTCTTCTTACTTTAGCATACCGAATCTATTTATGAAGTTATGCTTATATGTTTTGGGACACCTTATATAGTGATAGTTTCGTACAATTCATTTTTACTATAAAATAATTTAAACATACAACATGTATAATTCATGGCTGTGTAATATATAGATATTACAATTAATCCAATTAAAACGATATAATGTTAATGCAATTATACAGTGACATTTAATATAACCAATTGTAGGAGGTACAAGATTGCGATGGAAGAGAAGATGTTTACATGAAACCTTATTTGCTGCACAGCAAATTTGTAATTTAACAAATTCGAGAACTACATTACAATATTTTTTATATGTATAAGCAAATTGATTGTTTTTACAATGTTTCTGTCACATGACAGATGAAGTGACAATAAGAAAGGGGATTACGGGAGGTCAAACGAATGTATCTCGAAGATTTCGAAAATGGATAAAATTTATACCTGAAATTCTGCTCTGTCAAGTTCCCATTGCGATCTTTCAAATTCGAAGCGAGCCCATTCATGCTGAATGAAATGTAGAATGCCAGGCATAGTGTATTGTGGTTTGGAATCGCTAGTGCTGTCACTGTAGCTCTGATGTTTATTGTTTGTCAGCGGAACATTCGTACCACTAGATTCTTGACCATTATGGTTTTGAGATGTAGAACTGGAGTTATCCTCCATCGTGGAACGATCAAATCGTGCTGGTACCTTCATTTCATGACACGGCAGCCATTACAACAACTTTTCTTTCCTCTGGAGCCCAAAGAGTGCTCTCCCGTCGGATAATGTATTTCGATCGAGTTCGCGAAAAGAAGTAATTAATACGCATGCGGGCGTATTAGATTCCAATAAAACCGATATACTGTTTGGAAAACTTTGTCGTTCGTTAATTGTTCACTGAGAAACCTTATAAGCTCTGTTCAACTCTGTTGAAATAGCAGACAAGTATTATTCCCTTCTCGCATATCTTCAGAATCGTACTAGTTTCCACCATTCTCGTAAAGTGTATTCAGGTGTATTCTATCGGGGCCTTACACCGGCTTTCTATGAGTACCAACTTTACTCGAAATTGTTATAATACATAGTTCTATTAATAGTTTTTAACACATTATGCTGAGACCATAAAGATATTTCCATTATACTCTATTGTTTCTCTTAACATTGCTGTTTTTACTATGTGACATTCTATTATGTAAATGTATATAAGAAAAATGAACATTCTGACTAAATTTTCTCGTATAAATTTATGTAACAATAATGAAAATATAATGTATATATTTCTATTTATTGTTTAATATATTAGTGTTCACGCTTTAATAAGGCTGATTTTCAAAACGCTTTATATATTTTTAATCATATATATTCAAAATATGAATATATGTACGATTACACGTTTAACAATAAACGGGTGGTGTCAATAATACTTCGTAAATATCTTATATATAGTATTTAGTTCTACACAATTTACGTAAATAATTCTTATCAACATAAGAAAGTAATTTTTTATTCAAGGAATAAGATTATTCTATTAATAAGTGGCTAAAAGCACAAATATATTTTGTATTGTAGTTGAATTATCCGTAATACAAATTGTATTATACGTATATGCTAACTACAATACATGTGTGGCATGTAATGTAAGTATGTATACATACATAAGTACAATTCATTACATACATAGACGTATTGTAGGTGTCGCCATCTACAAGCACTTATCTCTTTTGACAGAATACACCCGCATTGTATTATAAAAAACTGTCAGAGATATGATCCATTTAAAAGTTAAACGTGTATACCCGCATATAGTAAGTATTTAATGTGTGTGTATATATGCAATAAAAATGTTACATACATATAACACATATATTTTAAATATAAAAATGTATACATCACTGATTTTCAAATGTACCTATTTTATACTCGCAGTATGTTGCATAGAAAATGGTACATGTTTACTGTAGGTTATATTACATTTATGCTTCATACGTTTTATACAAATTTCCAGCAAGCAAAGTCGGTTTTTTGATAATTGTAATTTATTTCTTCTAATCATAAAAGATGTATGATGTTTGTATACATATACTAATTTCAATATGTTTTTAATGGATGTAAACATGTACGTACGTATGTATATATACATAAGATACCTTGTAATAAAATAGCTTACTGTATTTATACAATGTCAATTATAGACTTTATTTTACGTACACATAATACATACAGCATATTAAATAATAAAAAAATGGAAATTAGTAGAAATATTTAAAACATGTCAATGAATATATTTGTCTTATAATATTACATAAATAATATGTAATTTTAGTGAATCGTGTTTGTTTATATTCTAAGGTGCTGGGACTTATAATGTAGTTTTTTTATAGATGTTAATTGCAAATATATATTTGCTGAACTGTTAAGGATTATTTAATTTAAGTATTAATGCTTTTTGATTTCTTATCCTTTTGTTTATTTTAATTTCTGAAAAATTATATAACAAGATTATTTAACTTACAAGTTATCTAAATAAATAATTTTATTCCATATTTCCACGATATATTTTATATTTGAGTCTACAATGATAAACAGTAGATATTACCTTGTTGAAATTCTTGAGAGGTCAATTCTTACAAGGTCGTGTAATCATTATTTACGACGAACACATAATAAAAATAATTCTTAATAGAACGAGAATACCTCTAAGTGCTCGGTGAATACATCGACGATTCACACCTTGTTGATATATTTACTAAAACAGTGTATTTTTGACTCTACAGAGGAGTATTTTGCATATTACAGCTAATATTACAAGTTCTGAAGGTATTTTGCATCACGGCGCATGCGTTAATGAAATTTCTGAAGTGCGAACCACACTATCAATATAGGTCGATAATTCTTACCATTTTTCCTGAAATAATATTAATAATCGATAACTTAATGTACGATGTCTGTCTCGGAAGTGGTTGAATTCCAAAATTTGACCAGTCCAAATCAAAATTTGACCCCACTCGAATGGCTCGTGTATGCTAACGCTAACGGTCACGAATAAAAGTGGCAACGTTGCTCTTCGCTTGTTTAGGTTGCGGTGTTGCAGATACTCGATGAACGGGTATCACAGTGTATCCTCGTTTCTGGCATTTATCACAAATATAACGTATTTTTGTAAGTCAAAGAACATGTGCGTCACTGATTGAAGACATTCTACATTATAACTGTACGTAAGTTCAGCAATTGTGTATATACTTACTTGTCACACTTTAGCAGTGGGGTCACTTTGTTTTACTGCTCCGAGTTACAGTAGGGTTCAAATAATTAAGTTCATTCTGAATCATTTGGCAAAGGTAATACCGAAATATTTTGCATAAATTATTCAATGAAAGAGGTTAATAATTTAAGATTTTCATTGTTTTGATCTAAAGATAACACTAGTCTAATGTTAGATACATTACACGTGAATTAATGAAGAAATAACAAAAATAAAAAACCTGGTTACTGAGCGTAATTAACACATTGGAAATTTTGGGCCCGAAGTCCCAAATGTATCGACCAAGGCCGTTACATAGATCATACTATATGTATACGAAAAGCTGCCATTTTATATAGCATACGTGCGCCATTTTGTTGTCTCACAATACAAAATGAAAGCTGACTTAAAAGATCACATTTACATTTATTTTATTCGACTTCCAATATAAAATAAAAATTAATATTATTTATAAATATAAGCACAATCTAAATATTTATAAATTAATTATCGAGCCTTACATAAAATTAAAGTCGAATAATTCCCAATTAGTATAGCCAAGTAATAACAAAGTAAATATGTTGATCACTGCTCTTAGTAGTTAATATTATTACTCATAATAAAAGGAAAAGTAAACATTTTAGATTTGTCACAAGATATACCATATGTGCGTTATAAATTATTTTTCTATGCGATATAAATTATTTTTCTTAATAAATTTATCTTGAACTATTTCTAGAAATTACTACTTCTGCAATTGAAATGGAAATATATAATAGATAGTTTTTGAGCCCCTCAAGCAGTACATTCTGCATAAGCATAATTCACCGCGCATGTGTAAAACACTAACGGAGGATAACGTTCGGATACGTAACACATACATACTATAGTTTTGCTATAAATACATATACATAAACATACATATGCACGTTGATTACATTATTGTTGCTCAATTAGTTATATAATCAAGTATTACATATTTCGGACAATGTAATGTAATAAAGAAATTCTAGTTAAAAAAATTTTAAAGGTTTTTGTACTGTATTTTGGTAATAACAGCTATATTAGGATTTTCATTTGAAAATAATGATTTATACTTATGATACTCAAATTTGTCACTAATTAATTTAAACTACATAGCAAAATAATATTTTTTCGTAATTATGAATAAAACATACGTGGTATGATTTACGGTAATTAGATTGATGGATTAATTTTTTATATTATAAATTTTAAGTAATGAATAGCATCGTAAGTTTTATGTCTCCCACTCAGTAAAGAAACGCGTTGTATTACCATTGTGACGCATGTTGACCTTGCTAGTGGCGCAGAAAGAAGAGGGGTGGGGTTACTTACCAAACGTTCAATATAAATACTTGTAACTTAGAAAATAATCTTTGAAAATATTTATTTCTACTTTTGTGTACAATTTGTTTACAAAACAATTATTAACATTTAAATATTACATTATGTAATAGATATAAATTTTCGAAATCTTTAGTAACAGTAAAGGACAAATACAGTCATACAAAAAAATATTTGGTAACACAAACGGAAAAATTTCTACTAACTGTTTGCAACCCATTCTTTGTTGTAATTAAGAAAAACAAATGGACAGTATAACTGTAATTAGTGAGAAAAAAATATTCATATTTTTGCTGTACTGCAACTAATAATAGCAGTGTGAAGTATTAAGTAGTGGAAGGAAAGGACAGAAGTGGGGGAAATAGTAAGTGTGACGTTTTTGTAATTCCAAGTATCGAGTCAGCAGAGAAATAAAAGATAAGATTATTATTCAGAGCTTTACTGCTGATGCGAGCGTTTCTAACATGAGGACATTATATATCTAAATTTATTTGCTTTAATTTATTGGAAATTAGTTTAGCTGGGGCAAATCATGACGCCATATTGGACAACGTCGTGTGCAATCGTTGATTTTCGTGAGGACGCATGTCGGGGCCTACGTTCGGCTGTACTCGTTCAATAGACTAGTCTACCGAGAATCCCGCCTTTCTGAACATAAGTTCTCTTAGTAGAAATTGTATTTATTTTACAGTCATTTAATGTGGTTGTTCATTGAAACTATTTGTGTTGTGCATATACATATTGGATTTCGTAATCATATGTTTTTTTATCAAAAATTTTGACTTTTTATATGTTGATAATACGACATACGAATTGTACATTTACTGTATTATATATATCTTTTCAGTATACTATAAATGAAAAACCGACGTTGATCTTTATTAATTAAATAATAATACCGACATCCATTGATTCGGACAATGGAGTACACGTGTTACTTGATACAGTAACTGTTGTTAGATATACAACTTCAGTCCGCCATTTTTGTTAGTTGAGTACTTATGGGCCAGGGACGACTCATGTTGGCGCGTCATCGAGGGGCCCAAATTGTATTATCTTCATCTACGTTAAAAGAAAAGTTGATTCTGTAACATAGATCGTAACGAAAATTGTATCTAATACAACGTAACAATTTTGTACGTGAGTGGTATAGTTAACAAAGAGTTATGACACCGAGTGGGCTACATCGATTTGGAGGATCTGTAGGTTTACAATTTTTAGCGCCTTTGTTTTCACAGTGAATGTTTACTTTTTAAATGAGTGTGCCTTTCTTTCGCGCGATCATTTATTCGAAAATACTTAAAACTTATTATAATTTATCAAAACATGGAATTGTAATAAATTTTTATAACATCAATTAGTTTAAAAATATTAATTTTATTTTTAATTTTTTGTATCAAACAATGTTGTACAAAATATGATTTGTAATCTTACAACTATGTATAATTAATTAATCAATTAAAAAATTAAACAAAGACATTTTGTGTTGCCATATTTACTGAATCTGAAATTAGTATACTTTGCTATTTAAATACTCAGTATTTTCAAATAAAAGTATCTCATACATAGTGATCACTTACAGATCAAAAGATATTAATTTTTGGAGATAAATGGGTGACCTGTGACACTGTCTTGCATATCTTACCTTTTTTTACAATGGAGGCTTTAAGAAGCAAGTCTGTACATAATACTGACTCTATACGTTCATTGTCTTGTATCAATGCACATCATATTGATGAATTATCAAAAGAAAAAGAAGATGAATTATTATATGGAGGTGATGATGGCGATGAAGAGGATGCACTTTCAGATGATAGTATGCGTTTAAGATTATCCGATGATGATGAGGCTGAGCCAGATGATATTTTGACATCTGTCTTAGATGATAAAGAACATAAACCAAAAAATGTAAAAATAGGTAAGCTACCCACTTCGAATATTTATATAAAACACATTATCATAATTATATAACATTGTATCTTCAAGGTCATTCACTATCTCATCATATATAATTCGTAAAATAAAAAATACATTTATTTTTGAAAACTTGAATTGCAGACGTGACATGTGGAGGAAATGAAGATGTACAAGATTCATCTGTTCCTGAAAAAAATGAAATGAAGAATGACACAACTCCTTCGAGGGAAAAAAAGGAAGAGGAACATTGTTCAGGTAATGTTTCCATGGGTGACAAAGTATTAACACATCATGCAAAGGATACCAAAAGAAATCTAAATGGATTGATAAGGCCACTAATGATTAATGTCATGCCTCGCTATCCATGGCCAAATTATGAGTTTCAAGGGAGGTTTGCAAGTACCCCTTACAGTCGGTTTCCCTATGTCAATCGTTTCCCTTATGTCAGGCATCGGTATTCGGCACCTAGAGGACAATTTAGAAATCCATACAATTACAATACTAGATTTCACAATGCATTCGTTCCTTTTGAAAAAGGAAGAGGCAATGGAATGTTTAATTCATATACCAACTTTATGTATCATAGAGAACAAACAAGAACTTTCAAACCTTCTCCTATGAAGAGATTTAATGCTCAAAGTGATGTTTACCAAAATGTTATGTCCCCTCCAGATGCAAACTTATCTTCAAGAACTGTAGCTGACACCAGCATCAAGGATGAAAACTGTGCTAATAAGAATGAAATTGAAAAAAGTAATGACTTAGTTAGTAAAACTCCAATTGGTAGTGAACAGAATAATGATGATTTATTGATCTACGATTTTTCGAAAGATATTAGCCTTGAAGATTTAGAAAAAGATGTTGCTAACGTCAATCGTTTCAATGACTCTTTGGAGTTAGAGAATAAAACGAAATCTGCGCAAGAGAATTCGGAAATGCCATCTAATAATGCAGAATGTAAACATAATACGTTTATCAAAACCAGTACTTCAAATGAGTCCTCTAATGGCGTAATTACATGTCCTTTACAAAATTCCCAGGATGAAAATAAAGAAGGTGTTAAAGAGAAAGAGAATATTGATACAGATAATACACATTTCGATTGTAATGGTTCACAGGATTCTAGTAATTTTAATACGAAAACAACATTATTAACCGAAAGTCGCAAAAATTTGTCCGATAACGAAGACGTAGAGTTTATTGAAGCAAATGACGAAAATAATAAAAAAGATAATGCCATAGTTAATACAAAAGTCAGTTTAGGTTCGAGTGAAAAAAAAAGGAGTTGGGGATCGTGGACTCACCTCGAATCAACAGTGTATAGAAATTACTGAGATGATAGAAGTAATCGAGCATGATGCACACAAGGGAAGTACAGTAAATAATGCATTAGCGGTAACTAAAAATGTGAAAAGTCATGAAGAGAAGATTTTAACCGATAAGGACGATGTATCTGTGCAAGATGCACAAACAAATGAAATTGTTGAAACTCATACCCCGAAGACAAGTGATATTATATTAAATGATCGAAACAACAGAGAAGATAGTAAGGAAACCGAAGTAAAACAAAATAATACAATATTTGAGCCACTTGCTAATGGTGAAAAATGTGATAAAAACCGATTAAATGATAGTGATAATAGTATACATTCTTCTAAATTACTCCAATTACTTATTTCTCATGATGATTCAATTAGTGCTATGCTTCAGGAACGAAATAATACTGTCACCAAGGAAAATGTAAAATCTGTAGAGGACAAAAGTCCTATAATAAATTCTTCAGTACATACTGAAAAGAAGGTATCCATATTGGACGAAAATAATGTACCTAGTGTTGAATTAAGAAACGTATTGTTAGGTCCCACTAATAAAGTAATGGATAGTGGTGTTAATGAGAAAAAAGTTGAAGTTCCAGTAAATCCAGTAAATCCTCAAAGAAGGAGAAGACGAACAAAAAAAATGATCGCGGCAGCACAAGAAGCTGTTTCGGAAGAAGATAAGCAAGGTATGGCATGCTTTAAGTTGTTGGAATAACCGTAGATTGTTCTTAATAACTGTGGGATTTAGATTTCTTATATACTGCATACACTCTCTTACGTTTTCCTTTCTTTCTACATTTTATAACTATATCTTACGTATTATTCATAACATATATCTTTAGTAATGATAATCAAGTGTGCTCTACCATTAGAAACGTTTGAATATATTTTTAAGTAACCATATTTAACGAAATTTTTCATACACATTTTTTTTGTTCTCACTCCTTCAACTTAGTACATCATACTTACGAGTTGAAACCAACAATTAAATTGCATGTCTGACAATGCTCATCGAGTGTAATTCACTTTTTTGTACAGTACATTACATTCTTCACTTGTGCAGGATTATATTAATTTATTTATATTTTATTTAATACCCTTATACAATTGTTATTATGACATTTTGTTACAGTTAGGGAGAGTGGAAGGCAAAAGCGAAAAACTGCCAAGAATGCAGAAGAAATCATACGAAAGAAATTTTTAAATCACGACAGTGATCTGGAGTCTAGCGATAGTTCAGAAAAATTTGTAATTGTTAATCATAAAGTAAATGAGGATGTACGATCTCTATCTCCACCGTCTTTAAAACGTAACTGTTCCGATCTGGATAATATAACGATGAACGGTAGTATCAAAAAGATCAAAGTAAATACAGACTCATTATCTGACGAATTATCTTCGAAAGAGAATGATTCCGATAGCATTAAACAACTCGATTATGTTAACAAATTTTTCCAAAGAGATCTGAAGGAGAAATTACCGAAATTAAAACAAGAAGTACGTTAAAAATAGTTGAATCTCAGAGATACTAATATTATTTTAATACATTTTAATATTAATCAATTTTTAAAGGAATTAGAAGATCTCCTAATACAGAAAATAGTTGAAACGATCACAATGCGTGGAGAAATTGGAAAATTGAGGGAACAGGCACGTATATCGGAAAGAAATCAGGAGGTAACACGTGCAAAGTGTCAACAATTAGCCAAACAGATTAAGGATTTTGAAATGGTCCTAAGTCGTAACGCTGCGGATCGACGTGCTAATAATGATAAACCTGTCCCGCCGATTAAAATCAATAGATCTGTCGGATTACAAGTTAATTTTATAACGGTATATATACATATATAAAAATTAATTTTACACGATGCGTTAATATTCCTGGATGTTATTACTATTATTTCTGTGTAGGACCACGGAATGCAATGTTTGCGGCAAATGCAACCGAACACTAATATGAAATCCGCAAACATTTCGAGTAACAGTAATACAACATTAAATACCCCTAGTACTGAAACTAATAATTCAACAAGTCCAAGGAGGGGGGTCAAAGTAAGACCACCTAGGCGACTTGAATCGGTAGCGGCTCAAAATGTTGTGGTCTCCCAAAGTCACACTCAATCTCCAAACATTGTGCCTACTATAACACCTGCAGCATTAGTTGTAGCCAAATCTGTAGAGGCACAGCATCCTTTACAATTACCTAATCAGTCTAACGTTCAACAAATTATATCCAGTGTAAGCACCTACAATCTTTTATTGTATCTGTTCATTCCGTTTATTTATATATATATATATATATATATATATATATATATATATA
>CM052168.1:14963911-15031437 GCA_028455555.1 Augochlorella aurata | reverse complement strand
TATATATATATATATATATATATATATATATATATATATATATATGTATGTATGTATGTATGTATATGTATATGTATATGTGTGTACTTAATGCAGTCACCATTGCCACCACAACAACCACAACAAACTATAGTTCTAAATGGGAAGTTCACAAACCAACTGAGCCGTCAGAATACCACAGTGAATATTGCAAAACCGAGAACAAATGATTTGATAGACCTTACGGACGAAGAAGAGAAAAGTAAAGGTATAAGAAATGTTACTGAATTAACTATATTATACATGGTAAATTGTGTTGAAGGATTACAATATTGTCTTATAAGTGTACACGATGATTTTTTAGGAAAAACTTTACAATTTACAGGTGCTACCAGCGTACCGATAGTTACAACTACGATAACTGATCAACAAATCAATTTAGCACCAAAAGCACAACCCTGTTTCCAAAGGGTAATTCAAACTATTCCTGGAAATGTAGCTATAACGAATCAACCTCCTAGTATAAGAGTAGTACAACCTGCTAGCCAACCGACACCCACTGCCTTAGTAGTACGTAAAAAAATATGTGGTTAATAGTAATCGTGAACATGTAAATACGATGAACGTTTACATATATTTACTTTTTTATAGAATAATATGAGTGCCCCTCGATTAGCATATGTAATGCAAAGTGGCGTGGGCCCGACAAGGCTGTTACAATTAGCACCGAATTCCGCAACGGTAAAATGAATTAAATATTTTTTTCTGTAAACGAATTTAAAATTTTTGTAATGTAAAATAGTTTTGTAATCGCATAACAAGATTTTGTGTATCTAGATACGGCCCGTAACTTCGTGTAATAGAACATCGTTTCCAACATTGACATACAAAGCTGGTATGTAAATGATATTATATAACAATATAAACAATGATTTTAATTGCACCTTATTTATAGGAATATCAACAGTAGCTAACGGAACAGTCAGAGTACTGACGACTTCAGCTCCATCAAATATACAATTGAACAAGGTATTGTACTTCTTGGTACAATAACAGACTGCTAACTTTTTTTTATTTATATGAATAAATTTATTACGTCTATTCCGACATGTTGCAGCATCCTGCTCCGTTACCAGATACACGGAATCATGCTATGAATCCTTTATGGAAACTTCCTCCACCAGCTCCGTCATTAAAAATTTCTAAGGTCGCTAATGGTATGTAACAATGATTAAGGATTGATAAAAGAAGTCTGAGAAACATAAAATTCATTTTGATCACGTAGGTATCGTACTGTCTTGGAATATGAATTTATCTGATAAGTATGCAGATATTGTTAGTTATCAACTATATGCATACCAAGAAGTTGCCGGTATTCCTCCTAGTACATCGTCATGGAAAAAAGTCGGAGATGTTCGTGCGTTACCATTGCCTATGGCGTGCACACTTACGCAAGTAATTCGAAAAATTGTTACTTTAAGGTTACCATAATTACTCCATTGACAATTTTCATATCTAACATTTATCTTCACAGTTTTCCGAAGGCAATAATTATTACTTCGCAGTTCGAGCAGTTGACACACATTCCCGAAAAGGACAATATAGTACACCTGGCAATATTTCTTTATAAAATATATGACCAACATTAAGTTATTTTTTTCCATCTTACTTTTAACGCACATTTATAATATAACAAATCATGACTCATACAACAACAAATTCTACAGTCTTAAATTATTGTTTAATTCGATCATGTATCATTTCATTCGATCTAGTACATGTAAGATACATTTAATGCAAAAATTTGAGAAATATTTGTAATTTAGAAGTATGTTGTATAGAGTACGCATACAAATGAATTTGTTGTTTAGTAGTAAGTATTTGTTTAATTGTAAGTGATTACTGTTCTACAATTACTAGTAACTACGATTGCGAATGTAGCTGAACATATTTTTCTTGCTCCTTTTTATACACCTTTAATTTATAAATTCAAAAAAATATAAAAATATTACTTGTGACAATGTATATAGTTCACCATTCTGTTTTTTGCTTATAAAATTGCAATATACGAATTTTTATAAAATTTTCGTGCCATGATTCATGAAGTATTATTCACGTGTCATCCAGTAGTATACAATAATTAAGTATAACAATGAATGTTTAAAATCTCGTATATTCAAAAATGATATATCCATATAAAAAAATAATGAATGACAGTAAAATGCTGGCAAAATCTATGTCTGTACAAAAGTACATAAAATACTCTAGTCAACAAGAATTTTTTTAGTAATTATTTTGACATTCTCAGAACATGTAAAGACTGCTACAATTACAATTAAAGACAAGTACGGAATTGCTGAAAAGTCTGATACTGATATTATTCACTAAAAGTGTTCATAAATGTTGCTTCCTTACATTACATATGAATAATGCCTATGTTCACTTTTTCACTATCTTTAATTTACTCCCATTGTTACTTTTTAGACGAGTCTCGCTGATACATAATTTGCTCAATTTTTGATACAATTGTAATAAATTTTAAGTGTTGAATGATAATGTACACTATGCAGATTTCGATTACATGAAAGGAAAGCAGGCAATTAATTAGTGATTGTACATATTAAAATTATATATTCTGATCTTCAACATCTGTAACCAGAATATATGCGATTTGTAGTATAATTATCTAATACGTTTAAGTTACACTTATCATTTTTGTGTGATAAAAATGTATAATAAAGTGATTGTTCATTTTTTAGATAAATTTTTAATGGAAAACAATTCCTAACATAATTCTCACGTTTCAGATGTGTAGAAATAAGTTTTTATTTAAATAATGCAGTTTTACGATTTATCAAGATTTTAATAAAAATAATCGGATCTAGATTTTTTTAATGTGGCAATTATACTAACACTGGTCTAACTTTTATAATTCTAGAATTAAAATTTGTGATTATTATCAATTAATATTTAACAATAAATAAAAGAACGATATAAATATTTGATAGTCATTTAAGCGGATTGAAATTAAATTTCCCGCTCTTTTATGCATATTGTAACTGCAGTAACGGGAATGTCGAATTCTGTGAATGTGAATAGTGCATACGTAATATGCATGTGAAGTTTTCATTTTGATTTCGTTATAATTAATTTAAAGATTGTAATGTGTATAGCAAGCACGAAACATGAATCGGTGAGAAATTTTCCACTGTCTTCAGTTTCTGTAAACGTCTAAACTAAACGAGTAACGCATATATAAATCTTTGATCATTTGCACAAGCCTTCTACCTACAACTCAGAGACTCCTAAAGCGATAGCTGTTATTAGCTGAGCTAAAATATAGGTTGTATTGCTAAATTTATGGAACACATCACAACAATATTGAATAATTAAACAGAAAACTACATATGTATTATAAACAAGTAATAAAATGTTTTTAAACCTGATACCTACTCACGTATAATTAATCGAAATTATACGAACAAGAAAATAACCAACGTATAAAAGATTTTAACAAAATCTTTACTTACTGTCGCCATTATTAGTAAAACACAAGATCTAACCAGAAACATATTGCAAATTTTTAAATGTTTGAATTTATAATCCGTGAGAATTCATAATTTCATGTGTAATAGATTGTCACTGGTTTGGATCTATCCTGTGTTCTTCATACGCGTTAAGTGAGTCACAAGGATACGTGTATATTATGTCAAACACAAAACAAATACGATTTCTTTAAAGATATCACCGAGCAGACGTAGAATGATAATCTTTTCTTCAGATACTCTGTGAAAAAGTGTGAAGCAAGTGGGGGCGGAAGTAGTTAGTCGGTAATTTGTGTATGTACACTGTTTGCTGCACTTTGTGACATGACATAGGACACGAATAGTCCGTGAAATTAGAAAAAAAAGGCATAAAATCGAAGCGCATCCCGACGGAATGATGTTCGAATTGTCAATAGATACGCATTCCTTTGGATAATGAGTATGTGTGAAATATTACGTAGCAATTTTCTTACTTTCGCGACATATCTTGGATTGACAAGCACAACATAAATATTGCTCGAGGACAAGGATATTTTTCAGTTATTTCGTTACCGATTAACAAACCGTTTTGAGGTACATATATGTTCGTAGATTGTTCGCTATTATTTCGATTCTTCGGTCGACTATTGGGAAAGCATAACTTTTTCAAGATTAATTAAAGAACTTCGTGTGTCAACAGATTCGTATTGAAATGCAAATATTTTGTGAACGTTGTGTCGTAACTGTTTAATAGAAATCGATATCGTTTCTAATCACCTTGAGTCTTGAAATTACACGAGGAAGAATATTGTAAGAATAATGATAAAAAGAACGAAATATAGCAAATATTGTGAAGCTATCCTATAATGAACAAATTTGAATGTGCAGTGGCAAATAATTTTGTGGGTGTGACATATCCAATTTTCTTGATTTGTCTATGTCACTTGTTACATGGCGTACACAGTTGCAAACTGTTTACAAAAAACCAATAAGCACAGCTTTTATCTGCA
Organism: Augochlorella aurata; assembly: GCA_028455555.1. Lineage (NCBI taxonomy): Eukaryota > Metazoa > Arthropoda > Insecta > Hymenoptera > Halictidae > Augochlorella > Augochlorella aurata. The sequence continues at coordinate 15,026,924 of CM052168.1, read as the reverse complement.
ACTGTTGGTGAAATTTTGATTGATAATTAGGGGATGCCCAGCCTACATTCGCTCGTCGTTCGACGAGCTCCACTAATGGATATGGGTACTGCTACCAGCTCTGTGACATCTGTAAATCCTTCTACCAAAATTGCTACCAATCAGAAGAAGGTTGAAAAATCCAATAAACTAACTGGAGTCAGGTTACCTTTACTACGCAAAGAAGCAAGCGTTGTCAATCTTTCCCTGACAGAAAGGACAACATTAGGAAAAGGAGTAGACGCACCATTACTTAGACCTGAGAGTAGCGCAAGTTTGGAAGCTCGTGGTAGCAGCTGGTTGAGCTTAGGTCCAGGTGTATTGAGAAAATGCGAAACTGCAGTAGGTTTGAGCACTTCTGCTTTGGAGGGCAGACCTATAAATCGCAGTCGAGTATGTTCTCGTTGCTCCAGCTTGTTGTCGCTGGCTTCCAGTTCACGTTACAGTTTGGCTGCAGGCAATTTTGTTCCTGCAGGTTCTCAACAAGTGCTGGGACGTCTTTTTTGTAAATTATGTCTTGTTGAAACTTCTCTTTCTAAAACATTTAAGATAGAAGGCTGTGGTTGTTCCTATTGTAAAGATGTAAGTATTATTCTTCTCCTGTTGGAAAATTGTTGAAAAGGATATATTGCATACATTATTATGGTTTAGTGTATGAAAGCATATGTTGAGTTCGAAATTGAAGAGGGTGCATACGAAATTAGTTGTCCTGATGCACAGTGCGAGCATGGAGCAATACTTTCTGTAAAAGAAATAGCAAGCCTTGTTAGTCCCGAACTTATGGAAAAACATCATAAGTTCAGATTGAATAGAGGTAAGTGATGTTCATTTTATAAGTTGTAATTTATTGGTGCACAAGTTTAGATATAATAATTTAATCATTTTTATGTGTTATACAGATGTGTCTATGGATAAAGCACGTGCCTGGTGTCCACGTGCTGGTTGTGAAACAATATGTCCGATAAATGCTCCTGGCTCAAATGGAACTGTGATTGGGCCTGTTCATTGTCCTAATTGCTCTATAGACTTTTGTTCTATATGTAGAGAGTCTTGGCACAGTGGTCCTTGTTCTGATCTTTCATTAGGTATACCATTTGATGGTGACCATATCAAATGCTGTCCCATGTGTTCTGTACCTATTGAAAAGGACGAAGGATGTGCTCAAATGATGTGCAAGAGGTGTAAACATGTTTTTTGCTGGTATTGTTTAGCTTCTTTAGATGTAAGTATAATTATTTATAATACTAAGAATGATAGTGATATTAACTATTCTTTCTGTAAATGATTCAATTTTATAATTATGTGAATACAACAGGATGACTTTTTATTGCGACATTACGACAAAGGACCATGTAAAAATAAATTGGGTCATTCGCGTGCGTCGGTCATTTGGCACAGAACACAAGTCATTGGAATTTTTGCTGGATTTGGGTTACTCTTGCTTGTTGCATCGCCGTTACTTTTATTGGCTGCGCCTTGTATTGTCTGTTGTAAATGTCGTGTTTGTGGTTCTTCTAGACTTGAACAGGAGGAAGGTGATACTGCAACATAGGGACTCTAAAAGTTTTTCAATATCTCCTGTTGTTTCTCTTCAGTATGATAAACAATTAAATTATATTACTCAAAATGTGGATGTGATCGGCGACTTATATAGATATACATTGAATCGAAAAATTCTATAATATATATCTTAATGTCGAATACGTTTTTACTGTTGTGAGAGGGGTTTACATTCTTTTTTTGTACTATCTATGGATGTTACGTTTTTTTTTATCAAAGGGTACTTCGACTGTGTTGACTTTGAGTTTACAGAAATATTTTCACGTAGGTGTATATATTTATAGTGTGATTATTGTTAAGTAAGAAACTTACAAAGTTTACTGAAAGCTACTTAATACTTCATTGTTTCTCAACAGTTGTTGAGGTAGATTTTAATGATCTTTTAGTTGTATCAGGCATTACTAACATTTTTATATTTAAACATGTCCAATTAATTAAATCGTAAATGTTCATGAATTTTGCGTACGACATTCCAGAAAATTATATTTACACTGAACGTACTGCCACATCCAAAAAATGATTTTTTTACTGAACAGTTTTTTTTTATACTTACATGATTTGTTTTCAACATACTTGTACGGAAATTGTTATACTCAACCATTATTTTCATGTACTTTTAATGTTCTTTTGTTCTATGTCTAATTGCAAGTACGGGTGTACAGGCATACACGAATAACTAAGCAATGTATATCTATATGTATGTCTATTCTGAAACTTTAAGGCAGAAACACAACTTCAACGAAAAATTATTAACTATTGGTTGCATAGCACAACTTGTTCGTAATGTTTTCTTTGTAAGTGCTTCTTCTATTACATTGCAGAATTAATTACATGTATATTACATGTACATTACTATAGACAAGTATAAATAATAGAGTAGAATGTAAGTTCTACAGTATCTGCAAAAAATGTAAAATCTAGAATACTTGTAAATTTCATTCTTAATAGATATTTAATATATTTACTATTAATTATATACTTATTATAAATACCATTTCTTAATTTAAAAGAACATTATTCTGTACATGTTGTAATGCTATCGAAATTCAACTTTTCGAATTCGTAATAGGCGTAGACCAAGAATAGCGATGAGCAGTATGTTATAATGTATAATGAATAAAATTACATAATTATGAAATATACTGCAAACCATTTTTTGATAATAATCATACGCTATATTAAATTAAGTATATGTTTCTATTCGAAACTGAGAAAAATATAGACTTCATATGAACTTAAATCATGTTTGATGTTATGGTACAAAAATATTTTTTCGTTGATCGTATACATATGCGTATACATATACACATAAATATAATTATCTAATCAAGATACATAAATAGTTTACTCAAAATAAACAGGAAAAGGAAAATCAAATAAATAATACAGAACATAACAAGTTCTCGAAACAGGTATCTAAATTGTGTATTATTCAGGACAATTGCGTGTAAATAACTGCTCAGTATATATACATATATATACACATCAACTTTAGACTTTCATGTAAGGTGTATATATAAATACTTGTAATTGTTTGATGCAACTCACGTAAAGAAGTCATTTTAATGTGTAATTGAATAACTTAAAAAATATAAAAGGATTAAAGTAATATTAGAAAATTAAGACAGCAAGTTATTTGTTATTGTTCTAGTTTATGCTACCATAAAATTAGCAAATAGATCTTCAAGTAATTAATGTTACAAGAATTCTATTCCATAATTTTCACACTAATATGTTTGATAATATTTATCAAACCATCACATGTAAAATCAGATTATATGTTTCACAAACATAAATAATTATTCAATTTCACAGATATGAAATAATTGAAACTTGCATACTATTTCAGTGTATCTAATTATTTGCATTATTCGTATGGTTTTCGTAAGCACTTCAAATCTTTAAATATTATATTTATGAACAATATGTAATAAACATTGTTCTTTATTTTTACATAAGAACATCGCATATACTTACAAATTTACGTAAAAATACTACTGATAAATAGTAAAAGTTGAAATAATTTTATTGATTGTTCTTAAAAAAAAACTTGACGAATATTTTGTTTAGCTGAAAATTTATATTGTTATTTTTTTTTATACAAAAATCTTTTGCGATGAAACAATTTTAATGCTTAAAATTGTTAGGGTATTAAAAAACAGGGATGTTTTTGACAATAACGTCGTTGTTTATTACACAATAACCCATTTATTATTTTTCTAATACAATATTTTTCGTAAGAAAACTCATAACTTGATTGGGTTAGAATTGCATGGAATGAAAAGATTTGCATCATTAAGATGCATTAGATGACACGCGGAATTCTCAGCAACAACAAGTTTCCACTCGGTAGAGTTTCATAGGGTTGTATACTTCGTAAATTCTTTGGTTATATAATGCATCTTATTTGCTAATCTTAATGGACCATCGGTAAATCGGGAGATGGTGCATACTTTTATGGATTACACGATGATAGTTCTGTAGTCCTACTAAGAAGCTGTGATAGACTTTAGATTTATGTTTGAATATGTTGCTAGATAAAAAAAGAAGAGGGAATAACAATCAGTAATCTAAGTCTATGTATTAAAATACATTATTAGGACCATTGTAAAATAGTTAGTGTCGCAAAACATGATTAATAAATTTAATAAAAATGATTAAACATATCGACGGTGGGTGAATGGATTACTTCATCAGACCCTTGGCTTTAAATAGGTCTCTCATCAAGCCTTTTAAGTACCCAATTTCTCGCTGCAAGTCTTTTACTTGATTCTTCAACTTGTCGTTATGCTCCGCGAGTTCACGTTCCTCTCCCAATATTTCTTTGATTTCTTGTTTTTTCTTTTGCCTGTAACGTGTAGCCGCATTTTTATTTTGTTCCTTTTTTCGAACTTTTTTGTCTTCCACGGATGGACGGGAATATGGTTTTTGACGGCTTCTGGCTGAGGAGCTAGTTGATTGTTTTGTACATTTCCTCTGAGTTTCAAAAATCCAATCTGGATCATCTACGGAATCTTCTGATGATGTGTAACTACCACCTGAACTGGTGCATGGACTAGATGGCGGAATATCCTCGGTTTGCAACCGCACGTATTCATCCACCACAGCTAAGTCGTGCGCAACGTCTGTGTTCAATGGATCTAACACTATGTTTTTTTGGATTCCACTGTACAGGTACTTCATTAGTGTACGTTTTTTCTTCGGGTACCACCACATCGTACATGGACTGATGATTGGAATATAGTGGTTGTACAGGTTGCAAGGTAATAAGTAATTGGGTATCCACGCTTAATGGTTTATGAGGTGGTGGCGGTGGTGATTGAGGTGGTGTAAGCGTGGAACTCGACGTAGGGACTATTTGATGGCAAGCTTCCACATCTCCCAGAACAGTTTCAAATTCTTGCAGTAGTGTTTGTGTATCATCTTGCTGAGGGATCTTTGTAACTTCGTTGTATGCGGTTGGTTTAAGATGTCCATTTTCAGGACTTGGTAACTCCTCGAAAATGGGTAATTCTATCTTTTCTTCCAACCAATCGGAAAAAGGTTCTGTAAAAAAGATTTTTTAAGGTAAACAAAAATTAGTTATTTAGTCTTAAATGATAAAACAGTGTAGAAAACAATCTGCTTCTCACATCAGTCATTAATCAATTGCTCACAGATTTTATATCAAACAAACAAAACATTGATACCACATTATCAGATTCTGGTGATCAGACATATTTGTAGTAGACTTATAAATTTAATTATTTGATTGAAATTAAAAAATAATATTTGCTGTATATTGTATAATTTTTCAGCATAGAAGTTAACAGTACTTTTACTTGTCTTGCATGAACAATATGTAGGAGTGGTACTTTGATGTATATATAATTTCATGGACATTACCAGCTCAACTAGAAAAACAAGTTCTTGATTTGCAATTTCTTTGACTACTAACACTTGCTATAATCAATACTTGGGTACAACATTATTTAGAGCACAGTCTGCAACCGGAGCATAAGAATGCAGTTGTACTAAAATTTTTCAGTTTTTAACTTTTCAAAGAAAGATAACACATTTCTATCTATTTGTTGAATATATATGGAAAAACAAATTGTGTTATAAAGATATATTCAGAAAGTGTTCAAACCGTTGATATTACATAATTTTGAAATTTCTGTTACTACATTATGATTTTTCAAAACTTTTTACATATATTGTAACATATTTTACTACATTAAATATTTAATGTTTGATAAACTACCCCTAACCTATTTCTTCGTGAAACTTTGATCAGAGGCTTCATTTCATATATAGAAGTTATCTGCATTTAAATGCCGAGGGCAAGGGGTTAGATAAGAATCTTTTTAAATATAAAGATTTATACAAGTATATGGTACAACTATATCTTTAAGAGTGATTGACGAATTACCATTAATAGTACACCCAATAAGCAATACAGAAAGTAAACGTTCAATTTTATATAATAATATATCATTAACATGATTTGTTTTATATTCAATATATACTTCTTCGTATACTTTTTTATTCGTCACATATATATAATTTCGATATCGCGCGAATTATATTCAAGCATATAATTTGACAGTAATGTATTTAAAGACGCTGCGATCCAATTCTACGGTATGATAATGTGAACAATGTGGTAACAGTGTTCTGATATGCGTAATAAAGATATTTTTCAATCGAAGTGAATGCTAAAAAGAGAGGGGAAATCTTGTAAGCGAAAGGAAACGTACCGCTGTAACATATAGCAGCCATTATCACGTGTAGCGTGTTTTCGTGAACCTTTTTATTCAAAGAGCAATATATGTGTATATAATAATAAGGAAAAAATATATATATGTATATATATTTAAGTAAAAAATAATGTTCTTGAAGCACGGTACGGTGTTTCTTTTTAACGGGAAGCAGCCAAAAGTCCGCCAAGTAGAGACGCGAGTCGTTATAGCTCAACGTCTTTTTACCAATTTTTGGGAATTAATAATGATCTCTCGGTTCCACGTGTAGCGATATGCGAACTGCATGCTATCATATAACATTAGTACACTCGGGCATTGAGACAATTCGTCGTTCCCTCGCAACAGTTTTAAAAATGCCAGTATTCTTTTATTCCTTTCCAACTGGTTCTCTTTTTTTCTTTTGTTGGATTGAATTTTAACTAGACATCCATGAATGTTACGCACTTCACCAATCACTTTTCATCGATCGATAGATAGACCACGATCTATCGAAGAATATTTCCGTTCACAATTGTCTCCACGGCCCCGGAACGGTTTCAAGTTAAATTCCAAAGCGATCGTGTCGCAGCTTTCGAATCCCACTATCGGTACAGATCAACAGAACACGTGTAAATACGTTAACGTATGTTGAGAACGAAAATTACGCTACGAATGTAGATCGATAGATCGTTGGCGAGGGTTTCGTATTTACAATTCCCTTTACGGTTGTCGAGCGTGGCGAAGCATACGGTTCACCATAGATCAATTCGAATGTTTGATTGTTAAGCGTTGAAATCACTGACACGCACAGTAGTTGCGAATGTAACAGACTTCATCGGTCACGAAATCACGACTCCGACACTGACGCGACACGATTCGTCGAACGGAGATACTTGCACATTTGAAACAACAACAATGCGCAATGCGTCTAGAAAACGATCGTGTATCGTCAGAAAGTCGACTCATAACGAAGACTAATCGACGGAATCGTACGATCAGTTTGCAATACTGCCGAGAGACCACTCCTGCTTATCTTTGGACTTTCCCCTCTGTCGCCCCTACTCCAACGCAAACGCAACTAAACACGCGTCATTCCCCTATCGGCCTTCAACCAAAGCAGTTTGTATAGAGGTTAACCAGTTTGTCCCACTCTCTTTTTCAGAAAAAAAAGAAAGAAAAATGAGATACACGCTGGAGGAAGCGGGAAGAATGAAAGCGATACCAAGTATCGAGAATGCTGTCCGATAAAATGCGTTGAACATTAGCCTCTGTCCTTTTTGTATATAGAGCTTCGAAAACCAGGGGACGCTGACTTAATCGATGCATGCGTAAGAACGAGCTGCAAGTGTTCGCCTACTTTTACGCAGTTTGATATTTAAAGATATATCGACACAGAAGTATCTATGGCTCGCTTCATACGCCATACAGCAATGATAATCTTAGAATCATACCAACGCGAGTGCATCAAACTTTTTAATCCCCAGCTAGTTTGGTGGCTACGTGTGCGTACTGTAGCGGAGCGACTGCAATTCTACTGTATACAAATTATCTAATTCATAAACATATTGTTTTACATTGTAAAACAAATTAGAGGAAATAATTATACATTTGTACTGATAACTGAAAAGTTACGATTATACCAAATTAGCTGGAGATATAACAAAGTCAAAGGAGTTAGTTTTCTCTTTTTATTAATCTGCGTGTACGTTTATAAACATTTTTTTGATTGCTTTTACAAGATGTATATACACATATATTGCTCAAGATTTATACAGGATGTCCCAATATCAATGATACAATCAAAGGGAGGGACGATTGTACTAGAAAAAGAAAGCAGAAAATATAGAATAAAATATTTTTATATTAGGCTTAGTGTGTAAAGGAACAAATTTTTACTTATTCTTGAGGAGAAAATTATTCTATTTCTAATTAGACCATGAATACTGGAACATCCTATATATAAATCTGCAACAGTTGCTGTTTTTTATTTGTTATGTATTGTGTTTTGTATTTGTGTTGGAACTGTAATGCAATTTTGTGATAGGAAAGGTCACCAGATAAATGTTTCTTCCATTAATGGTGACCTATCATGCATTTCTTGATACATGACTGATTTTGTGCAAATTCTAGTGAGTTTTTTCTACTGGAATTAACTTATACCTTAGGTATGAAGAAACTTGTTTAATATCTATATACAAATAATATACAATGGAATAATATTTTGTAAGACTAATGAATAAAAATATGCATTTTCATCTTTGAAAAAATGATTAAAATTTATATATAGATATTTTTTACAGTGAACTAGAGATATTTATAAAAGCTTACCTTCTTTAATCCATTCATCCAACTCTTCTAAAAGTTTTGTAGCAACTTGTGCTCGGGTGGGGTGCTCTTCATACATAACAGGCTCAACATTTTTAGTAGGCTCTACAGACTTATCATCGAACAGAAGCCAGTCATCCTCTAAATCTGTCGATAGTGTCCCATTAGGGGACACTGGCTCCTGCTTCCACATCCAAATCTCCTGATCCTGACCAGCTGACATTGTTGATACGGGCCCAATCAAAAGGTATCAAATAATGAAAAGAAATTTGTGTCGTCTGTGCGACGTAGCTCGAAGTGAGCGCCATGATGGCTCTGAAAATGCAAAATACTTATGGTTAGACACAATGTAAATATAAAACATGTTTCAATAAATTGAGAACATTTTCACTTTTTAATGTGTCGATTGTGCATTATTATTAATATAAGCTAACAATTATTTGTTCACATTAAAATATAAACGTAATGACTGTACCAACAATTAGAATAAATTTTAGATTGCTATTTTTTGTTCCGTTAATTCAGTTATTTAGACTTTGTGCTACCTGTTTGGTTGCTAACACAAAAATATGTGTGCAAAAAAGAAGACCATTCAGGAAAAGATCAAAAGATTGGTGGTTGTTTATGAACAGCTAAAAAATTTCAAGGGAAATCAAATCCGTGCGTTGTCTTCCAGTGTATATTATGTAACTTACAAGCAACTCATCATCGTAGGAATGTTCGCGGAAAATATGAGCACAAAGACACACTACAATTTCATGACGCAACACCGAACCATGTCACCTGGTCGAATTTAACAAAAGCACTTGCAGTTTTAGTATTCTAAAAATTGGTTTCTTCCAAACGATATACGAAACTCACATCGTCATAGAATGAGAAGTGAAATTCGTCGTTCGGTGATAGCGTCATTCGGAAACGTGAGTGCTTGGTCGCGAAATGATGATTCACAAAATGGCAGACCAGACACCGTGCGTACGTTCTGGCGTTTCAATAGAAACCCACGAACAACCCTTGAAGTATTAAACAGTACTCACTCCATGATTATTTAGTTGTGTCGGCACACTTGCGTGTGCAAGCCGCTCGGTGCACTATTGACTCATCTTGCTCGTCGTGAGAAACGTGTAGAAAATTCGAACGTCTTTCCCTTGCGAAGCATGGATGGAGAATGAGCGTCACCTTCTACCGAGAATTTGACCGCTCAGGTCACGTGATCCGGGAATGCGTACGCAAGGGTGCTCAGTTTGAACCGATTTCGCGGATCTTCTGCGCAGGCACCGTGAAAGTTGGATTCCGCAGGATTGCGGCCGCTTCGCGTGCTACTTTCTCTCCAACAAAATCACAGGAACGTTCAAAACTGTTCTACAAGAATTTTATACCGCGTAAACGAATCAATCAGCATGCAGTCGAATAGAAGATCTGTTACAAAACAATATGTTAATTACAGAATCCTTTCCTGAATCAGTCAAGGAGAAAATCAATAAATTCGAAAAATATATTGTTTGCAGTTTTATTCTTTTTATATTATTTACGTTGTTGTTTCATGAATATTCTAGCAAATACCTCTGTATAATTTTCTATATAGTCGCGCGATTTTACATTTAAGGAATGTATGATACATTAGATGAGTAAAAGACTATTCATAATCAATAAAAATTGAATTCCGATTTTTTTAACTGTTCTTATTTTGCTTCAGGTAATCGTTCCTGAAAATTTGACTTATGAATAATCCGACCCTCGTTCTGATATGCACCGGTGGGATCGACGTAATGATCTTCTGGATCCCATGGCTCCAATAACCGGTACTGGTGTCCAGTTTCCCGAGGGTGTTGATCGCATTTTTGGCATAAGTTGTTGCGTTCGGCACGAGAATGCTGGTTACCTGTAACGATGGCTCACATTTATCTTGGTTCTATTATACTAACAAAAGAATCACCAGTACTAATTTTACTTCCTGTAGTTTATAGATGAAAACAGAAATCAGTTACTTAGTGCTTCAAGCGTTCGAAAAAAAAAGAATTCGTGCTCTAATTCAATCCCTGTCGCAGTCTTTAAATAGGTCAATAATTAGCACTGCGTGCACTTGCGCGGCTTCAATTTACCTGCAGCTTGTTGCTGTACGCGTTCATCTTCGTGTTGACGAAAAACGGCGTCAGATGTTGCACCGTCAAGCCGAACCTGGAGTACTCGCTTCTGATTGCTTCTGAAAAGCTTCTAATGTATAATTTCGTCGCTGCATAGACGGTCATCAAAGGCAGCGGTTGCAGCTCCGAGCCAGACGAGATGTTCACGATTGCACCCTTCCCACGTTTTTCCATTTTCCCGATAAGCAGCCTGGTCATTAACGTGGTGGCCCCGACGTTCACAGAGATGATGTCCCACAGATCATCCTCTGGGACTTCGCCGAGATACATTGGATAGCTGTACATCATGCCAACGTTGTTCACTGGAAATGTATATCGATCGATAATCAGGTGTTGCTGTCTTGTACTCCCACACAACACCCTGTGCGAAAACACGTTAGCAATCTTGGCAATTCGCTAATTCACACCTCTCACTCTCCGTCAGCCTAGATTCCATTGAAGCTGCTCGTCTTTAGACTCATTCGCGCTAATCACTTTCTTATGCTCTACCGTTCCAGTTCTCAAGACCATCGAGAAGTACTCGCATACTTCGTGCAACAGTTACCTAAGATCCCGACGGGCACGTCCTCCAACTGTTCCTTCAGTTTCTGATAAATCTCCCTTCCTTTACTGAAATCCGCCACGATGATCTTCACCTCGATCTCCGGGTGCTCCTGCAGGATTTCATCCTTTGTCTTCTCCAGTTTCTCCAAGGTTCTGCTAATCAGCACCAGGTTGACGCCTCTGGCAGCCAGCTCCTTCGCATAAGCTTTGCCGATGCCGTCGGTCGACCCTGTGACAACTGTATTTCCGACGATGGTAACTTGTAAAACGAAGAGAACAACGCGAAGGTATCGGCGAAGCTACTCACCAGCCCATTCACCGAATCTCGTCTTCAGGTCGATCGGCGTCGAGTCGAAGATCGGCAGGAGAATTTCCCAGACAGCCTCGACCACTCTGGCGATGTTGAGCAAGAGCCAAAGGACGATTAGGCCGATCAGCAGCCACAATGCCAATTGGAGCATCATTTTCCTTCAACAAGACCAAACCACCTTCTGCTTTCTACGATATCGTCTAAGGAATTTTTGGAAACACTTCACGCGCACCGTTATCGGGATTAATGGCAGCGGTCGAGGTACACGAGATTGCGCGTTACGAAAACAAGAAAACTTCTGGCAAACGTTTTGGTAATCTTACAAAACGTTTAGGCATCATTGGTAGAAAGCGTCTATGTTGTGACGAGTCGGATCAATCGAAACCCGTCCAGTTAATCGTGATTTTTCCTGTCTGATACGATTAGAAAATGCGAAATATCGACAGACACGATATCTTATCAGTATGCGACGTGCTACTCAAACGTTGACAGAGTACGTAGACATTGCGTTACCTAAATCCCTCGGGAACTTCGGATTCACTCGCTAATGCGGTAACACGTGCGCGCTCGACTGTCAGTGTTGTCTTTGATCGCGACACCGCATGTTCAACACGAACTGCGTTTGCTGCCCGAGCTCATTCAGCCCGATTTTCGTCAGCCAGTTGTCCGTTTTCGTAGGATGGTCATCCGACGAAGGCCAAAGCAAGACTAAAGTCATTCAGGGCAAGTGTACGGCACAGATGGTGCTCGAAGGTAAGGCACTTTCTCTAGTCGTCGCGCGAGCTATGAGGCAACGGATAGCGCATATTCGGGTGAGGATCTTTAGCTAGACACCTATCGGCCGCATGAGACGATTGTATCAATATCCCGCCAATGGCGCGGTCCACGTTCCTAGTTAATCGATCATGAACAGTTGTTCATTGTGCAAAGCGCTTTCACTGACGTGTCTCTGCCATTTCGGCCTGTCGCAGTTTCGACAGAAGACGTTTGACTAGTATTATTAATGTGGTCACGGGAGGATTAATTTGCATAGTCCAGATCGCCATCTCAAACGCTTTCACGGGAAGACACTCGCTCTTATAGTGCCGATTCGTTCCGTTTCCTTTGCCGTTAAAGAAAAGTGTCGGCCGAGATAGCATCTATCGTATTTCTGCGTCACAAGACTGAAACGCTGACCTTCTGGACCCGAAAGACTCGACTATTTATAGAATGGAAGATCGTGAGAGTGGAGTTCACCACATGGTTTGGGAAAATCCTGTAACAACGTACTCGATTGTTTCTCTTATTGCAAAAACATTCATGAGCGCGGACGGCACAATGGTCAACTTATATCGTCGGCGGAGTTAGCAGTTGCTTGGAAAATGAACCAGCTCGCGTGAACCTTCTCCGTTGTTTTATTTGCGCACTCGGATCTTACAGGCTCTACAACAAACAATTCTGCCGTGATCCCGAGGCGATCTTGTCATTTGATCTTAAATACAGAAAACGATGTAAGCTCCCAACTGAAACTACATCAACGCAGATTGAGAAAAAGAATGGCTGATGTTTGCAAGGAGAATCTTTTAAATTCAATTCGCTCAAGGACATAATACATATATATGATAAGATAAGACACCCACTAAAATATAAACAATGTAAAAGGCAAGAAAAGAGAAACTTACAATGAAAAATATGGAATCAAGATGGAAGTTGTTTTGAATATTTCACTGTGTATTCTAAATTGGTTCTGACTGAACTCATTTATAAGAGAACTTCGCAAGCTTAGTCACATGATTATCTACATCATATCAAACATTATTCTGAATATTCAGAAATTTTTCTGTAGGGATTGCGGGATTGCAGAGTGGAATTCGAGCGCCTGTTAACCCCAACAATTTTAAATACGAATAACTTGACAAGTATGACGACGTGGGAAACGATTTTTATTGTACTGTTTACAGAAAATCCATCGTTTCACAAAGTTGAATTTCGCAGAGTAAGAAAGATATCTTCTGTTAATAATAAAGAATTTAACAAATTTGTCTTACCGCATTCGACATAATTTTCCAACAAAGTATTCTGACTGCTTGCTAATAAAACATTTCTTATCAAAGAAGATTGCTCATCACGTTAGAAAGATCTGGTACACACATTAAGTAGTAGTTTTAAAATAACTTAAAGAAGAAAGACAGTTTTTACACATAAAAATACTGTCTTTAAGATTCCTAGTTTTCAATGATTACTTAAAATTGTCGAGGTCGCTGGACACGTAGAAGGTACTAAAAGTTCAGTAGATATCGCCGGTAGAAAGATGATTTTTTGACAAAATGTCACTAAATTTCTCGATCTGTCCCACTGTGCGTCGCCGCTTCGTCAAAAAGCAGCGACCGTCCACCTGTTGTTTCACCTCAGAAAATGACCTGGCCACGACCTATCCCCGGCTCTCTAATCCGTCATTCTGGAATGTCACCTCGAGAACAATACGTGAATCCAGCTTCGTACCCGACGGGCGAGCTCGGGCAAGTCGTTTTGAATTTTGTTGGCGGAGCGTCGGCGAGCAGCTCAGGAGCGGGAACAGGTGGAAAAGGAAGATCGAGCATGTCCCTGCTGAAGAAACGAAGATGCAATGTCCGGTGGCGCGCGCAGCTTCTTTCACTTCTACAAACTGGCACCACGTTCCATTCTTATGTCAGAAGGTCTCCGATACAAGGCAATAGCCGGACTGGCCATCATCGGTTCGGCCGTGTTCCAGCCGTGTTCAGCGTGCGCGTCGTGCAAATTCTTCCGGCAGATACAGGGATTTTCGGTGACCGGTGGATCCTCTCGCCATTTTCATCTCTCGCTTCTCAGAGAAGAATCGGAGAATTCGGGCGACCCGCTTGGAACACCTCCAGAAAAAGGGGCCATCGTTTTGGAGGATCATCGAACTCGAGGCCCGACGATGCCACGTAGATTTTGACAGTCTGCGGTCCACCGTTACCGGCCGCAACAGGTGAGCTCCAGTCTCTGTCTCACGGCGATTCAAGGACAGTGGGACGCAAATTTGCTGGTCGGATGAGCGCGCCGGTTGCCTGGCGGCGACCGTGTTCGGTGACATTGTTTTTCCGGATCGTGGTCCGCGTTGATACCTATACCAACTCGTTTCCTTTTTATCAGGTTCTTCGAGTGCGAGGGTCAGGGGAGGGGATCAATTGTCCGGTGAATTCCAATCGGATTGCGCAATACCGAGCGGGCTCGTTGCCGACCATGGCGATACATTTGTTGTATTGAATTTTCAACACCTATTTATACCGTCCACGGTAGTCGACGCCGTTGCGTCGGCCAGAACTAATACTGGCTGGACAGAGGTTACATCGATCGGAAGGTTACCGAGGATGGTTGTCGGAGGAGAGCATTGGAGCGCGCTAATGTGCCGTAGGTTGTTCGTTGATTAGCGTCCGTTAGGGTTCATTAGTTCATTCATAACCATGGGCACCAGTGGTTTTAAATCGAAGCCGCGCGCTTCGAGCTCGAAATGTGTCTGATGTTATTCTGCCGCTTGTAAAACCTCTGAATCACTGTACTGTACCGCCTCCGTTGAAGCGAAGCGGCTTGTGGGCTATCGTCTCACGGAGATAATCCACGTGAGTTTTGGAAAACAAACATTTGTTTTTTATCGAGCGTTTGAGATAACTATCGGATGCTCGCCAAGTTAACACAGGTATTATGAAACAGCCGAAAGTGTATTATGCAATGGCAAAACAAACGTCTACGATTACCACAAGATGAAACTTTCGTCTGATAAAGGTTAATCGATTAGCATTAGATTTCGATGCTCCGCGACGGTTCTTTTGCAATGATCTGTAGATAGAGGGAAGCATCGGTTTCGCAATTCGTAACACTGTTATCACGGTCATCCGCGGTCAGGATTCCGTATTCTTTTTCTTGAACACGAATTACGTCATCGACTGTTTCCTTTTTCCGTGAGCCGGTATCGATGGATTTCTAGAACATTAACCGATCCGTTCGTCGTATCGTTGACCTCAAATCGACAGGAATCAGGCGTCCAGTGGTCGCTTTTCAAAGGAAAAGTCTGCTCTACATATCCGAGCACGAAACGCTCCGCGAACCGTTCATTTAAAGCCCGTTTCGGAGGCGTTTAATTAGCCGGCAGAAAAGCCAGTCGTTCGATCCGATCGTTGCGTTTGTTTCTTCCTATATGGATCTCTGATTCGCACATCGTTCCGAGAAGATTTCCCACAATAACAGCGAATTCGTGTCACTCAAACGCGTAACCAGCTGACTGAATTGACACCAATAAACGTTTAATTGAAAGACCTCTCTCGGTCGCTCGTATTTCTACGCCAAATGGAATCGATTTACGAAGCTCTGTTTATGTTAATATTGATGTAATTCGTGAATCGAGGGGCTTCCCCGTGCACGATCAATGAACGTCGATCGACTGCGCTATCTGATGTTATTACGTTCCGGAAAAATAAATTTCCAGTTTTTCCTCGTGCGGCTTGATGAACTTCGATGTGCAAATTATTGTAATCGAATGCACGGACAAATCGGTTTGTTGCAGATGTTTTTCGTAAACCGGAGGACAACCACGAAAATTTGCACTGCGAATATTCTGTACACAGATCCTTTCTCTATTTAGCTGTCCTTAGATTGCGAATTTCCGCGCAAAATAAAAGTTGTCTGCGTCAATCCAAGTTCTATACAGAAGCTACATCGACACTTAAAAATCATCGAATCTTCGATCTACTACTTTTTGGCATAAACGCGTAAAATCCACAGTCTAACGATAACTGTACGATCTAAAAGAAATCTGCTTACCGCAGAAGGTGTAGTTAACCAGATTTTTGTCCTCTTTGGCAGGAACCGTTCGTAAACAGCTGTCTACCATCAAGAAAATAATTCAATGTCCCGGGAGGGCAGGAAGGACGATGACAGGATGCTGTGTTCGGGAGACAGTGCTGCTTATCCTCAGCATGTCGGTCTCTATTGCGACCGGGAACGCAGCCGGAGAGCGTACCTTGACGAACGATGATAGGAGACGCCTCTTCGAGGCGGAGAATTTCGTCTATTCCTGGACAGGACCGAACGCGCTGGCGAGATCTGCCCTGGTAGAACGGCAGGAGAGATTACAATACAACTGCGAGGAGATCCTCAACGATGTGGGCACGGTCGACGAAGTCTCGGATCCGGAATCCTTCAGGAATATACTGGTCGACGAGCAGCACGATCTTCTTTACTGCTACGTTCCAAAGGTACGACACGATTGACCGAAACACGGGACGCAATTATGATTAGTGAACACTTTTCTTTTTATTAAGCTTATTACTGCCGAAAGTTCAGAAGTCAGCAGTTTTAAATCGCGCCGGTGAAATGGAGGTGGGGGAACGCGACTACCTTAACAGCGATCATGAGCACTCTCGGCTTGCCTGGAAATTGACTTTGGACTTTGGTAATTTTAGTAAAAAAGTCGTTGAATTCGAGTTTATATAAAACCATTGTCTTATTGTTTCTCGAAAGACATTCGGTCGGTGCTGTTCGCAGTCCAGTCGCGTGTAGCGTAGCATGAAATTCAGTCGCGAGTTAGCTCGCGTGTCAGAAATTCAGCGGGTCCTTGACTCTTTGTGAACGTGCAGCAGAAGTCGATCGGGCCAGGTTTTATCGATGCCGGAGTCGAGCGTGCAGTCGGTTTCGCAATTGCTGAGTCCGCGATTGAAAACTTAGATACCGGGTGTCGCAACCGAGGAGGTTGCAAAAGGTTCCTGTTTATTTGTGCCCCTGCTAAGAGCCACGTGTTCGTTCGCTAGGTTGCCTGCACGAACTGGAAACGGGTTTTGATGGTTGCCACCGGGAAATGGCCAGGTAACGATCCCCTGGAGATACCTGCCGATCAAGCCCACTCTCAGGGCACTTTCCAAAGGCTGAGCAACTACACGCTGCCCGAGATCGAACGAATGCTAGCAACTTACGATAAGTTGATAGTGGTTCGACATCCGTTGGAAAGGCTTCTGTCCGCTTACAGGAACAAGTTGGAGGCGAAACACGAAAAGAGCTCGATGTACTTTCAGTCTCGCTTCGGCAAGAAGATCGTCAAGGTTAGCGAATCGTTTTTCTGTTTTCTAGATTAGCAATAACCATACCAAAACAATGATCGTTCCAGAGATACAGGCAAAACGCTACCGAGCAATCGCTGAAGAACGGCGACGACGTCACGTTCCCGGAGTTCGTCGAGTTTGTCACGGACGATTCCTCGAACGAGACTCGAAACGAGCATTGGAACCCGATTTACGAACTGTGCCAGCCATGCTTAGTTAATTACAACCTCGTTAGCAAGTACGAGAGTCTGGTGGAGGATGCCACTGAGGTTCTGGAACGAATGGGCGTCGAGTCAGTCAAGTGAGTCTCGAATTTCTTCACCGACGAAAGGGTTCAACGGGAGAAGAGTCTGCGTTTTCTCCCCTCTCGTCCACCTTATTCTTGCAATATTTAGTAATCCACTGTTACCATGCAAGATGGATCTTTGCCGAGTCAATCGCAAGACAGATTTTACCCACTATAAAATCCGCAGTTCCATCAATCCGATCGGATGTTTCAACAACGATCGGTAAAATTTGAAATCGTAGTGCACGCATTAGAAAAAGGCCATGAATATGCAAATATTTTATATTTAACTACCCGTGCCACTGCGGGAACCAGATTTTATCGAGAAAGTTCAGCGTTTCAATAAAATTTCATGATTTTTACAGTTTTCCGGCGAAACCGGTGAACAGCGAGCCAACGTCGAAGAAACTCGAAAAATATTACTCGACGCTGACGTACAAACAGCTCCGAAAGCTGGCGGACATGTACAAACTAGACTTAAAGCTTTTCGACTATTCGTTGGAGGAGGTGCTCGGGTTCTCGCTGGCATGACTCCTTCTTCCTTATTACGTTTAACGATAAATACGCTTGGAGCAGCTAATGAATACGATGGTAATTCCGCGGAATCGTTGAATGCAAGGAAATAGGTTGTAAGTGTTTACGTGGCGGCAGCATCTGTTTGTTACGCAAACCCTGTTGGAGATAAGCGACCGCGTCCCCGCCTTTTATTAAAACGGGTCTCCTATATCGTACTTGCAGATATTAATTGTCTGTCTCTGAGTCATTAGAAAACCGTAGGATAAGGAAAACGCGAGCCCGGCTAACATAGTCGAGCAGTCCTCTCGTCTCATGATCTTGTTTTCCTTCGACATTTCCTGGTGTACGCTATGTATGTGTATTTAAATTTCGTTCCATATTGCGATCGAGCTTCAGGGCGAAAAATGGCTAGTAATCTCTTCGTGATCTTATTTAGAGTAAACGATGCGTAAGCGCAACGATGCGCTAGTCTAATTGTAAGTTGAACCGGAACGAATGCGATTTTGGTGATCCGTGCTTAGGAATAGTCAGGAAACGGAACGATCTTTGCGCTCAACCCCGTAAAAGTGGGTGGGTATATTTCCATTTCGTCGTTCGAGATACTTCCAGGCTCTGCAAGAACTCCGGTTGTTCAATATTCATGCGCACCGATACATATTTATAATTTATGCGACGGACGCCTCGTCGGATAGCTATGTTAATCACGTCGCTCGCCATATTCGCGCAACGCTGCGCTACGAACACGTACAAACCTTTGTAAACGTATTCTCCTAATAATCCTTGATCTGTCTCTGTACCGTGCACCTATGCGGCTCAATCGTGTTACCACGTCTCTCGTCGAGGATCTCCATTTCCCGTCGCGTGCAATCCTGTTTCTGATCGAATAAAAAAAAGAGACATATTTTGTATGACGCCCGGTGCTATTTGCGATCATTTAATAAACACCGACCTCCGCTCAGAATCCACGATCCTCCACAGGTGTTCGACGCCGCAGGAAGTGGCGTTGCGCAACGCGTCGAAGATGTCTGCTACATTGTCCATCTCGGCTAATATTTGGTTTGCGCGTTAAAATTAGACGAAGGCCTGGAAATGATGGACGATGTCGCGAGGGGGAGGAGGAGCCGCGCGGCCTAATCAAACGTGTGTTTCTTCGGCGACCGGAATAGCCGGCGGTCCATCAATCAAATCGAAGGACTTCCGAACGTTCGATTTATGCGGCCGTGTAAACAGCCCCGAAATGCACTCCGGTTCGCGGGAAACATCATTTTCAAGCTACCGACACGCGCTGACCCTCGAAAGACAGGCGGTTTTACTGCCACCCACGCCTAGGTCCTACCGTTATGCGCTCGTGTTCGGTTCCTTTAGCAATGCTTCGTCGCGCTATATACCATTAATAGATTTTCAAACGGTGTTTGCACAGACTGCGCGAGAATACGACAATGATGACCTGTTTACTGTCGTGTACTGCTTTGCGGAGGACTTTTCTCTCTTTCGATCCCCCTACACTAACGGTACTGTCGCAAATGTAATTTATTGCAGGACGGGCGCCGAAGTATTGACATTTGAAACGCAGCCTTGAAATTAATATTATTGTTACTGTTGCGGTAATGGTAGGGGAACAACAGCAGTGCGAGCTTACCGGAAGTTGACGGATGAAAATTTGCAAGAGGCACACCCTTTCGACGATTGCACAGTACTGTCACCCTGTCTGACCGTTCGCAGTACGTTTAGTTTTCGTCGAGTGTAGCACGCTTTTCATTGTTCGTACTCTTCCGAATGATCAGTTTCATTCAGGGACGACACTATTGAAAAATCGTGTCAATCGTGCGTAAACGCGAAAAGGTTTTCCCGACAGTTTATCGCGGCAATTGGAGCAAAATTCCTGATAGCTGCAGGTTTCTTTAGAAATGACGTTGGTTCTGGGACCTGCACACGCTTAGCACGGATCACGGTCGACAAGACAAAGCCGATCTTTTATTCATAAACATCCAGACAGGTTTGCAGAACGAAGCCAGAGGCTGGAATAGAAGAGGGTGCCAACGAGCATCAATACGGTCATGAACCGTGCAAAGTTTAAAGGGTACTATTGTAATGAATCGGTCACTGATAACACTAATAGCACAATGCATCAATAGATTCAAACTCTGTTTACGATCTCTAATATTCACTGGGTATGCGAGACATCAATATCATTTTAAGAAAAGTAAGTACAGAGAAGTCTGCGTCTCACTCGAGAAATTTAATCGCTATAAAGTTTTCTTAAGTATGTAACGAATATTTCGAGGGTACAAAAATATTCTCAAACATTTCCTAATGTTTTGGAAAATCTAAATAACTGAGTAATTGCAGGCTTGAAATTAATGTTCTTGACTTCAAAATGTTCTTGATGATTAGGCGCATCGATTTTATAGTGTCAATGCTATAATTATGCTTATCTTCGATTTTTTAAAAAATAGCCCGTTTTTGGACCACGAGACGCTATCACCACATAGCGGTGACCGCTTAAACTAAAACTCTCCTAAATGCGCACTATAAGGTCATCGATAAGCATTAATTATGACAAAATTAAGGCATGCAAAAATAAACGATGAGCAGAGGATTGCTCAGCAGAGATTACTAGATCTGTGTCATATAAAAAAACGGATGACAATACTGTGAAACATAATTAATTGCGTTTTGAAGTTTGATCAACTATTACGTTTATTAATTATGATTCACGATGTTGTCATCTGTTATTTATGTGATATCGGCGCATTAGACTCTTCTGAACAATGGATTCCGAGTCCTTGGATTATTTTTTTATGTTCTATTGTTGCCATAATTAATGCTTACACAGATTGTTGCATGAATTCTAGCAATTTGTGGGTTAAACAAATATTTGAAGATACGGAAATAATCGAGAGACTTTCTTGCCTCTATATCGCACAGAAAAGTTTATTTATTTATAAAAATGTAAAAATAGCGCCAATACATGTAGCAGCAAAACGTTGGAACCTGTAGACAAGTTACCGATTGTTTTTGTATTTTTAGAAACATGAGCTGGCGCCATCTTGCATATCCCAGGAGTATGTTTGCTCTGTTGATAAATTGATTACCAGTTTGAGCGTTTTGCCACTACGTGCGATAGCGCTATTTTTATATTTTCAGGAACAGCTGATTCGTGTCGGATTTTACATTGCGCTATAAGATAAATGCGGCAATAATCATCTGTACTCAATATTCGCACCAACAAATAAACTTTTTTTGCACGATGTAGATACAGCAGAATTTCCTTAATATTTCTGTGTACTCAAAATACTTCTTTTATTACTAAATTGACGAGTTTCATCTCATTTTCCATGAACATATCCTTTTTATAGCTAACTCGGCTAAGATCATCTGCAGATGTAACTACGTTAAATGTAACAAATTGATGAGGTTTAAAACAACAGAAGTGAGCGAGCATCAAAGATTGCAACGATAGGTCTATTGTTGGACTGTGAGACACGGTTAAAAAACGATCCGACATTGGATGGGTTGAAGTCGAAATTCCCATCCTTGGAATGCCATTGTCGAAAATGAATTCCATTGTTATATTTGGATTCAAGCACGTAGCGTGGGTGTGATCAGGAGCATCTTCGTTTAAAAACAACAGTTGATTCCTTTCGATCACTTAACGACGACATCGATCGACCTTGTATTTTATTATAAATTAAATTGGCCCTCTTGCAAAGGTAGGATTCCTTTTTACTATTGATTAATCATCATTGCGTACACACGTGCTTCAAACCGTCCAGAAAAGAAAATTCACGTAATTATCATTCGAACTGAGAACACATTGCACATTGGAAAGCTACCCTTGCGATTGTTGTTGCCCGTGAGCATCGTTCGTACGTAGGATTGACGATCGACGACCCAAAAAAAAATGTAAACACGACATTCTCAGACATATCTGCGTCAAATCTCGACATTACAGCCGGTAAACCGCAAGCTGCGTTCTTCCGATGGCCGACGAGTCCTCCTAAATTCTTTTCGCAACACGACATCGCTGTTCCTTGGACCAGTTTCTCGAAAAAGCTGGGAAGCACTCGTGCAACCCTGTCGATCGTGGAAGGTCGCCGAGTGTTTACGACAAGGTGATGACACTCCGCCCGGCGACCCTGAATCCGTCTTTCCGACAAGAAGGATCGCGGATCGATCGCTGTGCTTTTTCTACCGAAGCTCTAACCAACATTCGCGAAGCTTAATATAACCTGAGGTGGCGGAACTTGACTGTTTCGCATCAGCGACCGGTGGTGGGACCCGGGCTACCAATCCTGGAGCAGAAGTTACAAGGGAAGGTGCAACGCAGCGTGTACCATAGACCGGGTGGGGGTCCGACAGGGTTCCTGGAGGAATTTCGGGACCATTGCGGATCCTGCGTTGAGTGATCTAGTCGAAGATCGGACGCAAAGTGGCACGGTGCTTGCTCGATCCCTTCGAGCCGACTTGGAGTGATCGATCTACAATTCTCGTCGCTGCATACTCCCACGACCGAACCTCTGCCTTCGATCCAGGAAAATCGTTCGACCACGGAATAACAAATTAACCAGAAGAACTATCAACGACCACCGACATTGTCCCGTGAGTAGATTACGATTTCGACTCCGTCGCTCGTCGAATCGTCGCGGACGAAATACTAGAAACGGCCACATGACGCGCCTTTTCTGTCATCCGCAGTGCCATAATCCTCTCGCGAAAATGCCGCAGCCGGCTCACGAGACGAGGAACATCCTCACCACGTACTTCATCCTCATCCTCCTACTGATCAGTCTCTGGCTATTGTACGCGGGGCTGTTTTAACTTGAAGAGTACATTCCTTACGATGGTACGTCCGAGCCTGCCAGCTCCGGCAGCTTCTACGGCGTCGCTTCTTATCTCGACGCTCGTTGAACTCCCCGTGACAAACGCGCGTCGACCCGCACCATGGCGACAAATGGTAACCGCCCTCGGAAATGTGTAATCGTTCTCGTTGGTTTCAGGAGTGAAGCGACACGAGGGAAGCACGCGAACATCCAGACATCCTTTGGGCACGCCTTGGCCGGTCCTTCCTCCTAATGTTTGAATCTGTCCGCGTTAATTCCACACTTTTCTATTAAAACGTCTGCGAAATGAACGGAACGGGTGTATTCCATTCGCACATGACCTGGAAGTTGTTCAGTGCTGTATAGTGTTTTCTGTAGAAAGATTACGTTTTAAGATGGCCACGAGTGAGTTACTGACCCCTGCGAAGCGTTTCGAGTTAGCGGTGAAACGCTCGATTTGTCGATCTTCGGTACAAAGCTCTGCTTTAAATTAACACTTTAGCGCTTTAATAACACTAACGGAAGCCTAGCAAATTCCTTTTGGTTAACAATCTCGAAGGAAATTGTTTGATCTATAAACAACCACCGGTAAGTGAACCGTCAAAATAAGTTTAGTTAGCCAGGCGTGTCGAGTTTACTTGTACCAATTCACAAGGTGACGTAACAGTTTCGACGAAAGCCGAAGCGGGGTCAGCAAACATGACAGAGGTCGCGGGTCGGATCGGCGTAGGAAGATCAAAGGACGCCGCTCGGTTTTTCATAAATACGCAAACTCGCGTTTCGGCCTTCTGGCGGGCGCGTGTCTCGCAGAAGTAACGGTTACGGCCGTCAAGCTGTCATAAACACTGTAGAAAAATGCTCCTCGCGGTCGCGATCTAAGGCCTCGCGTGAAAAAAACAAGGCGAACGGAGGTGTCTACTCGCGAGGACGGGATGCGTGCACGGTCGATCGCGTAAGGAGCGCGTGGGCGTCCCGTCGAAAATAGCCGGTGCTCCTCCAGCTCTTTCGACCGGTGTGTACGGTCCGCAACATTCAGCGTACACGGAGAACTAAATCGGTGTTTTCGATAGGAGCCCCGAAAATAGACGTTATGAGGATCGCCTCTATCTCTCGCTATCGTCTCGCTGTACGCGCTCTGTAAAAACCGGACGGATTCGCCGTTGCGTAATCCGCTTCGCTGCTGGTACACGCCGAGGATCGGATTACCGATTTATTTGATATGCCGAGTGCCCCGAATATCAGCTTAAAAATAAACCGCGATAAAGAGATCTGTTCGTTCTCGATTTTTCGACGGCACGGTGCCGATTCGTGGAACGATTGCCGTCGGACGTCGCGCCTAGAGCAGAGGAACGCCGACTTCCGGTTGCGACACAGTCGAAAGAAGCGCTGGACCGAGTTAGCAACGAGACCAGTTTCCCGGGATTCTCGGATCGACTCGTCAAAGCTGATGCTCGGACTTCGAAGCGGAAACGCGCAATCGGCAGACATTTTTACGAACGCCATCGCGGCGTTCCAGTAATCGCTCGAAATAGACTTAATTGCTCCAGATTCTTGTCGGGCCGCGTACGTCGTCCGCGTTACACAATAGATCGTCTAAACTCGTGTAACGATTCGATTCGGCCCGATCAGTTTCGCGAGAAAACCCGGCAGAATGGCGGTTCGGGAAGGGAAAGGCAACGGTCAGCGTGTCCGTGGTAGAAACACGTTTCTATTGATTTACCGTCGATCAATAAATATTCCGTCTAACGTTCCCGTAGTCCTCGTAATTCGCTCGTTTCTGTTTCCTCGCGGCGGAGTTGTTCTTCCAACGCAGATACCTGGCGCGGCAGAACAGCTTCGTGAAATAGAGGATCTCCACCACGCTGAGGAAACTGCAGCCCAGGAACAGGCTGAAGATCCCGCCGATCGAAGCTGCAACCAGCAAGAACGAACCTGTCAAGCTATAATGCGAATGCGGAACGGTTCTTTGGAAGCCCTTTACCCAAAAGATAAACCTCGTCGGCCGCTGACACGGTCTCCGTCGTCACGAAAACTTGCGACTGCATGAACACTCTCAAAATAGCGTCGCGGCTCGTCACGTTTTTACTGAAACAGACGTACTGGAGATTTAATCGCGTCGTTGCTTGGTAGAACTCAATTCGCGACTGCGGGTTCGTCCTTTTATCCCTGATCACGTGGAAATACAGCGCAATAAAAGATTTATCTTCGAATGTATTATCATTAACGTAGATCCCTCTAGATTTTAGTTCTGTAACACACCGATGCTCGCGATAATCATAGATTCCGCCCTTATTAACCCCTTGCACTATAAAATCGAGTCAGACTCGTCATACAGATCTCGTGTAAAATCTACTAAATATGAATATTATTAATTTCTTTTAAGTCGAAGTAAAATTGCATTCTTCTGTTATCGAAATCTAGAAACGAAATTAGATAAAGACAACACAAGAAACAAAAATTGCCTGGTCCTATTAGGGAAATTATTAAGAACGAATAAGTACTAATCAACACAACGTGAAATAAATCGTAGTGTAAGGGGTTAAACCATATTGATGGCTCTTCTGAGGATTTTGTGCCAGCTGACAACAGTGAAACATTCACTCTGTTAAATAGAATGACCCTTATAGTAAAAATAGAATATTGACATATCAAAGTGGAATGAGCTATTGTAACCACCGACGTAACTCGGCTTTCGCGGTTTGGCGAAGATCCAGTGTGTTTGTTAGCCCATAATCATCAGAGAGACCGCAAACGTGCTTCGGAAAATGGCTCGAGCACCGACGGAGTCCCCGAACGCGTCGTTATCGGTGTCCACTCACTAACTAATCGCGGCCTGCGCCCTTGACAATCCGATCGAATCGGGAAAGCAGTCGTAAACAGTTTCCACGCAAGGCGTCCGACAGGTGCAGCTCAAATTCGACATGACGACGTCCCTGATAATACTGATCTCCTTGGTGTTCTTTTGGATGCAGGACAATCCCTCTAGCCCGCAAGGCTGAAATTCACGAAGCTGTTGTACGCGATCCGGAAGCCGTTCGCGGTGGAAATATTTCGCAGGCATTTACAGTGATGTGATAGTAGTCGACCAGGTGCTCGTAGATGAACGGCAGGCATCCGCAGAGCCTGATCATCGCCTTCACCCTGCAGTTCGCGTAGCAGTTCGAGTACGTGTAGATTGGAAAGTACTCGAGTCCGTCGGCGTCCTTGACGCAAATTGGGACGACTTTGCCCTCCCTGTTGCGGTGATGCAGTTCGGTCGGTTTCTCGATTATCATTGGGTTCACGCTGATCTACGCAGAGCATTAGGCGTTCTTGATCTGACTGTGGTTTCGTAATACTGGCGGAGGAGGTATTTCTGATTGAAATTCAGACCGTCCCGTCTGATAAGCCAGCTTCTTCACAAGACAATTACCGGACAGCGGATCTTCGCGCGCTTATAGAATCTGTGTATTCAGTTTTACCTTACATCGTTGATACAAGAAAATTTTTACTCGGCAAAATAAATTTGTCCATAAGGGCTGGCGTAAAGATCAGCAGTCTGGTAATTACTCTGTGATCCGACTGTTACCTGCATTTCCACGCTCTGTTGGAGTATGTAAGCATTAGTGTTGAGTCCTGGGAAATCGAGACTGTGGTGGACAAATACCTGTTGAAGGAACCAAAGGAAACGTGAATTTTTGAGACCCTTAATTGCGCAGTCATTACAATCAATTAGTAAATTATTATTCCGTCGCACCCCTATTCCGTCGCCGTTCGAAATGGACTTGGTGGAACGGGACGAGTTTTTCGCGCTGATGCCAAGTGTCCGGCTACTTATTAACAGTTTCAGGCCACTTCTGCGTCCATAGTCGACGGACCGGATGGGTTTCGGGACTGGCTGGTTCCTGACCGTCGCCAGAAAAAAGAAAAATCAACGTTACCTCTGTCTATCTGTAGCAATTACCGGACTAATTATAACGGGACTCGCTAAACCTCTACAAGCTTTGCTCCCCGACATCGCTGTGTAAAATATGCAATACTCAACGGTCTGATCGATTGTCAGAAATACTTGCTTAGCACGGCCCACGAAGTCCTCGAGAAGATAGTTAAAGGAGCAACAGAGTCCGTAAGAACTATGAGACAGCGGCATGGATTTCCCGCAATCGATTCGTTCGCTGCTCCACCAGCAGGACTCCAACACGTCCTCGCAAGGCTCCAGGATCTTCAAGAACTCAGCAACGGTCCAATAGTTCGCTTCCAGCAGCTCCTTCAGACGATCGCTGTCGTCGTAAGTGTGCGTCGAGTATGGCAACGTAATAAAGTGACCGTATCTGTTTCGAACATAATCGCGGAGACTACCATATTAAATTTGTCGCAGATCACGAATGTAGTTGGCGATACTAGGGTGATCCATCGAGACCTTCGATCAACGTGTCGTATAGAAAATGATTCGGAGGAACGTAGAATAATATTTTAGCTGATAGGCTTCTCGGGATGCGCTAATCGCGGAACCTGAAATCGTGAGAGAATGTTCCTGTATACACGGTACATACTTCAGAAGGTTCATCACGGTCTCCACGCTCATGTTCTCAGGTATGTTGATCCCGTGCAAGATTTTCTCCCGCCTTTCCAGCGGGATCGGCGAAAACGGGCACAGCGTGACAGCCGGGAACGGCGCGTTGAAGATCGGGTTATTGAACGATTTTATGAACGTGCTGGTCGGGTTCTCGTTGTAACGATTCAGAAACTGTATCACCATGATGGTGGAGCCTGGAACGAAGCGTCCACTTATTCCTTTCTCCGGGAAAATCGCAGATCGAGCGGCGCTTACACGCGAATCCGGTAAGTATTGTGCACATCCACAGGATCTTCCCGAAGAATCCGACCTTCATGTCCGTCT
This sequence comes from Augochlorella aurata, assembly GCA_028455555.1. Lineage (NCBI taxonomy): Eukaryota > Metazoa > Arthropoda > Insecta > Hymenoptera > Halictidae > Augochlorella > Augochlorella aurata. The sequence continues at coordinate 14,998,728 of CM052168.1, read as the reverse complement.
TCCCGAAGTATTGCAAACCGTGGATGGAGGTGCTTTCCAGGAAATCGTTGACGATTTCTCTGGTGGTCGGAATGGCTTCCTGTTTCTTCGTAGAATCGGCTTCGTTCGCAGATTCGGTGTCGATGACTTTCACCGCGGGGCTGATTCGTCGGCTGAAATCTCGTTTAAGGTCGCCATTGAAAGGGACGAATCGTTGATTCCTGCTAGCGAATTTTCTCGGCATCTCAGGACCCCGATCACCGACACTTTCGAATTGAAACCCGTGTGCCGACTGAGTCCATTCGACGCAGAAAGTTGCGTTCTGCTTGGGAACGTCGTCGCGTGCAGTTTCTATATCAATAATTCACGGGCGTTTTGCAAATTAATCACAGAGCCGCTCCAGGTGTGCAGATCTTATCGGCTGTTTATCAGTGTCGTACGCAGGAAGGGTCATCGATTTTCTGGTGTACCGTGATTCAGTGTCGACAACGGATATGAAACGTCAGGTTTGACGTTTGAAAAAAGTGCACGGTTTAATTATTAACAATCTGTATCACATGTACACGTTTGTAACAATGCTAGACACGCGTGTCTTACAAAATTATATTATATATATATATGTATGTATATATTTATAAATTTGTATATCTGTTAACACTCTTTGTCGCTTAAGCATTAGAAAGAAACATCACGTATCAAACGCCTCCATCGAGATAGAACCCTGTTCTGTCCTCCTATCCGTCACCCTTCTGCTTCAACGTTTATTTACAGTGTCTCAACAATTAGAAAGAAAAAACAACGGGGGTGTCTACGCTACGCACCACGTACAAATAAATAACGCAGGACGAAATACAAAAGGACTATGTACAAATTAGAACGTAGAGCCGATCAGCGCGACCGCCATTTTCCACAGACTGTTATTTACGTCCTCGACGTGCCCGAGATTCACAGCGTTCCCAATAGATAGTCCGCGTTTTCGAAAATATTGTCCGCGTTGCGAACTGATCGATTCAGGACTCAGAAATCTTGAAACAGTGCTAATTGGTCCGGTGGTAATGGAGGCTGCGACCGCCAATCGGTTTCTGGATAGTCGTCGAAACAGCTTGGATCGCCTGGGGCCTTCACACGGGGTCTTATCGGAGGGTTCAGGGCTCTTTGTGGTACCTGTAGACAATATAAATTCCAATTAAAATATTAAACTTCATTGGAAATACAATAAAATTGTAAACTCCGTGCCAAAGTCTCTGGATTGTTATTTATGGACATTGATGTTGAGAAATTATGCTTTTCTCTCTACTTTGTGGTCACTTTTCCAGCGTAATATTGGCTTAACCCCTTGCACTATGATTTATTTCACGTTGCGTTGATCAGTACTTATTCGTCCTTAATAATTTCCCTAATAGGACCAGGCAATTTTTGTTTCTTGTATTGTCTTTATTTAATTTCGTTTCTAGACTTCGATAACAAAAGAATGCAATTTTACTTCGAATTAAAAGAAATTAATAATATTCATATTTAGTAGATCTTGCACGAGATCTGTATGACGAGTCTGACTCGTTATTATAGTGCAAGGGGTTAAAAGTAGTTTCAATGGCACTAATTTATTTATTCGATAATTTGCTCAGTCTCAATCGATTTCATTAAACGTCTTTATGAAAACATTAGGATATGTCAGGTGATTACAGTTCATTATCAACTAATTTAAAGTTTTACCGCCTAGTGAATTAAACGCATAAATATGTACATAAACCGCTGCAAGCGATGGAAACAAGAATACGCATACGAATAAATTATTTCGTGCTGAGAGAACGAAATTGAGCTACTTAATAATTGAAAATTCTATCCAATATTCTGAACTCGTGTCGGCTCGTCATCTTATGAATTAAATATTTCTCTAAAGCATGCGGCAACTGAATAAATTGAAATGAACCTGTTCAATCGCTACAAAACCGATAAATTACCAATGGCCACTCGACCAGCTTGAACCACCGGTGCCTTTTCACGTCATCAGCCCCCTGTCTCATGTTCCCCAGCCTTTTGGTCCTGTCAGCGACCAGAAGCTTCTTGATAAGATCCTTGGCAATTGGGTCCATGTGCTTCGGCCACTCTATCCTGCCGCTCAATATTTTCTCGTAGATGCCGAAGGGATTGTCGTCGAAGAATGGCGGGAACCCAGCCAGCATCTCGTAGATGAGGACCCCTAGTGCCCACCAATCCACAGCCTTGTTGTGTCCTTTGCTCTGGATGATCTCCGGCGCCAAATACTCGGGCGTTCCGCACAGCGTCCACGTTCTGCAAAGACAGTAATTCTTGAGACCAATTATCATCTTCGCCATCGTAATGAGACGCGATACTCGCTTATCATTCACGGTTATCGGCACTCCCTCCGTGCAATTAAATACTCGCGCAGCAACTAACGATGGAACGATACGTCCGAACGCGACATTTCCTAGCAGATACGATCGGCGATACGTCCTCAGCATTATTATTTCAAGAATGAATGCGCCTATCTGCATCGTGTACATTCCGTTTCGAATGCCAAGGTGAACGGTGCCGGGTTGAAGAAAATATTGTTCGCTACGACACCGTTATTGTTTCGTCGTGTCGCAATAATGCCAACAATGGTAATTTCACCGCGTAGCCGGCGAACGGTAGATAACGGTTGGGTCTATTATTAAGTCGAAGGTGATTCGCTCTACCTGTCGGTGAGCTTCTTCGAGAAGCCGAAGTCGGTGATTTTTAGGTGGCCTTGGCTGTCCAGGAGGAGGTTCTCGGGCTTCAGATCCCGGTAAACGATGTGCTTGCTGTGAAGGTATTCCAAGGCACAGACGATCTCGGCCGCGTAGAAACAGCTGGTGGGCCCAGAAAATCTGCCAGCTGCCCTCAGGTAGGAGAAAAGTTCGCCGCCGGCCACGAATTCCAGCAGCATGTACACTCTCGCCTCGTCCCTTCCGCTCCACAGCCTGAAAACCGATCGGACGCTCGCAAGAAGTCGTTCATGGATCGCGAGCACCGCGTGGCCAACGATTTTTCCGATAGAATCGGTCCGAAACGAAACGATCAACGTCCTGAGACGCGATTTCTTCCCGAGGAACCGATGCGATGGGAAACCGTCGACGTCGACGGTTTCTCCACGACCCAACGGCTGCTAATTGGACGGTAAATGACGCAAATCGTTCGCAGGAGATCAACGGGTATCACTCTCGTCGTTTTTAGTTACGCTTTCTTTTCCACAATTTCTTCGGTTCGACCGAGAAACGCGCCACTTTCTTAATTAGGCGTGCGTAGAACCGATACGTTTCCTCGCTGGTCGCGGGGAAATCTTAACGATTTATTGTCAAGGAATGATTTTCCGCGGAATCTCCGGAGAAAGGAGGATAAGAGGCACCTACATGTTCACGATGAAGGGATGATTTACTTCTTTCAGTACTGTGATCTCGTTTCGGACGTGCTCCACTTGTTTCAGCCTGATCACGTCCACCATCGAGAGGATCTTCAGGGCCAACGGGGTACCTTGGTGCCTGCACAGGACTACTCTGCCGAAAGTACCGGTCCCTGAAAAGCGTCACGTTGTTTATTTCATTATTCCGATCAGAAACAATTTAAACAATCGGTCAACGTGGTTAAATTTATTCCAATTACGCATCTACTCTTTATCACATATTTTTCATTCTACCTTTTCGAGGTCATTGTTCATCTTCTTTTTGAACCGAATATAAAGTTTATATCATAAACAGCTAATAATTGATACGTCAGCTATAAAATTTCCAAGGATTTTTATACAAAATAAAAATTCTGTGTACTATCTATAAGGTACATGAGCTATATAGATATTTATTAATTATAATAAATTGATAATGATGATTTAAACTCTTTAAACGTCTTTACTGTTTTCTATTTGATCCATTTATTTTTGTTGTGAATGCATGAGGTCCACAGTCTACTTATGAATCCCAATCAGAACTGGATATCTTGCCACGTGAGGCGACAGTAGTAATTAGATCAGTAGCTGACAACACGTTAGCAAAGTAGAACTAATTAACCTTCCGCATGATAAATGGCATGATGCTGCAATTTATGCAGCTGTTATTTTCCTGGTTGCTAAGTTACAAAAGTGTTTAATTTATCAAGAGTGTACAATATTTATAAGGCATCGGCGTTCGACGGATTCGTTTAACACTAAAACAACTGAAAGCGTTTTACCGGCGAGCTATCAATATAGCACATCAAACATTAGAAAATACTAAGCCAAATGTATTCACCACGGTAATACCGTGTAAATGCAGTCACTTTTACGCCATTTCTCTTTCACGGATAAGAAAAACATTGGAAAAACGACAACAATTCCAGACCAAGCCGAGATCTTCTTTCGCCAACGGTTGAACAAGGTGTCGGAACCATCTCCCCTAAGCAGAGCTTATCATCGAATAAATAGACTGCATCGCGTAATTAACTCGATCGAGAGCGACCCGGAGCGATTACCAGTTGATATCCAAGGCTTCCGATCACGCAACGATCGTCTCCTCGGCGAGTCAAGTGCAAATTGTTCCGGCGTGACGCGTCCGCGAGGAAAGGGGATACACGCGTGTCGCAGATCGCTCGGCGCGATCTTTAATTATCGCCGCTCTCTCCACCAGCGCGATCTCTGCCTGCTCTGTTTAATGCACTTTTCCCACGAACGCAGGTGACTCGGGGGGCCGCCGGTCCCTGCTCGTCGTACCGCGACCAATTAAGGGGCCCGCGGGTCCGCATTCGGCGCCGCGCCGCGCCGTCCGGATTAACCGGCAAATTGCTCCGGTTGCGACGCGTTTAATCAGGGACGCGACACGTCGTCGTCAACGGTCTCCGTCGCTCACAGTGCCGGCATTACGATTCCCGGCAGGAATTGGCAGCGGCCGAATCGGGAGGGAAATCGCGCGCGCCAGCACCGCTCGACGCTTCCCAGACGATCGGGGAACAGGTGTCAATGATAAAACCGAGCAGAAGCCGTTTCCGGGCTGAAATTGTTTTAAAATCGTTCCGCTGCTCGGCCGAAATTTGCGTAATTGCTGCAACCGACTTCGTTTACGAGCCCCTCAAGGTCCCAGAGACGACGCCGCTGCTGTGGTAGCAACGATTTCTTCTCTGTTAACGGTACCATTATCGTTAAACTGTCACGACGCGACCATTCCTTCTAAACGATGCAGGAAACAGTAATTTCGAGGAATTCTTCGACGACTTTTTAATTGCTGTTAATTGGCGGACTGTCAACGACGATTTTTGAAGGGATTAAGATCTCCTGGTATCCGGCCGTCCCGCAATTTGACACGTTTCCCACGGAATTCGGAATGAACGAATTAATTGCAAAGGTCGTGGATGATCTCACTTTAGCATTGTGAACATTGTTCTCGTTAAACATTAGTATCAAGCGTTTCTATGGCTACGGTCTTAAGATGTTTACACAGACGCGCTTCGGTGAATTTTTGCAGAACTTTTGGACACATTCCAGAGTGACGATTTCATAGTCTGACGAAACAATGTATTGAGGAAAAAAGTTCGTATTAATTTGGTCGATGAGTCGCCGAAGAAGGAATCAAGTCGGAGAAGATTAAGACGTTCATCCGATATAGCCAGTTCATTCATCCCTTCTTTGCTCGAATTTCGTGCACGCAGGCCAGACCGCTTCCGACCTTTTCTCCACACTCGGACACACGAGAGGATTTTGGTCAGCATCCAAGACTTGTTTTACGTCTCGCAGACCGCTGGCAGCACATCTGTCCTGATCGATCTACGCTACCGTGCTGTTTTACGATCGGAATCAAGCTAAGCGCGATCGTCGTAAACGGAACGATAAAGGACCGATGTTCGCCGGCGAGAGATTTATTTTGCCATCGCTCGAGAGCGCCGATTATTCACCGATTATTCGCCGATTAACGGGAGCTTGGATCGTGTCGGAGCTCACGCGGAAATCGGGACGCTCCCGAAAACATCGCGGAGACCTGTTAATAATTCTTCTGGCCAGTCCTGTTTCGTTTTCTCTTTCGCTGTTCGACGAGCGACGTCGAACCGTGGTGCTCGCAGCGTCAACGTATGCATTCCCAACGGTGCCGATCATATAAATAATTATTTCGCAAGGGGCCTTGGAATGTTTGAAAAACCACCAACGGAACACCTGCAGTTTACTGATCGAGAGTCTCGTGTAACTCTGACTTAACGAGCAGTTAAATATACACTCGGTGGCCTCTCACTCTCCAGTGGCCCACTTCCCCGCTTCGAGGGTAGTTCGCCTCTCGGCTCGTCTCTCTGACATTTTCCTCGGGCGAGGAGATCACGCCGTGGGAAACGTTAATTCCACCGAATTAACGTCTTCTCTCTGGCACGATCGGGAAGCTCTTCCAACTTTGACCAGTTCGCAATCCGTACCCGTCTGACCCATTTTATTTTCCGCGATTGTGCGTCGAATCCAACTTCGTTGTCACCGAACGGCAACGCTGTGCCAGATCTTCTGATTTTCGATCGATTATTTCGCGACAGTCGCTTCTCAGTTTAATAAGTTCTCCCCGTGAAACACGGTAACGGGAGGTCACTTTAATTTTAGGAGACTAAACGTGATTAGTTCAGCGATCGGATGTCTAAGTTTGGATTCGAGGAAAAACATTGACTTGTTTATGCTTGGGATGCCGCGATTCGGGGATATTTTCAGCGAGGTTTTTAAATGTTCTATTGAAATTGCAATGTTCTGGTAGCCTTTTTAAATTATTTATTTAGTAAACGTTCAAAGATAGATGAAAGAAAATCGATAAGTAACCGTAAAATTGTCAAAAGCAGTTTAAGGATCAATATTCGCGCTGTGTTTAGGTCCATAAAAGGTGATGAAGAATGTTTATGTTCGTAATATTTTCTCATGAACGCGATGAAAGGGACAACGATTATATACGCTACTGAATTCCCTTTCGGGGTTTGCACCAGTTAATTCAGTCAATTCGAAAACAATTTCTAAGACAATTACACCCGTGCAGCTACTATTCTGCACCAGACTGTCTAATTAACTTTTCCTTTAAAATCATCGCGACCCATATACGCGTCGCTTGTCAATGCGCCCATCCTCCGACGAGAAAGTCTCTGAATAATCGTAATCCTCAGCGAAATTTAATCGACTGTTGTTTATAATGAATCTTCCCACTTGTGGCTCATCGATCACGCCGATCTCCGCGGTAAAACCAATCGAGATAAGAAAAATAAATATTCCCGATGCTCTGATCGCGAAGCTACACGACATAGCCTAACGACATATATTAGAGTAATATTAGATCACTGTTATCTTAATAATTCTTGACAGTGCTGCATGTTGAACTGTAATTATCTTGTGTGTGGATGATCAAATTGCACGGACAGTTCTCAAGCTTCGATCTTTGTCTCCTTGACTAATATTGCAATATTGAGTCAGACATATGATGAAGATCGCAAACAGTATCTAATAGATGTGAGATCATTTATTTGAAAATCATTTATTTGAAAATTTGAATAAAATCCTATAACACTCTAACCATTAGTGTAACGTAGGCGTAGAATAAGTATAAGTTGTATCTTACTTGTAGGTAATCGTTAACAATAACGAGTTTCGAAACATCACAGTTATGACAGAAAACATGACACGCGAAGAGTTCGGATGTCTTACCAATTTTCTAAATGCAAATAGACGTCTTAGTGACATTTTCAGAAGAACATGAGAAATTCTCGAGTATCTGGGCACCCAGCTGTCTAGAGCAGAGTTATCCACGAAGAATACTAAGAGGACCACACGATGGTTAACGTACGCAGTGTATACAGTGCCTAGAGGCAAACAATAAATACAAATGTTACCTTTCTCGATGTAAATCAGTAACGACGATAATGTTCTGATCGGCAAGAGCTTAAGACTTCTTATTTGTTATGAAAATACAAATCGTTGCGATAGAGTGGAGCTCCGTTTATATGAACTCCATTTATTGACTCTATTAACTAAATTCTAGCAGTGTCTGGTTAACTGAACCCTATCCCGAACCGAATTATATGAACGCGATCTCCTATTGAATCAACTAAAAACCATAGTCAGTGATCGGAGACAGGTGTCCTATTAATGAACCACCTGACTGTGCGAACCAACTTGTCTCCCGATTGGTAAACACGAATGCAGTTCCACTGTAACGTTAGAAAATGGATATTGGAGAAGACTCTGTGACATTTCCAGCAGAACGTGAACAGTTGTTGCGGAAAACATGGTAGCTGGTTAGCCAGCTGTCTACACAAGGGTTATCCGCGAGAAACGGCGAGCTTATTGGTCGACAACGACTAAAGACCGTACAAGGGTAAACGCGTGCAGCGAATAGAAAGTCGGGTCATCGAACATGGAGAATCGGCAGTAATCCAGCTGGAGGGTGCTCACCTATGGTCTTGATGATCTCGAGATCGTCGACGTCGTACCGCGTCGAGTCCTCCTGCGATCCCTCCTCGTCGGACGTGGTGTCTCCCGACATAGTTTACGAAGAGCACTGGCGAAGAGCGGAGCGGACAGCCGCGGGCGCGCGCGCGGAGAAAGTTTCTGATTTATTTCCCTCGGCCCGCCGAGACACGTGGAAAGAAAGGAAGGCCCGGTTCAACGATCCACTCGCGGCTGTATTCTTAGCCCGTGTACCGGCGGGACGACCTCATATCTGGCTGCTCGCGACCTTTCCGACGCGTCCCGTGTGCTTCCTCCGGTTGGTCCGCAGGCGGACCCGGTTCCCGAGCCGAGCCCGCGCCAAGATAGAACCGGAAGTGGCCGCGAAAACCCCGGTGACCCGGTCCGCCGTCGAACTGGAACACTCTCTTCGGCTCTTCCGGGGTGCGGCGAGGCTAACTACGCGATGTGGCAACGACAGCACGTTCGTTGTGCCCGACCGCGCTGTCGACGACCCTCCTCTGTTCACCGACCGGCGGAAACGTGTGCGTGGATTTCACAAGTGTCATTCGATGCGTGCAGCCGGGAACGATGCAGGCGGCAAGCTCTCCTGCTTTTCACGACGAACAACGTGCCCGGTGTTCGAGCCGCTGTTTGTTGATCTAGATCGGAGCGCACGTGCTGCGCCGTGTAACGTGTCTTCGGACCGGCGATTATGCAGCATCGCAACCGGTCATCCTCGATGCAGATCGCGGAATAAGGAGACCGCTGGGTATCCTGCCTTTTAAGGCGCACTACGCGTTTCCTGGCCAGCTGCTGCTCGGCGGATACGTCGGGAGGATCTCTCGATCGATCGATCGACACTGTCACGACGACTACCGATGCCGGAGGATCGCAGGAGACTTGTCTCGATCGCGCCGGTTCGGGTGTCCTGGATCTACGATGATCCTGGTGTCCTCTGTCACATGATCTCTCGTGCGGTTGGGTTCGAATGCCAAGCAGAACTAAACTGGTCACCGAGGGGTCTCAAAAGGCTGTCTATCCTTCTCTCGTCCCCTCCTCTCTTTCCCTTGACCCCTCCATCCCTTTTCACCGCGGTTTCACTCCCACCTAACGATGTCTCTCGCGCTCTCCTTCTCTCTCTCTCTCCCTCTCTCTTTATCTCTCTCTCTCTCTCTGCCGCTCCCGACTCTCTCGGATCCGCGTTTCACCGCGCCTCGCTTCCTCGCGAGCCCGAGGAGAACTCTGACCGAGCGTGTAACTCGAGGTCCCGAGCTCCGAGCGACCGGGAGTGATTTATAGCGCGGCGATCGCGGAAGATTCGCGCGTAGCTCGCAGATTTAAAAATACGGGGAACCGTCGTCGGCGACGTCGCCGGCGTCGGTAACCCGTCAGACAGCCGTCCGAAGGCTGCTCGAGATTCGCCCTCGGCCCCGAATTCGATTTCGTGAATCAGCGGCGCGATGACGCTGCCCGCAATTTTTACACCCGCTCGCGATGCTTGTGGGTGTGGATCGCTTTAACTCGATCGAGACGGGGGTCGCGAGATCGCTCCGTGGGAGAGACACACACACACACGTGGCCCTCGCCTGCCAACAACAGAAATAGTGATGATTCGCGGAACCCGCGGGAGGATTAGAACCCGACCCGTCTAATTCCCGTAGCGAGGAAAACCGAGTCAGCGGCCGGTCGCCGACGGGAGTCGCGAAGTGGTCGAGGATCATCGGCGGATCCGTCGAAATTCAGAGTATTTTTGAATTTGGCCACCGTCCAGATGCATTTCCCTGTCGACGAACGACGCCGTGATGGGCACACCTATCGGACACCGGCTCCAGCCTCCTGATCTTTCTGCTTCCTAGACCTTTCGTTCGAATCATTCGTTCCTCATAGAGTTTACTATTGCATTCGAGCACACATTTTCTCCTTAAATCGTCTGTTTCGTTTCCATGAAGAGACGTGATGCTCTATCCCCTTGGTATTCTCATTTGTACAGGAAATTTCAATTTGTCAACGACAATAGCGATTATGTAGACATACTTGAGGTCAATGTTACAAAATTTGAAACAAGCCTTTAAAAACTTATTACCTAATTCACTGACTCTCTGCCATTCAAAATAATACATGTATAAATAAATACATAAGTAAATTGAGTTACATTATATTTGCTATTACACTGCAGATCTTTATGTAAATCGAAGTTATTGTTTCGATTGTTGATAAAATTATTTATTCAAGTAGAAAATCTCTTTTCGATACCAGCCAGGGAATCTTTATTCAGAATCGAAATCGTCTACCTCGATCAAACAATAAACAGAAGCCGATTAAAAGTCTATTCCCCTGGCAAGATATTTAGTAAGCTGTAAATAATGTAATAGCATTATTAAAACCATCAACTGTTTCATTGTTCCCGATTGCACTTGTCTATTTTCCTCATAAATGCATAAACTCCGCTGTCTATTAATAACTTTAACAAGCCAGACATGATGTAGCAGTATCTACAAGTCGATGCCTGTTCATCAGTCTTCGAAATTTCTGTTTCAGAATATAGAAGAGAACAGCTTCGACTCTAGATGAAATATTCCGAGAAAGAAAAATACTTGGAGAATCGCTTAATAATAACAATTCTACGGTATGCGAGCAAAAGGGTAAAAACGATACTTATGCCATTTAGTAACCGTTGTATATGCACTAGCTTCCTGCACGCTTCACAAATTCCATAAAACCATATTAAAAATAAATCCGTTAAAATGAGCGATTGAAAAAAGCAGGATGTCGATCGTTTCATCTTGATACGAATCGAACGATCAGTGTTAACATTATCCCGTGGAGCTTTAATACGTGTTCGGCACGCACGATCTCTAATTCTTCCTTTTCAGCGTCGATTTAAATGGTCGGGGTCGTCATCTCCTCGATCTTGGACCGTGTCGAGGAACCTTGATGCTGGACCCGGGATCTTGTATTTCGCTTTGCGAATATCGTGCAACAGCTATAAATAACGATGATGCTCGTACTTTAATATTTACGTTTCTAATAATAATGGCACCGGCGCGCGGACCGTATTATCGGCGGCCTGCCGGAGATCGCGATCGCCGCTCGTCAATCCGTTCTGTTTCCGCAATTATTATTTCGATTAGATCGTGACTCGTCCGGGAGACAAACGGCTCGTTCGACGTAATCGACGTCGACGGTATTATTGTGTACAGGGGACGTCGTTTCGACTCGATCTCGTCTTCGCAGCGGCCGGTCATTAGCAGCCAAAATGAAAATAATAGCTTCCGGCTGGCCGTTTCGTACACTCGGCCGCTGCCAAGATCGAAACTTGAAGTTACGTAGAGACACGACTGGACGCGGTTCCTGAAAATTGGCTGTTTTCTTTGCGATCAGGCCGCCTATCGTTTCGAATAAGGTCACGAATACGACCGTTCTGATTCTGATAAACAATTCGTGACGCTAACGATTCCACGTAACCGTTTCAGGGAACGCTCGGACAAATGTCATAGTTCGTATCAAAATATAAAGTGCACTGGCATTGATCAGAAATGAAATCAATTTTTGGAACCACGTGCTATGAGATGGTGAAAGACCTGCTGTCTAATTTTAACGCGTTAACTGCTGAAATTCAAAAATCTTCACGAAATATAAGTAATTTCGTTAAAGATACTGAAACCAGAATGCCAAAATTTATCATAGGTGTTTTGATTATTGAAATGCGAATATGCTGCAAGAAATATGAATTTTTAAATGTAGTAAAACATTAGTGTCGTCTGTACCGACGGGGAACCGAACACGTTGACAGAGTTCCAATGAAAAATCTTCGGCGGATAAGCGTCCCAAGTCCGCGCGACACAACGTTTTCGATTTGGTCGCGTGAAAGTCGCAATTTCTCGGAGCGTTCCACTTTTTGCGCCTGAAAATAGTCGCTTCGTTCCGGCTAGCCTTTATTTCCGCAGCGGATGCTACCGCGGGGTCGTAATTCGTCATAAAGTTAATCGGTGGTAAGAGACGGCGGCGTAGCATGGTTAATGAGACGGTTGTAACAGCTCGAATAAATAAAGATCCACATTACACGGCTTGGTTGCCGGTGCCGCTCGATCCTTTTCTACTGTCCGATCTCCGCTGGCTGCTCGATCCTTTTCTACTGTCCGATCTTTGCTGCCCGGCGGGACGAAGTGGTTGCAGCCATATTTCAGCCGGGCCGATTCAGCGATATCTTTTTTCGCTTCGCGCCAGACGCGTCCGACACTCGTAATACCCTGTCCACTCGGAAGTCGTTGATATATTTACCGAGGCGGCCTCCGATTTCGCTCGGTACGTCAATATTTATCCGCTTCGAGATTAACTGTAGAAAGAGCAAGGGTGGGGGCACGGGTCTCGAGACCACAGGCCCCGCCATGAAAATATTAAAACTCTAAATATTACATGTATCTCCCTCGCGTGAAGCGCGCCTCAAAAAAATTATTTATCGCCGCTTGTTCGATATCGGCGTTGAAGGATCGCTCTCGGTTTTCCATAGATATTATTATTACGCGAAAAAGCTATCGAAAATAGATCGTTACGCGCACAGCTCATTTTTCTTCGTCTCCTGCGGTTCCGTTTTTTCGCTGCGACGCTCGGAGCTATTTATTTTGAAATTGGAAATTCGTGTTCGTTGAATATATAGTAACAGTACTATTTTATTTCGATTCGCAACGAGTATATTCTGCGAAGTAGGAGACGCAATCCGCTGTTGCTGGTCGTGATAGCTGACCACAATCGTTTGAGATTAATGATTGAGACCGAACAGTAAAAGTATCTAGGAACTGCGCCGTTATACTTTTAAGTTCTTAGAATTGGTGGATAATAGTTTGCTTAGCAATCGCGCCGTTCGTTTAGATTCTATCGATTGAAGCTTGTGGATGGAGAGCGTGATAAACGAGATTCTCTTCCAATCAAGGACTGATAAGATCATCGGTGTGTTTTCTTCAATGAAACCAGCTGCAATGTCGTCTGGATTAAAAAGTTTCAGATCTCAATCAGATTGTGTTCAACCTTCAAGTGCTCAAAGTTGCATTGAACCTGACCGAATAAAACCGACCGCATATCGAATTCTGTCTAATGTCTCTTTAGAATCTCGAAAGAACGATCAACGCTGCAATCGAAACAAGGTCGGCGCAACGGAGCCTTAGAGTCTCCGGCCGCGAAGAAGCGAGATTGTCGCATAATTTGTGCAAAATGGCCGTGCCTCTTGTCTCCAGGCCGAGAGGAGTAATACGGTAGCGGGACGAATAATACCCCGCTGTCTCGGCATTGACACTGACGGAAGAGCATACAATTTGCCCTCGCAGAAACATGGCTCGGCCGTCAAGGACGGTCCGTCGAGGAAGCTGCAAGTTCGAATGACGTCCGTGGTCGCCCACGGCTTCTGGATGCGTATCAAGCGCACCGTTTCAACGCGGGACGCGTTTCGGGAGTCCCTCGCGTCTCTGGACGATTGTTATTTTCAGCCGAGCGATCTACGCGAGCGCGCGATTTCCTAATCCGTGGATCATTCCTTGGAATGGTTGGGCCGGTGAAAGGCCACGCAAATGACTCGTTAACACGCCGCGCGTGACAAAATGCTCGCCGCGAGAGGAACGTTCGCTCCGTCTTTCTTCCAAGCGGATAAAAGGGTGAAGGATTCATCTGCCTTTCTCCATTGTTATGGTACCGACGCGACGCGTTACTCACCTGACCAGAAAGATAGCTCTCGTGATTCATAAAACTCCCGACTATCCTGCAGGCTTGGGCGGTGCCCTGTGTGTGTGGGTCGCACACGTGCTCGGAAACGGATAGGCGCAAACAGACGATGAATAGTTAATTTCGATCATTGCTGGCTGATATCGTTTCGCGATTAAACGCCGCGCGTTCGATTTTCCCACTGCCGTTGGACAGGCCGTTCGCAATCCCATGCAATATTTATGATACCGCTGACAGACCAGAGAACCGCTAGTTCGCAGAATTCTACATCTCGCGTTTCTCAGCGTCCTTTTATACTTCGTTCCTCGGAGCAGCGACTCGAAATTAAAATTCTGTTGTAACTTGCACGCTTCTTACGAGCCCGTGTACACGCCTATCCTATTTTTGCGGCACCCTTGGGAACTATTTTAAAAAATGTTCTCGCGGCACGGACACTTTGGAGTCTGTATAAAAGTTCTTTGCAAAGAAGTTACAGAATGCAAACAAGCATTCTGCCTTGAACTATCTACAACAGATAGTGTAACATTATACTAAATTGCTAATTGCCCTGTCTGTACTCACCAGGAGCATATAGCACGCGAACGATTTTTAAAAGACTTCCAGGGTCTTGAACAGAAGTTATTAAAAAGTTCCACGACTCTTTCGATCCCGTGGTTCGAGTGGATCTCGCGGAAACGCGATTGCCGAGCCAGTCGTCAGCCTTGTCATTTGCGGGTCGCGGTTTACACGCAACGGAAAATGCACGTTTAGGTGCGTGTCGAGGCTCGGTTCCCATGGAACGCGATATTTTCAAGTTTCCGAGCGGTCCCACGGCGACTTCCGGTTCCCCGGTGTGTGGTTCGCTTCCGGTGCGGCGACATTTTCCGCCGTGGAGGATAATGCCGGTCGCCACCGAGACTGTAAAAAGATAATCGTCGTTCACTATCGACCGTAAAGCCGCCATAGGAGAGAACAGAACAGTTACGTTCCCGTGGTTACGTACCTAGGCGACCGCCGCGGGAAGCCTTTTCCATCGGCGTAATTTTCGCTTGTTTCCTTCGGTTTATCCGTGTTCGGCCAATTACGCTGGTCGCAACAATGGAGGAGAGCGTACCCTGCGAAAAAAACCACGGTGGAATGTAACGGACACCCGAAACAGACGCTCGCTCCTCGAGGCCGGCCTTGATCCTTTTACACGTGAAATATGGCGCAGGTGTTTACCTGGACGGTCAGGATGCAACCAGGCCTGTCCGTCCGTCGTGCGCAAGCCAACTTGAAACCGGAAGCGTCGCTTTCTGCCCTGCTGGTCACGAACAATGAGATCGAGAGATTCCTGGGAGGACGCGAGCACGATCAAACGGTGAGGTGCTTTATCGACACCGAGGATCGAAAATATTATTTACCCGGGGGTCAAAGATCCGTCCGTGGAAGTCCCCCGATTCTGTTTCTTCCCTATTTGTCCACGACGTCGTCCGAATCCGGCTAGGTAAATCTTAAAAACAACTGTGCCGTATAAACGCCAGTCCGCATCTCGGTGACTAATTATAGAATGGAAAAAGCACGATATCCATTGAAAAATAGTTGCTGGACTAACGCCAGTGTGACGCGGATAACACCGACGCCATCTTGATCGCTCCTACACGGACGCGAGTGTTAAACAATTTCGTATTCTTAGCTCCTTTGTACGGTTTATTCGCAGACGTGAAACACTTACAATGGTAACTGCGAAATTTCGAATCGGCTGGCTAAGAATTTTTGTGTTCGATGCTTTTCGCGACGAGATGGGAACCGGAAGCATTTCGATACAGGATCCATTGTTTTCGAAGAATTTATAGAGAATATTCTGAAAGTCTTTGGAGGCCGAAGCATGAGTCTAAAATATCCGTACTTCACTGTTTTATAGCGTCGAATGGCGACTGCTCTTTTATCTTGAACGCGTAAAGTCGGTTCAGCAACGACCGAAAACGCACAGCGGGCAGGTGGCTGGACTCGCCAGCATATTACGGTATCAATTATTCCAAGGGGAGATACGGTGACATAGACGTTTCATATTCAACCATGCCCTCGCCTGCATCGGCCAGATAAGCAACCCCAAGTTCAAGTTAGAAAATCAGTGGGAATAGGCGATGGCTGATTTATTGGCTGCCCGCTTACTCGCCGCTAACGGAAATGCCGCGATCATGTTCCTCCAGTCACGATATGGAGAAACAAGTTTTATTAGAAGCGTCGTTCCACGCGTTACCCCCATGGCTGGATGCGTGCGCGTATGTAAATTAGAGAGCGGCGTGGTATATTGTTTAATGCCTTCGGCGGGCCGGCAACGATACATTGACACCGACATTTCCGGCCGTTCATGCTTGACCACGCGATCGATACACCGCGGCCGGGACACAATCGAGAAAATCTTTTCACGGCCACTGTCGTCACGTGGCCCGAGCACGGACGGCAACAGGTGTGATGCAACAGGTAATCAAACGTCGGGCATTATCATGAGCCGACGGTATTTTGCGACTACGCCGACCAACACGCCGTGATCCACTAAAAGTGTCCAACATTTACAGCTAGAACTAGTAGAAGCATTAACGCTAAACCTACCGAGCTTTAACCGTGTTGCTTTGTACAAACGACCAGATCGCGTTCGTTCAGATTTTCCATTTCACATTTCTCGTGGAAGAGACCTCATAATTTCAACAATATTTGTGACCGGTCATTTTGCCCGACATGGTAGATTTAGCGTTAATATACAGTAGAACCTCGATTATCAGTGAGTGACATGAATGTTCGGATAACTAATTATAATGTCAGCCTTAATCTTCATTGATTTGTATACTAAGTCGTTTTGCATACGAGCTGTCTCGTATCAAATTCATTGAACGTCAAACAAATTTGGATAATTTTGAGATTGCAAGACAGTCGGGGTTCTACTCTATTACCATAACGATTAGACTGCAGAGTATTATGGAGAATAAAGGTTTTCTACTGTAAAAAGCAAGTGTGAAATGCATAAGTTATACAATAAAATTGTGTGTGTGAAATGCATGAAATATATTTCATACTTAATGACTTAATATTTTTCAATACTTTTAACAAATTGAATACAATAAAACAGTATTATCAAAGGTGTATAATATTTTTACTATTATTGCAGCTATTCTACTCAATTTCATTGTAAATGCAGAAACTCCGCAGTCGGATCATGATACAATCGTCTTCTAAAATGCTGTGAATCCGTAGAAGACACGTGTCCCATGTTCAAACGATTAATTTCGTTCTGATCTACTAAAATGACCAACACACCAAAGGCATACCGAAGACACCAATTACCCAAAAGTCTACGATCACAAAGGGTTTCCAGATCTAAATAACTACTGTTACACCGAGTTCCATCAGGACCGTGTCAAGAGTTCAGAGTCTACGGTCAAAGGAACCCAGCCATCATCCGTCGGAAACAATTGCATGCATCCTCCCTAATCTGAACGAGCCTAAGCTTTGCGCTAATGGGGTGACGAGCGGGAACAGGCCGTAAACGGATTCCCCGACGTTTCCCGAGTTTCCGGGGGCGACAATGAGAGGAAGAATGCACTTACCTGGCCGCCGCGTGCGACAGGTGTTGCGTACCTACGTAGCTGCGTCGCGAATCGATCCGAGGGCCCGTCGCAGGCTTTTTCACCGACACTTTCTTCTCCAGGTTTCGTTTCCGGTTGGGTACGAAGCCCTCTCTCTCTCTCTCGCTCTCTCTCTCTTTCTCTGTCTCTCTTCCCTTCGCTCTCCGCCTCTCCTCTTCCCGGACGGACATTTTGCTCGACAAATGCGGCAGGGCCGTTGTCCCTCATCCTCGCGGCTCCTGCGTGCATCCTCGGCGCGGGAAGGTCGTACTGTTGCCAGGCCGAGGGGACTTTGCCACGTGCACCGTTCGCGTCGTTCGCGAGAAATCAAGCATGAACATAAACGTTATCGCGAAAAAGCTGCCGGGCTTTTTGCCCGGCCATCAAGCGCTTTTGCCACGCGGCGGCGGCCCCGCTGATTCACCGTTCCGTGTCATTCGCCGGAATGCGCCATGTTGGTCCCTGACAATGTTCTAACGATCCGCTGTTCCCAGGTTACGCAGCTCGTTGCGCGATCGTTGAGTAATTCGTGCTCGGCCGCGACTCGGTTTCGTTTCAGGGAAATCGCTGTTAGAGGAGGCCTAATAAAACGTTTAATCGGCCGACCGGACGTTATGCGTTCGCGCGGAACACGATAAAGACTTTGCGCGATGCGGCGCGAAGCTTGTATTTTATGTTCGACTTGCTCGGAACTCGTACCGGAGATAAATCGCGTTTCGTGCCCCGGGACTCCGCGAATTACGGAGGCGTGCTACGCGGCTCTAATTGCGAAACCGGGAGAAATCGTTCTTGGTTGCCGATTCGTAATTGTCGCTGGACAATGATTTTGTCGAACAGACGCGAATCGAGCACGAGCTCCTCTATAATCGAAACTGGATCTCGAAAAGAGTGCTTATTAACACCTTGCCGTACTCCGACGTGCCCGACCCGTTATTCAGATTTTTAGTATCAACCCGCTAAGTTTGGATGTTGGTCTGTTCTTTGAAGTCGTAATCAAATCCGCGTGTCATCGATATCGAAGAACTCGAGTATAAATATGCAGGCACACGGTAAATATAAATTTCCTACCTCCTGCAAGAACTTATTACAGTCGAAAAAGTTCTAATCATTGTAACCGTGAAACTAATGGCACGGCAGGAGGTCAAAGTATTTTGTTACGAAAGTGAAACAGTCGGTTTTCTGCACAGTTTTTCGAGTGAAACTGCGGCACGTCACCGGCAGAAGGTTAACGCGTTCATTGTCTCCGTTTAAACGTTCACTTTTCTCAATTATCCTCACTTTCCCATTGTGTCATTGACTAATACCTTCCTATTTATCGTATCAGTTTCGCACAGTCCGCAGCGAACGTTACTCAACAGGTACTTTGATTGCGGCTGTGGCGCATCATGCACGAGACAGTGGACGCGTTAATATACGTAAGCCGAGGAATAATGAAAGAGTATAAGAGCGCGGGGAACAGTGAAACGAGATTGGCACAACATTCTATTTCTGAGAAGCGAAGTAAAAACGCGTCGGATTGACACGAGAAGCGAACGAGGGTCAAACAAAGCTCTTCTCTCCTCGAACAGTAAATACCTGGGCGAATTACCTTTCACCGCAAGTGCTCCGAACACTCTCCGAGTTTACGTACGTGCAGAATCGGCCGAACGTTCGCGGGGCCCGGTGAGCAGGACTTATGATTGCGGTTGATGCTCCGTCAGCGTGATTTCCGGAATCGGCAAGGGTTCTGCAACGGCGGATCGCGTCGATCACGCCAGCACCTCCGACCTTTGGGCGAGTGTTTCGTGTTTCTAGACCGACTGGCGGAGCCTCCGATCGGGTTCCCAGACCGAGCCCAGATCCGCGAAACGACGAGTTCGATCGTGTTGCACGGCCGGACGCTGTGTATGACACGGGAGCTCCACGGGTCCGTCACTAAAGTCCCCCGTGAATTCTTCCAGTGCCATTTACAGAATCCAAGCCCGAATCGATCTGGATCGCTCGCAGGAGTCGACGCTGCCGGCCATCATCCACGTTCGTCAGCGGAGTCAACGGCCGGTTATACAATGTCATAGTTAGCGTCCGGCCATTGAGTCCGCGGACCGTGTCCAGCTATAAATCAGCAGCCGGGCTGAAAAACCCGCGGCACTTCGCGAATACCTCTCGCGCGTATGCAAGAACCCGACGAAAAGAAGGAGATTCCTCGAAGATAATTCATGACTTGGGTATGTCGACGGTTTCTTCCCAGTTTCTTGCTGTTCCGTCACGGAACGACGATCCTTCCCGGAAGCCGTGGCCGCTGGATCTGCCACGATTTGCTCCCCGATCGTTCTCCACGGCTGTCCTTCGATTCCACCGATTTCCCACCGTTCCACCGGCCCTCTCTCTTTCTCTCTTTCTCTCTTTCTCTGCTTCTCTGCTTCTCTCCCTCCTCCGACTCGGCACAGATTTTTCGATCTGCTTGGGACCATTCGGGGAACTCCCATTGGTCCGAATTGGACAGGTTCCCCCGCGTTTTCTCGGGCCGGAGCTCCTCATTTTCATCTAGGCTCTTACCCCGCCGATTCTGCTCGCTCCACGAGTCGTAATCACGATTTCCCACGGTTGTGCCTCGGGCAGAGCCACCCGATAGCGCACTGTCATTGCGCTAAACAATCGATTACGTCACGGTTCAGGGGTTCATTGAAAAACTCATTACTTCGCTCGATCCTGCCGGCTTTTGTTCCCTTTTCCTTGAAATTCTTCTTCCACTCTTCTTTGTTTCCCTCGGCGTCTCTATCCGTTTCGTTTCTCGCGGCTGTTTTCACGGCGAAAACTGGGCGAATTCGATCAGAAAACGGCTGGATGCCGATTTATTCTAAAGGCGGAGAGAGGTCTGGTATGCAAGGGAACCAGGCGAGCGCGTTTTCCCGTCTGGTTCTCACGATTCGAATCTTCTCAGCGCGCCGCGTATATACCTGCGATTCTTCAACCGACTATCTGCAAGTCTCCCGAGTTGAGTTCTCAAGCCGCCGCTCTTCCGGTCATGCTATCATTCCGGTTCTCACGCCTTATTCGAAACATCGGGACACGGCCGGCATGGAAGCAACAGCCCCCTTCTTCCCCAGGACAATGTCGTTCAGTTTCACGGCTTAGGCGAGCCGAGTAATAATTACACGGGCGAGGCGCGAATCGGGCCCGGTGTCTTTACGCTGCGTGCCACGGTCCGGATTATCTTTATTGGCTAAGCGCGACGCTATCATCCTCGAAACCGAGGAACACCCGCGAAGTGTGTCGCTCGTTATCAACTTTTCACGCGGTTTCCACAGTTTTTTACGAGTTCGCCGAAGCGGATCGACCGATCCGGACGCGTCGGGAAAGAGATTTATCGCGCTGTATATTCACCGGCGACACGTTTTACGAGGTGTTCCCGTAATGCAATTATAAAAGCGGCCGGCCATTATGCCCGGTAATTACGGACGATTCCTTTCGGAAGCCTCCCGGTCCTCGACGATTTCGGCGGTCTTAATTGTTTCGTGGCGAGCGGCGACAGGCAGCCCGGCGCAAGA
Source organism: Augochlorella aurata (assembly GCA_028455555.1). Taxonomy (NCBI): domain Eukaryota; kingdom Metazoa; phylum Arthropoda; class Insecta; order Hymenoptera; family Halictidae; genus Augochlorella; species Augochlorella aurata. The sequence continues at coordinate 14,977,525 of CM052168.1, read as the reverse complement.
CGTGCAGCAGACAAAACCCGAGTTTCTCGAGCGAGACGCCGTTTATAACGAAGATTAGCTCCCGGTGACTGAAAGCAAATAAGGAAAAGCTGTAATAAATACGTGTTCGAAACTGGTTATACGCCGGAGTCGTGTAGAAAACCGTCGGTTTCACTTCGTACCCCTGCGCTTCGACCTGTTCCCAGGAGGATCGAGGCTTTCCGTTCATCCGCGCTGGAAAAGTTTTCAGGCTACGCGAGTTTCTACTCGACCAGGCGGTCCGCTCTTGCCTGCAGGAAAATCCGTAGGATGCAGCCAACTTTTACGATGTTTGTTCGATATTGTAAATTTTGTTGTACCGTGAAATCGAATTCGAAATGTCTGATTTGCAATTCGTAGTCGGTCGATAGCAACCGAAGCCATTGGGAATATTTATTTGAGTTCACAGCTAAATCAATTGGTAATAATAACTTCTCGTATTTCAACTGAGAATCTTTGTGCGAAATATTAATTAAACATCTTAACTCCGTCCTTAAATATATTCGAATTCATTACTCCGGCTTCCTCTCTCTATTTTTCCGCAATACCTTCGTCTTTACTTTCCATTATATACACTTGTTTACTTTACTTTGTCATCTTTTTATATTACCGCATTAACGTCACCGTAAGGATTTCGTTGCACAAAATTACATGCGATCATAATTTTAATGGAAAATTTATTTTCGTCAATCAGAGAGATTTAAAAAGATTAATAAATCGAAATTCCGCTTATCAAAGCATTGCATTTTTATTTTTACCGCGAATCCATAGAATAGAAGCAGTCAACTCGTGACACGCGGTGGCTCGAAGTAAACGCAGGCTCAAAGTAGACTACCATCTCCAAGTATATACCATTGGGAAATTGAAAAACCATTGGGAAGTGGAAAACAGCACCGTTTCCCGGATGACGTGCCGGTAAATGGGTGAACCACGTCGATCACGGATTCCTGGGGATCGGGAGTTCGCGATTCGCCGCGCGTTCCTGCACGTTTCCCGATAGACGCTCGAATCGAATCGATGGCACGTGATTCCGAAGAAAAACCGCCGGTCGGCGGCGTCGTCCATGCAACAATCCGCGGCTTCGTCGAAGCGTTAGCGTGCCGTCCGCTCGTCACGCGTCCTGTTTATCGTGAGTCGCGCGCGCATTACGCACGCTCCACTCCGTTTCTTTTACTGACCTTCGCTAAAACTGCAGCGTTTCTTGCCGGTAGTTATTTTCCGCGTGCAACACCATTGCGTAACGCTTGCGAAACTCGCGGCGGACACAGGATTTCGGCCGGCGATCCGATCCGAGCCGATACGATTCGACGATGCAACAACGGGCCCGACTCGGTTCCGCGATCCGACGCGAGGACGCGATCGTTTTCCGCGAGCTCGCGAGACGTTTCTGCGAGAAACGAGCAACAGCGGCGGACCGTCGTTCCCACCACGCCGACGGTCTATCTTATCGAAGTATTATCGATCGCGATACACGCGTCGCGGTGGTCGGGAAAGAAAAGAGGTTGCTGCGGCGTCCAGTCGGGCGAGCGAGAGAAAAATTCGTCGAAAAAAAGGAGTTGGTAGGGGAGAAAATTGGTGGGGTCCCCGTGACAGAAAGATTTCACGGGGGAGCGATATCTAGGCCGAGGGAGCGAGACACCGGAGACAGAAGGGCGACGATTAGCGGGGGAGGAACGGAGAGGGAACGGCCGAGAGAGGCCGGCTTGGAAACAATAAAATACCGAACGAGCCTCGAGCCAATGGATACTTGGTTGGCTCGCGGACTTTCGAAACCGTATTAAATCATGACACAGTTTTGCTCTCGGGGATCGCGGCTGCCGCGCGCTCGTGTTACGCGGGTGAATTCTTAACGGCTGATAAATCGATAGATCGCGCCGGCTCTCTGCATTCCGGGATACCGAGTCGCGTGAAAGCTAACGCGCAATGGTATGCTAATAACCGGTTGCCGATCGATTTCTTCGTTAGCTTCGATCGTGACCGGGAGAGACGTCGTCGTTGCTTAATCCACGGCGAGGAGACGAAGACGCGCGGCGGAGACTGCTTATTTCTTCCGCGAGGACGGGCGATGGCGGAGGAGCAAGTTCGCGCGCGGACTCCGTTCCGCAAACAATTCGTTCCGATCGGCGGTCGTTGCGCAATCAGGCGAGCGTGGCGCGATGTTTTTTCGTGGCGAGGTCGGAGAGCCGGGGAATAACGGTGACCGTAGCGAGGACAGTGACCCGATGAAAATCTTGGGCACACAAGAAAGAGAAACCGTTGAGAACGGCGCCCCCCCTCGAGCCGGCCCCCCCGAACCAAATAGATTTCACCCGCGGCGCGGTGATCGCCGATATCGATAAAAACCTCGCGACATTTAGAGCCCGCGCTCCGAGGGAACGGGAACCGATCTCGGCAATAACGATCCGAGAGTGCTCAGCCGGCGATTTCGAGCCCAAGCCCCGATCCGCGTGCATTTCGAAAGGACATGCTTTGGCGTTCGGAGTGACCTTTGACGCAATTTTCGATAGAGCTTGAAAGAATTTCGCGACCGGACGCGGTGGTTGCTAGAGAAAAGTGGTAGCAATTAGAGGAAAGAATGAACGTTGCGATACCTGCTGGAGAATAATTCCTGATACCTGAACCGGTGTGTCGTCGGACGAGGATGACGCTCTCGGCACCGATCGCCATTGGTAACGACCTCTTCTCCGGTCCCTCCCCTTCTCTCTCTCTCTTTCTCTCTCTCTCTCGCTCTCTGTCTCTCTCCGTCTCTGTCTGTCTTTCTCTCGCTCTCTGTTTCTCTCACTGAGCGGTAATACCTTCGGCTGCGAGAGAGTCCCATCAACATTGCACTGTTGCCCGGTTTCAGCGTCCACAATCGTAGCTCGGAACTAGACCGAAGGCGCACGATTCTTTTCAGCTCGGCCGTAGTTCTCGGATACGTAGCGGTCACCACGAGGCGGTACATCGTTCCGTCGACGAAAACGTCACGCGAATACGGGGAACCAGCAGCAACAGCATCGGCGGTGGCAGCAGCAGCATCGACGGTGGCGGCGGCGGAAGCAGCAACAGCAGACGGGAAAGAAGTCAGGCAGCAGTAGAAGAGAAAGAAGAAGAAGAAGAAGACGAAGAAGAGGAGGAAATAGAAGAAGTAGAAGAAACGTAAGGATAAGAGAAAGAGAGAGAGAGAAAGAGAAAGAAAGAGAGAATGAGAGCGACAGATATGTCGAGCAAGGAAGAAGAGCAGCGGCGGTTACGTGCTTGTAAAGGAAAAAAGGAGGCAGGCTCGGGAGAGGAAGGCTTTTAAAGTTGTAGGAGCGCAGCCGGGAGGACTCCGCGAACCGGTTGCTCGAAGTGACGTGAGTGAACTGAGGCTGCAGGCTGGCAGGTAACGCCAGGTAAACTCCGAAGCCGACCTGCGGTACACACGCAGGAGAAGGAAGGTGGCTGGCTGGCCGACCGGCTGGGTGGCTACGCGGAGCCAGCCAGCCGTAGAGACAGTCAGCTCAGTCAGTCGACCTGGGGAGTCAGCCTGCGGCCCCTGCGGCCGCAGGAACGAGCCACAGGTGAGGCACGGGGCCGGGGAACGGTCCCCACCGATGGGAGAACCCGTGGGAAGGGGGACAGAGGGGCAGAGGGCGAGAGGAACCGAAGCGCGAACGGAGGGGAACGATCAAGGTGGGAGAGACAAGGATAGTACCTGGATGGTGTTGTGGTGTGTGACTCACGGCTTGGAATGGGCGAATAGGCTAGCAAAGGTATAGCGAAACCCGTGGCCGTGGATCTGTGTGCACGTCCACGGGCGCTCTTACACTGTGATCGAGAAGTAAGGGGCCCCGATGGTTTTCCGGTGAATCGGGGCCCCATCGAAACGAATGTTCGGCGCCCGGGCACGTGGCACCGGCCCGACGCCAGATTTTCGCCAATGTATATTACCTTTCCAACCTGCGACGTCTCCTTTTGTCCGGCAGCAGCCTCTAGCTTTCGGACCCCGCTACGCCGAGGGTTGCGGCTCCGGTATACTCGGACACGCCGGACTCTCTCCGGGGCCTGCAAAAAGGCCCCGCGACCCGCGCGCCGTCTTCCCGTAATTGCAACAGGATTTCTGCCGTTCGGGAACGCCGCGGCGGCATTAATATGGCGGACTATTTACGCGGCACCGACGATTTCACGTGCACCGAACCATAATACGGTGCCGGTCGAACGGCCGCAGCGTTCCTCGTGGGAACGCGTTTCCACGGTTTATTTAATAACGCTCGACCCGTGGCTTTATGCTGCCAATAAAATGTAGATCGCGCGGTTCGGGATTCTCGATCCTCGCCGTGGAATCCTCCGCGGGTAGCGATCCGGGAACGATGCCGCGCGTGTATCCTTCGCTGTTCGTTCCTTGGGAAATTCGACGGTTCCCAGTGGCTCGAGAAAGAATTCGGAACGATTCCGATGAGCCACCCGGTGTATCAAGAGGCTAACTATACTTGAATCCAGCAGAGCGTGACTTTTCACGTGTAACCAGCCCGGAGTGGGGCATGATCGCACCGCGCGTACAGTCGGATAGACTTTGATAGAATTTACACGGTGGCTTCGAACGCCGGGGCCCATCGGTGGCCCGCCGATTCCTCGGTTTTTTCTTTCCTTCACCCTGCTGACCGTGTCCCTCTGGACGGACAACATTCGGCCGATTTGTACCGGGACGCGGGCAGGTACCATTCTCGACGCCGGCCCCTTTTTGTGACCGCGCCACGCTGTTATTATTTCATTCGAGACACGCCGCCGCTAAACATCATGAAAGCAGCGCAACATCCTCGATTCTTCTCGGTCCGCGGCAACCACGTTCGCACGTTTCACCGAATTAACATCGCCGCTAATTGTACCGGCAATTAGCGGCCTCGATGTCGGATTGTTTCACGTTCCAACGAGGAATCACACTTCGCCGGTTATTAACGAATAAGCGACGTTTAGCGACGGGTTCTCCCGAGATGGATCTTCCTTTTTCGACGATGAACTTGGTCGGGGTCCTTTTTGCTTTCATCCCATCGAGGTGGCATCGTTCGATTACTGTGCACGAAATCACGAATGTACAAAATTAGCAGTATAATTATCGGAAACCAGCTGGAAAGCCAGTGGTTTTTTCATATATACGTCTGTTTCCTTAGAAATGTCTACAGTACTTTTAGCAGAGGAATGTTTCATACTGTTATTCTTAATTTTTGATAGTTCAGGACGATGACAGCGTGCCTGGAGTCTTTCAAACTCTTTCAAATTATCACTTTCATCGATCATTTGATAAAAATGGTTACAGAAATCCTCTTCGATCTAGAAGAGGATAATTTCTTGTTGCCAGGATGAAGCCTTATGTTTCACAAATCGAATGCGAACCAACGTCTTACTTCACATTCTATCAGACTTCCATTTTCATGTATCGCTTTATAAAAATAACTGCAGAGGTCCTTTTTCACCTGACCAAATGTCGTTCCTAATTTCTGATTGTTCAGAACGAAATCAACGTGCCTCAAGCTTCGTAAAAAGTGAATAGAAACGTACATCATTTTACGGAACTCCGAAATAAAAGTGCCATTAATGATTTTTGACATCATTTTACTTTCGAAGTACCCGTGCGGTATGAAAATATTCGAATCTAATAACCGACAACTAAAAGATGTCTTATCACGGTCAAATAAAAAAGAACCCGAGCATCGTAATTCTCGGATTAGTCCACGCAAATTCGCTCCAAGGATCCGCAGATAGAAGACATTAGACACGGTAAAAATCGGATACGAGCGTGTCCGGCGAATAGATTGTCACTCATCCGTGCAAAATCATAGCGAATCGATAAGATAGCCCGTGCCGGAGCGGACGTCACCTGGCAGGAAGATGCTAGGTCCTTGAGCCCGCGAGAGCGATTTTCCTAATCGTTCTCCTCTGGTCGGTACTTTCTTGCCGATTGATCGGCGCATCCCCGCGGGTTCATAATTTTCCGGCGCGTTTCTTTGTCGTTTTTTCAGTGGCGTGTCTCGTCGTTTCGCGGCGCGCTCATGCGCTCATGCGCCGGCGCGCTCGCGCGCGTACAGCACGGCGTTCCTTGTTCCTTCGAGATTACCATGACCATCGCAGCGCGACTGGTCTATGTGCACGGAGAAATGCAGCTGATGCGCACCGCTGAATCCCGAGGTCAGCGACTCGTCGACGGAGTTAGTGGAGCGCTTAGGCTCGCTCCAGGGATTTTATGAATTGGTGCATGGTGGAGCCGGCGAAGCAAAGGCGCAAGGAAGACGAAGAAGCCGCAGAAGACGAACAAGAGAAGCCGAAGGAATAGGAAGAGGGTAGAGCAGAGCGAGACAGCGTGAAGCGAGAATTAGCCGAAGAATCTTGGCTTATTCGACCGAAAGCAGCGCGGAGGGAAAATTCCGGTGACATAAATCCAATTTCCGGCGTCCTCCGATAGCAACAAAGCCGGTCGCGTTTAACAAGGAAGAAATAAGTTTCGTTTTTTGTGCGGTACCTTCTTGGACCGATGAATCGATCCGTTGCCCTTCCGGCTCGTTCGGACCCTGATCTTGGAGCCGGTCCACGTGGCGCGCCCTTCCTCCTCGTTTCGCTTCTGGTTCTCGTCATCGGTAGCGACGTGTAGCGCCATGATTGTCCTCCGACGTTCTATTCTCCCCGTTCCTTCTCCTCTGTCTTCTCCGCTTCATGGTGTTCCGCTCGCGAGCCACGGAGTACGCAGGTGCATTAACCGGACATTCAGCACCGTAACGCTGGCCTTAGAGACGAGAGGATACCAGGGGAACGGAGCGACCAACAGGGGAAAAGAGAGCGAGAGAGGAGGGAATCCTGGGCGGGAAGGAGACAGGACGAAGGTGTATAAGAACGGGAAGAGTCGGCAGGAGAAGGAGGAGGACGAGGGGAATGGCAGACCGGGGGGGACGAGCATCCGAGTACTAGAGCTCGGTGCTAGGGCAGATGGTTGGGACTCGAATTCCTCCGCTCTAAACCGCGAGGCTTAAACCGAAGCCCGGGATCGCGGGATACCGTCGACGACGCTTTAAATCGCGACGCCAGGAATCTCCGAGATCGTCCCGCAACTGGGGAGACGGATTTATGTCGAAAAACTCGGCCGCGACGTTCGCCGGCTAAAACCGGAAACGACCAGGAAGCCAGAAATTGGACGACCGCGAGATTCGATGACGCTCGGCCACGGTAATGCCCGGTTAATTGACGCGCGACGCTCTGCGATCGTTTCTTTATCTTTTTGCGCAATCCGTTTCCTTCGGACTCGAGGTTTTTTGACCTGCGGATTCGGCCAGAGACTCTGGGAACAGGTTGCTCTACCTCTGAGATAGGGACTATCTTGGGTTATGACGCGGACTCTAGTTGATACCAGCTAAACGAGTTTACCGCGGTTATTGAATTGCAGAGATTGAATGTGATTATTGACGGAGCGCATAATTTAACAGCATCTTTCGCGAAAGCGTATCTACTCTGCTAGACCTTTTCTCTCCTGATGATAATTGAAATATCTTCACCTAATTGTTGAAATTATTAACCATTGGGCGTCGATGGATGTATACAGCTTCTGATGAATAGTATGTATCAATGATTGTTCTCCAAATGGAACAAAGGTTGAGGTATTTAGAAGAAGCGTTTCTAAAAGTATATTTAAGTATTTCATCGTTCACAAATGGGTGACATTGACCATATTTGACCAGTTCTCAAAATTCATTCCTACTGCATTTGTATTCGAACAAACTGCATTGGGTGCGAAAGAGTTAAAATACCATCCACTATGATACATTTGAAGTTTCCAGTGTCGTTAAACAAATTACGTCAGATTTTTGGCGCATAACGTGTCAACAGCTCGCGTATGAAGACGGTGCTATCTATTTACCAACGTCAGCATCGGCACCCACGAGTCCACGAAAAGCGTTCGAATTGCAGGTCGCACAGAGAACTGCACCATAATACTGAACACTTGCCTCGTCCACGGTCAACACGTGTTATCGTAACAATAGTCGCGGCCTCGTCGTACCAGCTGCGTCGGTGATTCACGCGTAACGTTATACCCTGCAATTAAAAGCGTCGAATTCGTTGTACGTACACGTCGGTTATCTCCGGCCTGACGTCGGGCTTTGTCGGACATCGACATTGCATCGACAATGAGTCAAGGCCGCGAGGATACGCAGGTCGTGTTCGCGGAAACCCAAGGCAGCGTAGCCGAGTTAGCCGAGTCCGAATGGACTCGAGTGCGTTAATCCGTTTGGAGCGTCACCAAAACGGCAACCGGGACGATACGTTACCCTCCTGCCAGCCGGGTGAAAAAGCGTCGAAAGCCTGGCCACGCGCCAACGCGACGGATCGACGGGGACGAGGTAAAACGGCGGCGGGCCGAACGCACCTCGTGTTTCGGACAGGTGCTCCGGGCCAGGTCCTTGGCTGATCGATCCCCGGCCATATGCTCCTCCGCGATGCGACGCGACGCGACGCGACGCTGTGCCGACGGTATAAATAAAACCGGGGGAATTCGAGACGCGATATTATGTCTGGACGAGTCCTCCTTCTGGCCTATACTCCTTATCCTCGAGCGCGCGGAGATGCTACTCCGCAGTCGCTTTTCACGAGAAACTGGTTTTCATCGCGCCACCGTCGAGATCACGCTTGTGTCGCGAGCCCGAAGAAAGCTCCTCGCCCGAGAGTCTATTCTCGAGGCCTCGGCCCTGTACTCACGGGAGTCGGGTAATGCGGCTTTAATGCTCGAGGATGCAACTCGAGACGCCGCGAAACGAATTCGATTCGAAAAAGAAAGAACACGCAGCCAGTCCGGTCTATCGTGCCGCCTGTCGAAGCTCGCCGCTTTCTCTTTGTCGCTGCTGCCAGCTTTCCTCACGCTTTTCGAACTTCCACAGATGCATACACTTTTGTGGACCAAACCATGATATACGGTTCGCTTGGGTCGCATCATTTAAAAGAACGCGATTCTCCCGAAGGCTAATTTCGAAGTTGCTCTTTGATTCGCGTGATAATTTTGTACTCAAAGCACTACCGAAATATATGATCCACTTGGTTCTCATTGTCAAAGAGAATTTTAGCATTCCAAGAGCTAAAATTACAGCTTCGGCTTCTCTTCGATATCTGCGGAAATTATGTATCACTGCCAAAATACGTGATATCGTTCGAGCAAATAAGCCAAACGATACCGTTCGCTTCCTCATCCAAAGGCCAATTCCTCCAGCCGAAGGAAATCAACGTCGAGGTGCCAGCAGGGGAATTAAAATGTAAGTCGGAGGGGTGAAACGACGGAGATCCGTTTGCTCGGGCCGTGATGCGACATCACCGGTCCGGATCTCGGTAGACGTCGTGTCACGGGTTTAAAAAAGAGAGGATGCTGAGTGCGTGAGTTATCTTCGCGAGTTCCACGTGATCCCATCCGTCGGCCTATAATCGTTACGTACGAAAAACTGGTTTCCCAGTGCTGTGACGGCCACTTATCTAACGACTATCTTTCATCTGATATTCCGTGGCCGCGGAGCCGAAAACGGGGAACCGGTGCACCGGTACTGACGGAAACTCGGTGGAACGGTGCCCCGGCCAGTCGGTTTTGCGGCCGAAAGTTTTAACGGTGCCAGATAAGCATCCCTGACACCTCGGATCCCTTCATCCCCTGATTAACTGTAGCACGTAGACGTGGACGCTTAACGGCTCGACGAATCTTATTTAGTTTAATTTAGTAGGCGACGCCAGGTATCTGGATATGATATCGGCCCGGGGAGAATCCCCTGTGGGGTACATCTTCGGCTTGAAATCATACAGCTGTCCAGATTTTCTTATTCGAGTGGGTTAGAATCATACTGGCATAAGCCACGTTCTACTCATTGTGAGGAGTATTACTGTGATCAAATTTATTGTCGAGATAATTTATAGTAACTTTATAATTCAGTTCACTCGGCCTTTTAACATTTTGACGTGTATAAACTACATTTTAAAATGAAAGAAAAAAATTTTCGAAAATTCGACTTACGCCACTATGATTCTAATCTACTCCTTTGTCTGGACATTAGTCCGTCTTGTTGGCGCTGTGTAATATTATCGAACGTCGGACATTAATTTGCGACGATCTGTGTAGGGGGAAACAATTTACGAATTTGTTTGTTATTTTAGTATGCGAACATTAAAGTCGAATGAAGCGTGCCTTTGTTTAATTTAAGTTCATTTACCCAGCATAAGAGCAAAGGTAAACTACGAAACATATTACTTAACGGAAGGGAGCAAGTCGTAAGATATAATAATACAACCAAAAGATGGCATTTGCTGGTATTGCAAACGTGGTACAAACTTTTAAAAATCAGTCTTTATTCTAACCGACTAAAAAGCGACGCATTGAGAGCACGAAGACCACGTAAGAAACCAACAATTGGGACCAAGAATCGAAAACTGAGACTTGCATCTGCTAAGGCTCATAGACAAGTCAGAATTGGCACAAATATTTTATTCTCGGACGAGTTGAAGTGCAATTGCAGTTCTTCTGATTGATACGTGAGACGTCATTTTGGAGACGATTTGCAATTTCTTTCTTTCTTTTTTTCGTCTTCATCTCTTACCAAGTAACTGTATATTTCTGTTATTATAGGGTAATTGAATCTACTAATATCTTTATATTTCCATAACGTTAGCATAGAACAATATTTATTTTATCTATTTTATTTATTTAATTTTTACTTCATTTGGTTTATTAATCGCGAAAAGTATCTAACATTTAAGAAATTATATAATAACATTGAGCTTACAATCTAACACTTTTATCTCAATAATAGATAACAAATTATTGATTGCCATGACAACCGATTCACAGGATACCAATCGGAGGAAAAAGCCGGCTATTGGTCGGCAAAGTGTTAATGTTAACAAAGCTGCAAAAGAATAAAGAAAGTCAGAACGCGGTTCCAACAATCAAGCTATTACAGCATCGTTGCAAATCAATGAATTAAGAGAACAAAAATACTACAGAGTAAGCCTAATACCGATGTACCTGTCTTTAAAGTGTTGCTCTTTTATCCAGGACACTTTGGTAAGAGTTTAGGCTGCATCTGTGTACCGGTGCAGACCGGCAGCCTCCGTGGGCCGGCCGTAATTTCTTTATGACCTCGAAGCGACGCGTTCCGAATGCTAACGCGGTTAATGTCCGTCGCTCCCGATGGGACGCACCGGGAAACCGACGAATCCGTGGTCACATGTATTTATGCCTTTCCAAGGGGATACTTACCTTTTGTGGAGGCGATACGTACGTGACGGGCCGCGTTTACAGCTTTACCCCTCTGGGAACCACGTTTCCGTCGCATTACAAATTCCTCTTTGTCGACCGTACGGGCTGACGGAAGTCGGCTATCGCGCGATGCTCCCCGACCCTGACCCAACGATACTCCTCGAATCCCTTGGCAAACATACTCGCCGGCCCGGTCGCGTGTGGACCCACGAAAGCCGATTCCGAGTCGGCGAAATTCTTTAATCTGACACTGTCAAGTGGACGTAGGCCTCGTTATCTTTCGGTAAGGCGTCGCCGTAAAAGATAAGAATACTAGTTTAACCCCATCGGCGATCGAGTCAGCTAGCTTTGTGTTGGTTTAGCAACATTCTTTGGAACTGGACTGCGGATACTTTCGCCTCGTGTAATATGTCCGACTGCTTCGGTGCAACGTAGTATCAAGGAGTCTAACTCTATGTTTTTCTTTATATATATATATATATATTATGGTTATTATGATTATGTTGTTGACACTCTCCTGTTATCGTCTTTTTATTATGTTTCTAAACTATTTATTTTAATATCCGATGACTTAGCGCGTAGAATTATACCATCATTACATGTTGGTATGTACAATCTATTTATTATATTTATTTCATTTTTTTTCTCTTTTAGTCAATGTTGTATTTGAGTTGTTATTTATTCTATTTAAATTATTTTATTTTTAATATCAATTTTAGCGCGCGCGAAAAGCGACATTATTGTATTTACCCCCGGGAAAGGTCTGTGATCCCGGGGGAACATGATTTGAAAAATAAATACGTAGTATCAAGGAGTCTGACCACTTTGACATTTTGAAACAATCGAATTTTCTTTTACGGCTGAGGCAGTAGTTTGTAGAAATAAATTGCCTCGAAAGAAAATTGTTTTTAGAAATAACGAGCCTCGAGCCTAAGATTGCCTCGAAATTTTTCAGATACCTTTAGTATAATATATACATTAGGTATAGACGATCCAGATTTTTCTTTAGAGAAGGAATCGCGAGCTTCCGGATCGCCATTGATTATCTTCAGTCTCATTCTCGAGGGCTCGACGTATAGCACTTTCATTTTGTAAATTCGAGCCGCGTTTTCCAGCGTCGACACCGTTCGGATTACGATACGTTCGCTTAATGTCAACACAGCTCGATCAGCAGCGAACGGAAAACCTGACTCATCGTAGGCCCACTGTAACAGGTGTTGGACGACGCTCGGTGTTTGGCTCGCTTCAACAGGTAAGACCTGCAGCGCCGATGGCTTTGCAGGCAACGGACCGTTTCGCAGGTGAAGCCCGCAGCTGCGAAATGAGATAGAGGGGCAGGAAAGAAATCGCTTTATTTGACACGCTGTCCTTCCGTGGGTCTTACCGAGCCGATTCGGCGTCGCCGTTTTCTTTTCACCGAGAGGAGGCTCTATGGTTTCATATTAGAATCGGTCGACCAGAACCCAGTCGGTTCGATCCGAAAGCATCGGCGCCCGTTTCACGGTGCCTCTACCTGGACACTTGTCCAATGAAACTCGAATAACCTCGATCCTCTTACCTACGAGGTACTAGCCAATCGCCGAAGTTACCGTGCTACAAATTACTTACGGCTGCGGCCGTGGTGTATCTTAATCTTGTCAGTAAACCGGCTCCCGCTCGATGCTTTCGATTGATCATTCGCGGAAACCGGGCTAGCAATACCCGATTACTTCGACCAGGCATGCTCTAATCATGGTTACACCTTCTTCCTCGACGGACGCGCCAGTCGTTTTCGAAAATATATAGAGCTCGGCGTAATCCTCGGAACCGCAGGTCTCCGCGGCGACATGGAACAACTTCGTCCGAGCCTCGCAAATGTCTTCGCGCGAATTGGAAGTCCTTCGCCTTCGCGCCTTTTTTCATTTTCGAGAGTCCGCGTTAAGGCTGGCATCAGGAAGCGTGACGGGTTCGCTGGAACCGTCCAGTTCGACAACGATGCATCATAAATTATCAGGGGTCAGGAAACTTGTTTCAACGTTTATTAAACGAGGAGACACGCGGATAATCTAAGGGATCGTTCGCCGGTTATCCTTCTTAATGCAAAATAGTTCCTCAATCAACATCGGCGCACGAAATATATACTCGGACATAAAAATTCGAATCGTCGCGCAATATCACTAGGCTGCCTTTACCACGACGATCTCCGATAAGATCCGAGGTATTTGTAAAGGACAGACTCGAATCTCGTATGCCTTTTGAAATTCAAAAACGCGTTCCACGACGGATCGAACGATATCGACTGTCGCCTGCGTTGCTCGAAGGTTTGATACAAGGATTCTCGATGATCTAGATCAACTCGTAATTAATTTACCGGATATCTCATACGA
>CM052168.1:14933934-14963811 GCA_028455555.1 Augochlorella aurata | reverse complement strand
CAACGTCACGCAGAAACGCAGGAAAGTGTCGTCGCACTGTGCGCGAAGCTTGGTTTCGTGTCAACAATCGGAGCCACTGCTACGCTTCGAAGCAACAGTGTTGCCGAACGGAAATTGGTTAGCAGAGGGTGGCTCAGGAGGAAAAGGAGGTCTAACGAGTTTCCTCGGAGTTATCCGTTCCCATTTTCCGGGAACTCGCCGCGTCGGACTCAGGCGGACGCAGGCCGTGCGCCGTCCCCCGATATCTCGGATCGGCTGAAAATTATTTGCGGATAATTTCTTAGGGAGGCGCCGATTTTTTCCGCGCGTGCTTTCCATCGGCAGCGAGCGAAAGGTCAGCGGCACCGTGCTCGCGGTCGTTTGTTCGCTGGCAGAGAACACACATCGCGCGTGATGTGTGCTCGACGTAAGTGGAGCCCATGGTCGATGGGTACACGACAGGCATGTCGGAGGTGCATAAACACACATAGAAGTGGAAATGCCGGGATTGGCAAGAGAGCTGCCGCGACCGAGTTCGCCGGAGACACGGCTGGCCGCCTGTGGCTTCGCTCTGCCGCTCTTTTCGTTCTCTCCTCTTTCTCCGAGAGAGCCGAACCCAGCAGTCTGCCTCTTTTTCCTCGCCTTTCCCTCTTCCCCCACGATTACCACCTTCCCTTCGTCAGATTCTGCCGCGCCGACGAACCACCGGCCGCTTTGCAACAACCCTCCGTGGCCGAGGCGATGCGCCGAGGAGGTGGTGTCTTTCGCGTTGCAGGTACGCGTCTACGGGGTGTCCTTGAAGTTCACCTGCGACCGGAGAAGAACGTTGCGAAACGACCGTTCGCCAATTTCATCCCAGTCCTTCTGCCGGGAATCCCCTTCTACTTCTTCGTTTTATTAACCCCTTGCACTGTAATAATGAGTCAGACTCGTGACGAACATTTCGTACATAATTTAATAAATACGGCTGCCAATAATTTCTATTAAATCGAAAGAAAATTTGGATCTTCTGTCATCAAAATTTGGGAACGGAAGAGACAATCGGGAAACAAAAGTCCTCTCGTTTCATGGAGGAAATGATTAAGAACGAAGTGCTAATCAACGTAGTTCTGAAAGAAATCATAGTGCAAGGGGTTAACAAGAGGGGTGGGAAATTCAGAGTTGACAGTTTAAACCTGTTCGAATAAAATGGAGATTCTTGCCCAAAATAAAATAATAGCCCCTAGGTGGCCAGCCGAGTGACCGATCTCATTTACAAATTTTTTTGCGCGTTCAATTGCCGTTAATTAATTAAACACTGATCGAGCTATCCATAATCATACGAATTGCCGTGCTTCTATTCCCGGAAGGGAAATCATTATGTTAAACTCCGAAGATATGTCGTCTATTTATGACGATCGTATCTGAAGGAACCGTAAGTACTTATTAATTAACTTCTAGCTCGCATCGAGAATCTCTTTTCCCGATCGAGTTAAGGAATCTGTAATACAATTCATGGAAACTTATTTGCGTAGTTTCGTTTAACTTCCGCGCAAGAAGATAAGTAATACGAGTGTTCATGAAAATTTATAGAATTCCAAGCCGTATGAATATTTCCCCGCTATCCCTCCGCGCTTCCAAGTTCCACCAGCCTGTTGCAATTTCTGCGTTAACTACCAACAGCTTCATTACTTGGGGTGTAGAAAGGTTAATCCATACATTACCTTAAGAATAATGGAAACCTGTATTATATTTCATGTATTCTTGGATATTTTTAAGTCGGCTATTTTGTAATTAATAACGTCAAGTAATGATACAAAGCCAAATAAAAGTATTATTAATTATTTACGAATTCACAGTTCGTGCATGAGACTACGTGATATCATTTTCTCGTTTGGCTAGTAGAATTGCGATAAAGAATATTTCACCGTAAAGCGAGATATAAACGCATGCTTTACGAGTGCAGAGTTTTTGGTAACACGGTACAGAGGAACATCGGGAACTGAAATTCGTTGGAGCGACTTTGTAGTCGCGTTCGATGTATTTATAAGTGCATTCGGTAAGAGTATAGGTTGACTGTCGCTGAAATTCACTTTACAGGTTCACGTCGCGACAGATGCTCGGTCGCGAAACACCTCGATCAAAGGACTTGCTGCACGCGTAACGGGCCTCGGCAGTCGCATCTGCCGCGAACGGGGCTTGATTTATGCTTATCCTAACTAACGGATCGCTAGGAGTTTCATAATTGAGTCTACGTGAACCGAGAATAGCGCGAATGGTCGTTGGTCGCGATTCCTACGCGTTCTAACAACCTGGAAGCATCTCGACGACGCGCATTCTCATTAACCTGCGGGAAAAAAGGTATTCTTGGAGGATACGTCTCTATAGTAGAGCACATTGTGCCGTCACGCTTTTCTTTATGTTGCATGCGCATCAACGATTCTAAGCAAATTCGAAGAAAAAAGGTTCCAAGAAGATCCTTCGCGGCACGTATGCACGCTTTCTTCTATCTTACACCGCGAATGCATGAAAATCCACGGTATAGGCGTCGATATCGGAGCCTCAGCTCCTCTTAGTTCTCGTTTCATCGAATAAACCGCTATGGTTTCGCTTAATCTCTTTGGTCGTTGAGCAGAAGTAATGTAATAAATCAAATCAGTGATCATCGGATAAAATAAAAGTATTGACACGTTACATGCCGATTATCATCTTCAAACATTCCCACGATATCAAAACCGAAACTAGAAACATAAGATTGACTTTTAAAGATTCTATTTGCAATATATCACAAAACCTAGTTAAAAATTAGAGTCACCCTCGTGCGACCAACGCGGTGAAGTTTGTTCATGGATGAAATTGGATAATTTTCTGCTTAACAATAATTTCAGAAAAACTGGTCACATTATATGAATCCAAATAAATTGTTAAATTATGGAACAATTTTAGAAGGAATTCTGAACTGTGGATTTCGTACGTAAGTCCGAGCTGGATTCCAGCTTTCCGGCTGACAGTGGAAGGCTGACGGGACGAGCCAGTACGGCGCAAGTCAGAGAAGCCACCGAGGGTACTTTCTTGCCACCCAATAGATGATTTAGCCGAGCTTCCGAGGTTAGTTCGTGGCCGTAGCAGCGCACGAAGGAACGAACGAGCCTCGGCTCACTCTTGCAGAGTGCCGCTGTTAGCGCATCGCACTATGACTAATTACGAGCTCGACTCACCCCACTGTCGGCCGATACGGCCCTATAAACGCCGGAGCACCACCGCGAGTCATTGTTCCTTTCCACGTCTTTGCGTGCCCCTTCGTTCCGTCCTCGTTCTGCCTTTTTTTCCAGGCATCAGCGTTCCTTCTCCTCCTCTATCCAAGGAGCTGATTCGCGTACCCGCTCGGGGGTACCGAAGCGACTCGCGCGATAGCTCGTGCCTCGAACACGGCTTTGTCACGGCATGCACTTTCCTAAGAAGTGTTCTAATTTGCTTCGCCCCCCCCCTACCGGGCTCCTTTCCTGGATATTTATTCAGAAATCTTTATGCAACCAGACCGCTCGTTTTTCCGAGCACCGCCATTACACCGCCGCCATCGAGCGTGGAGGTGCGCGCCAATTATCGCGACGATCATCGCCCGGCGTCCCTCCCCGCGCCATATACGAATCTACAATTGTAATGGCGAAATATTGGATTAATCGGGTCTGCGATCCGCGAGGCGGTTGATGCATCGCTCGCGATGTAATCCACGGGCCTGCCATAAGCGGCCGATGCTCGCGCCCGTAAATGATTCTTCCGAGTAATCTATACCTCGGCATCGAGAGGCTTCGCCCGTGGCTTCTCGCCTCCGTAATTTAGGAGGAAACGATTTACTGTTTCCGGTAATGGGCACCAGCAAACCGTGTCCGCGCAAAGTCACGGTTTGAGGATGAAGAACCGGCCGATTAACAAAAAGCCGGCGTTTGTTAGAGGGGCACCACGCAACGGTCGCCTAATTTGGACGGTACCGTTACGCGGCGCGGATACGCTGGTCGCTCGGATAAAACTCAACGGCCAGATTTAATGACACATTGTGTCGGCAGACGTCTAACCTGGTAATTGTTGCCTGCGCCCGAACGGATCGTGCTTTTCTCGCGGATTAATTAATTAAGATTTTCCCAATGGCAATTAAACGGCGAACAAATGGGGAGCGGCCGTGCCTGTTAACACCTTGCGCCCTGGAATACGCGCTCCGGCGAATCTGTTAGCCTCGACCAGGATGCTCTTGGCTCTGTTTTCCCATTCTTCGATATTTGTACAGTTCTCGCCGATCCTCCTAGCGAAACCTTCGAACGTGTCTGTACCGAAACAGTTATCAAAATTGACGATTTCGTTTTTGTGCAGAGCAAGGTTCATTAGGATTTGCGGTATCTAGCTGCGGTCAGTTTCGACTCTTTCTATTTGCAACCTTTGTAGCAATCTCTGTGGGCTTGTTTGAAGAGAAACACGAATGTTCGAATTGTTTATTTTTCTACTTTGGATCCTCTGCTCGTTCCTCGGGGTGAGTATTCACCCGCTTCGTTTCGAAACGACCGATTTCTCTCGGTAGTGTCGTAAGATGGATTTCTTTAAATTGCGAAATTACGAGCGAGCCACCGTTGTTGCAAATGTTGAACGAAAGTAAACGAAACATCAGGAAGTTTAAGCGTACGAATGAGCACAGATTTCGCGGCCGATTAAGGGTCCGCTAAATCGTTTTGACACCGTGGGATATGTCGAGGTCAAACGGTGAACGGTTCGGGCGTTGCAGGGCTTGAGATTGTTTTTCCAGTGTCGTCGGGAACGCGACGAATCTGCTTGGTTCACACGTATTTTACGAGTTTCCGCCGTTGTTCGGAACGGCACTCTGTCAGTATCTTTCCACGAATAGGCGATATTACGGTAGGAGGGCTGGCGGCGCGAAAGACACGGAAGGTAGGAGAACATCCTGTGTCGTAGGACCCCCCGTTCACGCTCTGCTGGCTTTACTTCGTAACGCTGATTTCCTAAGTATCCTTCCTTTTCACGGTGTACTGAGCGAACACTGTGGGGCCGAGGACGAGGGGAGCTGGCGACGACCGGCTTTCCGTACATGAGAATGGATTATACCGCTGTTAATTAAAAGTGCTTCGATCTGCCGCGAGGAACGCGTTTTCTCACGTCTCGCGACGCGCCCTTTTTCATCCGTCCAGATCAGACAATGGAGCGATTCAGAAAGGAATCGGCGCCGGTTCGGCCTGCAACGAACATCTTTTTAGTTCGAGCGTGTCATCAACTTTTCCTCATTTACATTTAATGGGTCAGAGAACTCTCAAGCGTATCTGTTCTTCCGTTTGTTAACGCGTTTTCCACACGCGCGGCGCGGATTTGCGACAATCGCGATTCCGCGTCTCGAGAAAGCGATTCTTTCAATGCGGTTTCTTTGTTCTTCGAACGATTTTCTCGATGCTGGAAGATGCTGGAAGCGTGTCCGCGAACGTAGCTATAGAAAAGGTTGTGGTTGTAGGCATTAAAGCGAAAAGGTTCCCGACAGAGCCTTGTGATATTAGACGCCATTTTGGTTCCGACTGATAAATAGAAACCGTAACGTTTGGTGACATTTATATCGGTATCGACTGAAATAGATATTTAAAGGTTTCGATTGCGCAAGGAAAACTGTATGAAACTTTACCAAATTATCTAACGCTATTTGTTATTTAAAGTTGGAGAAGTCGTCTAGGGATCTGTCAAATAAATTTTGATTACGCCATCCTTAGGTAACATAGAGACCTGCGCTCACGAACATTGTTTGCTGCAGTCGATACCAGTTATCTTTCAATCGTAGGAGGCTCTAAGGTTTTATTATTGTAATTTATTTTATTGTTTATATAGATCTGGAGGTTCCGGTAAGATGTAATATTGTAATAGATATTTAATCATTTTCTTAGTTCGAGATTTATGTACAGAATATTGGGCGAATTCTAGAAATTTGAGGCTTAAAGAAATATTTCGAGATTATAGAAATGTTTAAAAGACTTCTCTGCATATATATCGTACAAAAACAGTTTTCTATTATGATTAATAAAAAGAACAGATGATCTTTGCCGTATTTGCTATAAGGCGCAATGTAAACTCCGGAACAAATTTGTTAACGATTAAAATATAAAAATAGCGCTATTGCACGTAGTGGCGAATCGCTCAAACTGTTTGCTAAAATTATTTACAGATGGTAATCTTTCAGCTACCCACTCTAAGACCACAGACGAGGTATCACAGTAGACTGGACACCAGATGGGGTTCCGCGTCACATGTCCTGAAATACCGACATCGTTAAACAACTTAGTACCCGTACAGACTTTGCAACTTATGGGCTTTTCTGTCTCACCTTTTTAAGACTCTATAGCGCTCTTACCATTTCGTATCATGCTCTGAATTACCGATAGTTCACGAACAATGGGCATGTTAGCAAGAAGCGAATATCTCGTATATTTCATTTCTACTACGAGTGCGGAATATTATTTGTGTATAATATTCGGCATGTATAATATATTTGTAAATATTATAGTGGAGGTAGTATTTACGAAACATCTAGTATAAAAACACAATATAAAGTGTAATTATTTTTATGGATAGTTTTTATTACTTATATATTTAATGATGGTATATATATCATGAAATGGGCCGTAATACAAATCTGGTGTACAAAATACTCGAACGCCGCTAAGAAGCTTAAATTTCTAAAATATCGTAACGACGAGCGCGACACGGGAATGGTAATGGATCGTCTGATATTTTGGTGAAAAGATAATACATTGG
Source organism: Augochlorella aurata (assembly GCA_028455555.1). Taxonomy (NCBI): domain Eukaryota; kingdom Metazoa; phylum Arthropoda; class Insecta; order Hymenoptera; family Halictidae; genus Augochlorella; species Augochlorella aurata. The sequence continues at coordinate 14,957,058 of CM052168.1, read as the reverse complement.
ATCTCAAGTCTATTTCTATACATCGTCTGTGATAATTTACCTTACCGACTTTACATTTATCTACAAACTTTTTTTAGAAAGAAAACGTACCTACTGTCGGTGCTAACTTTCTGCGTTGCTGTCTTATGTAGTTCGCTACTTGTCTACTCTACCTAGAGGGCACTATAAGTTCACTGATTTTTACCATTATTGGTATTTCAAACCTTGAGATGTGAAACCCAATGTGATGATTGCTCTTCTCCTATACGTTTGCGTTTATCATATTAAATAAATTATATCGAAAATATTCTTTTCGTTAAATATGTACCTTCCGTCGTTATAGTAGGTTCCTTGAATTTCGACTATCCTCTGGCAGCTCAGGGGAGATTCACCAGAGGGCTGGTTCAAGGGTTGCCAACTGAAATACAACAGGGTAGTTCGTACAGTTAAACGCCTCTTTATAGCAATAATTATTTTCTTTTCACAGGAAAGAGTCTCTATAATTACCAAACAGAATATTTCCTTCACTTCGATTGTTCTAACTTTTTACATTACCCAGGAATAACAGGAAAACTAGTAATAGTATATTATACGAATAATGCTAACTAGCAAAAAAAATCATAGTAAACAAATTTATAAAAAATTTCAATTCTTCGCAAAATATCTTAGAGTTGACAGAGTTGTAATCGCTTCAACAATGTCTACAAAAATGTTGTTTAAAAACTCGCGGTCTAATATTTTTATTACATCAGTAAATATTTACTTATTCCATGAACGGGACACTGAACCCAGAGAAGGGTGGCTGTATCCCGTCCGGTTAAGAGTCAAAGGGCAACCGGCTCCGCATTTTGCGTTTCGAGTTTATTGCTCTTAAGTAGACAGTGGCCATTACCGGTAACAAAGGGATGCGACAGCATCCCCCTGCCTGTGGACCAGTTCTTTGTCAGCGGAAATTGACCGAGAAGATTTTCGAATGAGAGTCAAAGGGCAGCGCTGCTCATTCTGTGGTTTGAATGCGGCCACAAAGGAGTGGACAGTGGTCATTGTTGCAAGGGAGGCGGCAGCATCCCCATCCGGATGGACCAGTTTTCCCAACTGGATCCGCGAGACCGACTCAGGGCAGGACCTCGCCACGCGAACGAACAGGTTTCGTTCGGAGGGATGCTATGAGACTCCGTCTACCACCGAAAAATAGATCGTGATCCAGATCAGGTGGAAAACTGGTCCATCGTTGCAACAGACCCTCCCGAAAACGGGAGCGAGTCGTCCACGTGCTACTCGACAACGGAGATCAGAGATCAGAGGAGAGGCAGGTTCCTGATCCAGTTGAAAACAGGTCTCGTTATTATACTCTTCACTCCAATTTGTTATCGGAATTCAGCTTGGCACTTGATGTCAGGTGAACTTCAAGATTTCGATATAATTGTTAGTGGCCAAATTTCTGCATCTTTGATGGCAGAGCTGATGCACTTTCACTAAGCACGAACTACCGCACTGTGATACGAAGCAGCGTGTCGTTATATAAGAATGACAAATTTTTATATTCTGTAGCTCGTGGAAGTACTAGGATATTAATTTCTACATTAATATTTACAATCTACATGGCGAATCTTATCGTTGCCTCGGTCGTTAACTCAAGCTCGCAGCCAGTCACCCCGATTATCTCGTTCGATCGAGTACATTTTGCCAAGCAGAGAGAGTTTGCCAACATTTAACGAAGCATTCTCAGCGATCATTCTACACACGATACTCTTCGTAGACCGATTTTAATATAGTTTACCCCTCGGTTCACGTTCCACGTAGCTGCCATAGAACCCATTCTCGCAGGCTCCTGTCGAGCTGTCCGGTTTAATTTCCGCGGAGTTTGTCCCAGAGAAAATTCTCGTCACAGCTAAACGAACTGCTCGAAAGAAAGGGGGGTTGGGGCGAAGGACAAAGGAGCCGGAGCACTCGATCAAAAGTGAAGAGAAAGACAGAGGCAGATAGAGAGAGAGGAAAAAAGGAAAATAAAGACCCGGTGACGCGTGTGTCACACGAGACGCCGAAACCAGCCCACATTGGCCACTTCTTTCACCTGTCCATCATCCGGGCTGGCCCTCCTTCAGCCCCCTCCTCCACCCCCTCCGCCAAACCGTCCCCAAACCTCGAGCAAAGAAGACGTCGCGCGGTGAAAGAGGACATTTGCGTTTCCGTGCTCGTACCAGTCATTGTACGCTTTTATCGGCCGTTTCGCGTTCAGTTCTACCGGGGATTTCGTGCTCGTCGTCGAGAATACTTGAAAAGGGAGCCAACAATAATTGACTGCTTTATTCCGGATTCCAGGCCGATCTCCGGCGTCGATACGTAATCGCCTTACCCTACGCCGATGCACGCGAACCGTCTCGAATCATTATAACCGTATAAACTGCGCACGAAATATAATGCGCCCACGCGTTACACGGTCTTCCGGTGGCCAGAGAGAAACGAAACATCGCAGGATAAATACGCGTTATTCTTTCCGTCTGTATCTTACTACCGAGCTATCTACCGAACAGATCTCTGCATTTATGGCAGACATTGGAAATAGGAACGACGGAGTCAATGTTCGCGAAAACGACGATGAGTTATTTCAAAATACGAATAGTATAAGACAAACAATTTTGTAGGGCTTATAGGGTTAATAGGGTTTATAGGGTTAATATTTAGCGTTAAATTTCCAAGTAGACTTTTATTATCAAAATGACAATAATTTTAGGAAAACAGTTGGAGCTCTTCGACATTATCGATTAAACGGTTTGCAACTAACTCCTTCGAGTAGTTTTATATCGGAACCTAATTTTTCCAAAGGGCTGGTTATTCAGTCTTAATGCGGACTTTCTCAACAGAGACGTCTTGCCATCTCCAGGAGGTACGACAAGATTTCCGTTCGTATACGCCGCATTACTTCCATTCGTATCGGTAACGCGACCTTACCCCGTCCATCCCAGGATTTCGCGGAGTGTGTTTCCTCGCGTAGACGCGCTGTATTGCCGGGACACCCCGTATATAGGGAGGGCGTATTTGTTTTACTGCCTGGCTGCTGGCATTGGTTGAGAACGTGCTCCGCATTCTTGAAATCGTGCCACCCTTGTTACGGCATAGACTCTCCACTGCTCGCCCACCCTGTACCACCCCCTCCTGGTCCACCCCGCCGTCAACCTGGCTCTCTCTCTTCTTTGCTGGCACCGGCACACCACCACCAGGCATCGACAGAAGGATCGTCATCCTTCCCCCTCATACTCGCCCGGCCATAAAAATTCTTGACTCCTGTAATGGTCAGACGGTACGAGCCCGGTGGAGCACTCGCATACGTGTTCACCATATTTTTGAATAACGTACCGGGAGATCGCCTTGATGACTGGGGATTGCTGGGGGACGACGGAGCACTTTTTTTCCGAGCTCCTATTCGGCCGAAATTTTTCGGGTTGGCATTTAGTTTAACCCCTTACGATTTCTTTCACGTTGCGTTGATTAGTATTTATTCGTCCTTAATAATTTCCCTGATAGGATCAGGCAATTTTTGTTTCTTCTATTGTCTTTATCTAATTTCGTTTCTAGACTTCGATAACAGAAGAATGCAATTTTACTTCGACTTAAAAGAAATTAATAATATTCATATTTGGTAGGTCTTGCACGAAATCTGTATGACGAGTCTGACTTGTTATTATAGTGCAAGGGGTTAAGCATATCCTTAAACGAATTTGAATGGAAATGAAAATTTAATTTTACTAGCTCTAGATAAATTGTTGCGAGATCGCTTGGGTAAGAAATTTGGTGAAATGATGAAAGCATGCCAAGAAAATTCTTGCATAATTTAACTGAGTATAATAATTATATCGAATTTGGTCGCTACAATTTATTCTGGTGATACATGCCTCATAGACATACTTGGAGTGGTAAAAGTTAAACGTAGGATTACTTCTGACATTTAACCCTTTGCTTCCGAATGTCTTCTCAGAGAACGTAACAACAGTAATAATTATGACACTTTTGTTTTGTACGTATCAATTTAGTCTTATAAATTCTATTTAAATCGAGCAATTATTTGCAACGTTACTTAAATATTTATTATACCTTATTTAAAGAACTACAGGAGTATAAATACGTGCAATTGTTAATATTCGATAACCCGCGCGCAACGTCCGAATTTTTCTTGAATTGCAATTAGCCGAATTTCGATTAGTATGTATTTGTCTATTGAAAAATTGCTTCTACACGTTCGAACCTGCTATCTTTACTATTGTATCGAACCTCTGTATATCTTCGTACCGTCGATACCCCATTAAGTGAGCGATATTTCAAAGATGCTATTGGAATTACGTGCTAATTAGGTTTGAAGCCACCTCCTCTGCCCACTGTTCATCCCCGCGAACGGCAGAGGGCGAGCTGCGGAAAAAGCGCGAATAAATTCTTTCGGGTTAATCGCTGCAGCACGCTCTTTTTTCTCCGGTCGGATCGTAAAATCCTTATCTTCCATGACAGAGTCTCGGGCGCTCTCCCCTCGAAACAATACGGTGTATCTGATTTCCGAATAAGCGCGGGGACGGGTCGGTCGTCGTCGACGTCGTCGTCGCGGTGGACCGACTTCTGTTCGCACTCGTCGCGAGCGCAGATCCGCGAGACGGTAAAAATATTGGAACAACCGAGACCAAGAAAGCGCGGAAGAAGGACACGGATGAAGAGTCCGGCGTTCTGTCGATCCTAATTTATGGCCGGGATTTCAGGCGTTTATGTCTTTCCGATAAGGTCGTGAACGCAGATGCTGTGCCTGCGCCGACGGTTCTACTTCTTCAATCTCCTTTTTGTTCTCCTACGCGAACCTTCCTCGCCGCGTTTCGTTTCGCGTCGTGTTGGCTGCGGCTTGACGATAGGCTGCGACGAAGTGTTGCCGTGAAATTGATATTTTCGCCGCGGCTTAATGACCGTTGTATCCCGCCGAGCTGTTGATTTGGCTCGATGAGCCATTAGATTGATTTTGTATGCACTGGTAACTGGGAAAGCTGGTGTTCTATTTTTTTCTACTATTTTCTACGGTACTCTACTTTTTAATTTCTTCGTAGAATTTTTGTGTCGACGTGTTCTGCCAGCTGGCAGTTGGTTTAACCCTTATACTTCGACTATTTTTATTTTAGTCTTTGAATTAGTAAATTAAGGTTTATTTGTAGCAAATCGATTTAACACGTTCGTTGCCAACAATCGACCACCAAAATTTTCAAAAAATCAAAGCAATTTTATTAATTAAAGCGAAATTAGAAAGTTGAAATTGATCATAGGGGATGGAATTAGAACTCTTTCGCATCCGAAACATCCTAGTCAAATTCAGTTTGTTCGGATATATTAAAATGAAAATGAATATTCAAAATTGTTTAAAAACTAGCGTCACCCATATTTGGGTGATGTGGTGATGAACGTGTTAAGAGAAGTATATTTTGTAACGCGAGAATTAGACGTCGAATATTTCACAGTATGTGGAAACAGAAAAAGGATGAATTCCTATTTTGAGAAACCTGTGAGGATAATAAATTGCATAAACTTTTTACTAATGAATAAGGAATTAGTGTCGATTGTAATTCATTTTGTAAGATAAGATTCGAAGTTTGTTGATTTTTGGTGGATATTGTGTTCTGCTTATGCATTGGAGTTGTACTTTAGGAATTTATAATATATGTAAATTAGGAAGTTAATTGCTGTTTGCAAAGAAGACGCGTTCTGTCGCTGGCTGGATGTGGTAATAAATTTCATTGCAATTTCCCAATCGATCAGTCAACGGCTACGATAATATTTGTTTAAGGGACCGACGACCGGAGATTCGATAAAATTGGAAATTTCGGCTTTTTTCCGTCCACGAGAGGGGTGTTAAATTCCCTGTGAGATTCAATTGGTCGACGGTCCGTGGCGGGCATGGATTTCCTGCCCGGAAGAACTGGCAAGATGGGTTTGTCCATGGTTTTTCATGGTGTCGACATTTCCCTGTCTCCTTGCTTCCATTTCGTTAAACAGGATTACGTCATCTATATTATTAATCTACCCTTATAATTCCAAATATCCGAATTTCTTCTCGTCGAAAATTTGTAATTTCATTCGATTGCCATCATTAAAAATACATAGACATCGGCTGTAATTATAAATTGGTAGAGAAACCTGACGTTTCTAAAAATTACGATATTAAAAATCGATTTCCAAGATTTCATCGGTATGAGATCTACCAAGTAATTATAAAATGTCAAAGACATTTTATCATCACTGTAATTAAAATAATCCTACATAGTTCGGAGGTTCGATCCTCAAAAATATGGAAAGGTCTCCAATACGTTACTCTAAACTGTGAGATTATGAATAAATTATTTGTTGTATTAAGATGTTAATCAAGAATAAATTGTTAAAGTTATCTAAAGACAATGAGATAGCAGAGCACTATCATTCCAGCCTTAGTGGTCACCGTCCAAGGACCAAACAGTCTGTCCACTCGCAGAACATCTTCACAATCACCGGCAAAGCATTGCGTCGTTGACAGGGCCCTTCAAATTTTAATATCCCAGTCTACCTTTCTTCGTAAGTTGTTTTCCATCCCATGAATCACGCTAGTTTACCCTCAAACCAGCGTTTCGACAAAAATGAAAGCGTCCCGCCGGCACTTTGTACAGGCCAGGAACTGCGACTTCCAAGGGAGAGTATCGATATAGCTACTCTTCTTACTTTTGGCTACTATCCGCGGAAGTCGACGAGAGAGAACGAGGGAAAGAGACAGAGAGAAAGGGCGCAGGCTGGAACGGTGAGGAAAGGGAGGAGGGGGTTTACCGGGGGGATAGAGGATGGCCAGAATTTATAGCGTCTTTTGCGATCCCGGCGGGTAGGGATGAGGCCGCGCCACCCCTCAGACTCAATGTTTTCTGCAGGGAAAGTCGGAAGTCGAGTCGAACCCTGGCCAGGACTAGCCGTATCCCATACGTCTTGCTAACAGACCGGATAGGTTTGGTCGCCGACCCGACAAATAAAAAATTCCTGAAAATTTGCTGATCGTTTTTCGCAACTCTTTCCCAGCCAATATCGTAGATCCATCCTCGAAGAATTTTTCTAGCCTAGTTTCGTTTCTTAACTCGCATCTGCTCGGACACAATCGATTTTTTCATGGAGTCTCGCTTGGACAATAGGTCCGCGTTATCGGGTAGATTTAGTTGGACGACCGGGTCCCTCCATTTTCCGAATGGACTTCTGACCCAACCATCCCACGGCTCACGGGGATGCTTTTTATTAGACTCCGCCAGGATCACCCGGTATACTCGTGTGGACGTTCGTGTGCACGGACACGCGTGTAGAGCCTTCCATGTGGAGGTGTCCCGTATATGCGACGGCAGTGGCCATGTTCGGGGTAGAGGGACAGCCCCATTCGCCAAATTAACTGCGTTAGACCGGGACCCCGGAATTCTTTACGCTTTCCACGACCTACGACCGGCCATTTTACGCTGGATTTTTCAACTGAGCTCCGAGGCCTCTTCCCTTACCCGATCTTGCACCTTGTTTTCTTATTTTCCTCGTTTGATGGCCTTCCCGGACCTTTTATTCGGTCGAGTATGTACACTTCCTTGTTAATTCACATTTGGACGATATTTAAACAATTTTTTCGCATGCTTTTAAATTATTTAAATAGGAGATATCTACAAATAAATATTAAAAATTTGATCATATCAATTTATAACTTTTTTAGTTTAATTTAAGGAAGAACAAATCGTCCATCATTTCGTACATTCGACTTGACGAAGTAATTTTCGTTTATGGACATTTTTCCGTCTTTCTTAGTTGATAGATTATAAGATAAAATGTATAATTTGTCAAGAGTTAATTTCAACCCCTTAGTGCAAATATGGACAATTTCGGAAAATGTTCCCTTGAAAGTAACCTAGACAATTAAAGTGGACAAGTCGAAAGAATTCGTAAGCACCTTGAATAGAAGTTTCTAAAGATTAAAAATCCAAAAATAATCTTAAAGAGTATTCCACAATGAAATCGAAAGGGTGAACGATTCTAAAATTTCCGCGGCTTCCGAAATCCGCAATGGGACGACGATCGCTCGATTCTGTTTGCTCGTAACGGGATAAGAGGGCTAAGAAGGGGCCCGGATTCAATTTGTTTAGCATTTTGAATTAATTAACAGGATAAAAAGTTTCACGCTCGTTTGACCGTGTAACTCAGCTTTAACTGCTTCGTTATACGGTGTTCCGAGGTTCATGTTTCCGGCCGCGAGAGTCGCAGCAACTTCGCCAGGGAGCTTTTTTGAACGCGGTGAAAGTGCATAATGCGAGAAACTTAAGTAACGATTTCACTGGGAAACTTCCGCGCGACGAGACTTTAAAGGCGAGCGCCCGAGACGCCGGCTTAATCGAATCGCTAATGTTTGCAAAATCTTTGTCCGAGACGTCTTAAAGAGGAGGGGACTGAGCGGCCGGCGAGAAACAACGATCCTTTAATCCGGAGCCAAAGAGCTGCCGACCAGCCGTAAAAAAAAGAAGAAGAAACGAAAAGGAGCTCGCCTTTGTGTCGCGTATTTTCGGATAAATGAATTCACGACTCGCCCCTTGACCAGGGACTTTCTCTGCTAACGAGGCTCGCCGTGCGAAAACGATTTGTCGAGTGTGCTACACCAGACACCGAGCTTTCACGATTTGTTGATGCATAAATTTTTTAGCAAGCGTTTCTCACATATTTGTTTTCTGTCAATTCATTTTCTATGTTGCTATTTAAATTAATTTTCTTCTTAATTCCTTGTTGCGTGTCCAACGACAGTCATTCGAGATGAATAAAATATTATTTAATATGGCTTGTGGACTTATTGACAAGACTTTTTATGAAATTTGTTCGTAAAATGTTGCGCTATTACTTCAAATATGTGAAATTTTGGTTCCGCAGGTTTTATCGTTAGAATTAATATTCAAAAGTGACGCTGCAAGCGAACGTCTAGAGTAGGATATCCACTTAAGGGGTTTGGATTCTTGGGGTCGTCAAATTCATAGCATTCTTCTGTAATCTTTTCTCACAGTAGAACGTAGTTACAAAAAGCTTTAGAATATAGTTCTCATTATACCACTAGTGAAGAATAATTCTGCAATTCGGTGACGTTAAATCGAATCGACATTTCGTGAATTGCATTCAGGAACCTGGTCGAACAATTTCCCGTAAAAACCGATCGCAGATCTCGGTTAATTATTCGCCGGCGCGATGCCGGCGTATTAATGGCTCGGCGTTCCCGCGGTGCTCGGCTCGTAATCCTAAGCGGCCGAAAATCCCTATCAATCGGTGGAAATCATCTCGCGGCACCTTCCTGTATCCTTTCTCGTTAAATCCCCGGTCGGTGGCCGGTCCATCCTGCACGCTGGGCGAATATCCCACGTTCGATCGCGAATAACTTTCTGAATAGGTGATCACGTAAAACTGATTTAGCAATTTGCCCATTCCGGAGCGGGCGTGCGATCTTAGTTCAAATTGAGTATAGTCCAAGTCTTACTCGGGTGAACCACTACTAATCCAATTCCAGAGATCCCAAGACGTCCTGGCCGTAGGGTGTGGGACGAGGCCATGAGGCGGGGGCGGACGGAACGAGGAGGACGAAAGAGAAAGAGCGGTCGAGAGGCGAGGGTACAGACAGAAGGTGAAAGAGAACCAGAGAGACGGTTCGGGGGGCAGCGGCGAAGCAGGAGGAGGAAGGGTGGGGGAGTGGGGTTTCCAGGCGAAGATATAATATCGCCTATGCAAATAGCCTTTGGACTTAGACCGGCTGAATATACTTTAGGGCTCGTAGCTCGAGTTAGACCGCATCGTATTTTCCGTGGGGATGGAGTTCCCGTGTGCAGACTCTCTCTTAAAAAATTCCATCACCGGGACGTGGCTCGTTACGCCGTTGTTCGACAAAAGTCCTTCCGCGAACGGACCGTTGCGCGATCCTTTAAGCAAAACTTTTCGCCGAGTTACGTGAGAACAGCCGAACGGCGATGCACGCTAACCTCGCCACCTTGGACCTCGAAATTTCAAGCGCAATCTTTCCGCAGACCCGGCTAATGCTTTTTGTACCTGCATCGGCACTACCTTCGTAGCCGCTCTCGCTTCCAGCGGGAAAAACTTCCCGGGTCGCAATCACGTTGCTCCCATTAACAACGTGATTCGATCGCGCTCGTTTCTTCCTGCAAAATTCTAACTTGTAGTAAAACGTTCGAGGGCATACTCTTTGTATACATTCGCTATTGCTGAATTCCATTTTTATTATTTCGTAGCTAAACTGTAACAGCGTTTGTGCAAGTCGATGTTTTTTCAGTGGATGCTCGTGGAAGAATCGTTAATAATGATTTAAAAAGGAATACATCGTCTTTGCACGTCTTTTTTTAACGCGTTTACTGTCCAGGGTTTTTTTGTTGTTGTCATTTGTTCCATTCTTTGCTTGTTATATGTTCAATACGTTCAATATAAGTTGCTTGATGAAAATAGGAAGAAGCATTTCGTCTTCCTGTTGCTTCAGAAAATATTTGGGCGTACCTTATTCCATCTGTGCTTTCTCAGCGCTAGTTCGGCATTCAAAATTGATGTTAGAAATGTAGAGATATTAGTGAAATGTAAGAGTATCCATGAAAATTGTTTATTGGCAAGCTGCAGATTTGGTGACAGATATAAGTACTCGAAGGAAAGAAAACTGCGTCTCATAGAAAAGTAGAGAAAACGTTTATTTCACATAAATATTCGCATGTATATGACTACCGATTAATTAGCAATAATGCCATTCGAAGAGGAAAATACTACCCCAACCTTTACTGTAGCCATAATTTACAAGTCCAGTTAAGTTATCTTAGACTATACCTCAACAAGTGAAAATATTTTCAATTTCCACGCAAAATAGTGTTTAATTTGCATCGTATTCGAATGGACGATAGTATAACGTAACAACGTCCACCATAACGAGAATGAAAGAGAACCGGAGAGGGACAGAGAGAGAGAGAGAGAGAGAGAGAGAGAGAGAGAGAGAGAGAGAGAGACGCGTAAGAGGCGAACGTAACTGATGAAGCGCGAAGGGGTGCGAAAGGGGAGAACGGAACGGGGCGGCTGTAAAACCCAGGGGGAGAAGTCGAGGTTAGAGACGTAGGGGTGGGAAGCGGCGAAGGGAGGAGGTGAGCAACATTAGGCAGGGTTTCCAGACGAGACGAGGGTAGGACGTTTGAGGTCAGTTCGGGGCGGTTTTTTCAACCCCCGGACCGAGTCGCTCAATACCAAGCCGCCCCTCGACTGACCAATGGTCGGCCTCCGGCCCCCACTACCTGGACCGGCTGACCAGCCAGCCGATTGGACGAAAACCTCCCAAGGGATACTCTATCCGGCAAGGATACTCACGGCCCGAATCCTCGAGACCAGCTAACTAACCGGAGAGAGGAGAGATTACGTACCGGGTGGCACCGTTCGATATCGGGGATTCCGTCGAGATATTTGCTGGCCTTGGAATCCCACCGTAGAGTCTCATCTGGCAAAGGAATCTCTGATGAGGGATTACAACGAATTTACGCCGTTGAATTCTGTCCTGATTATTCGACCAGCCGTCCTCCTACCTGCTGGAATAACTAAAGGCAACGGTAGTAGACAGGCTGGTCGAGGCGAGAGCGTAATTGATTTTAGGCTAACGCTCCGCAGTTACCATTTTAACGTTCCTCTTCGGGGTTCCGGACGGTTGCTCCAGTCCCGAAGTCTTAGCAAAAGGACTCTTAGGGGATAGGTTCCCCGCGATTGTCTGATCGTTCGCGGATCGGTTCTGCAGGACACTTTCCGATGGAAATCCGATCCGCTATCCAAGCCGGGGGAACGCTGTCCGTCATTTTGAGCAGATACTTCAGGAGGCTAACGCCGAAGACGAAACTCGATATTCCGCTCCGGAAAAGTACGACATTTCCTGCCGCGTCACCCGCTAGACATCCGAAGATGGAAACCCGGTAGACCGTCGCCGACGCTGCGAGAACCGTATGTCGGAGTGTTTACGAATGTTATCAGTATAATAGTGGGACACCCTATACCCGTCCAGTGGCACCGGTCGTCCCGCTAGTTTGCTCAAGATGATATCGGCGTCTCTCCTTTTCGTTAGGTTCCGCCGTTACTAAAGCAAATGGGACTTGAAACCCTGCCAAAATTCAGATCAAGCCGCTGACTTAAAGACACCTTAAAGCAAGCGAGTCCGGGGACGAGTACCGGTCGGGTGCCGGAGGGGAGTTGGAGGACGGCTCGCCTATCCACCCCCGCTGGAACAGCCGCGCGGAAATTTCGAGCCGGCGTTCACGCTGGAAATGACGTCGCGGGTTAATTTGGATCGATTTCCGACTCGTGGTTACCACGGCGGACCGCGTCTTCCTCTTTGAACTTCCGGCCGAGCGACTGTTTATCGGCGTATTGGAAATTCAGCGGGCTTGCGGAGGAGATACGCGGGGCTCGGTCCGAATGGGAAAAACGCGCGACCTACGCGCCAGGTGTTATTGTAAAGAACAAACGCTTCGGTTCCCTTCAGGATACAGTCTTTGCAACGAGTTTTCTCTCTTCCCATTTTCGAGAATAAAATTCGAGTTCACGCTTAGATGTTAAAACACTCTCGCCTCGTAGCATTGTGGATTGGCCAGCTATTTGTAGCCGCAGAAGTCTGTATTTGTAGTCTTAGCGACTTTTGACCTTTTAGAGCACTAGCCTGGCCACTGCAGTGACCATCCGCAAACTCGGCAACTTTCCAGGTCACCGAAGATTCATATATAGTTGAACCTCCGTTATCGGATTTAATCAGAGGATAGGCATAGGTGTTCGGATAATAGGATAGTTACCTAGTTACTGCGTTCGAATGAATTACTGAATACACGTGAAATTGTTAGAGGTACATGTAGCAATCGCCACAAATGATCGGTAGATAACTATTGTAAATGTATTCCTACTATTTTGCATACAACGTCTTCTGCGAGTTATAATTGTCACTGTATGATATCGTCGTCTCCTATGACACCTTTTGTGAGGTCTTTCTTGTCTTCTGTTATACCGTGTTCGTACGAGTCCGATTTCTAATAAACACAATTTAACATATTTGTATCCTGGAGTATTCTGATATCGAAGTTCGGATAAATGAAGACTCCCGAATTGTCTCATAAGTTGACCATCGAAATTTTATTACGAGTGCATAAATCTACAGCTTAGTCACAATTTCTCTACAATATGCACTGTGAAAAAACGTAAGAAGAGCCGCCGACTTCCACCGATTCGAAGACGTCTTGGGAAGACGAAGTTCGAATTCGGACTCGCAGAATCCAGGTGTCCAAAAATCGGGTTCTGAGACGTTTCGCAATCTTCTCTGCGCGACAGGTATTCCTCTGATTATTTTCTCTTTTTTCGCGTTCTTTGGTGGGTCTTTACTCGTTCCCCGGCGCAGACAGGACTGGCTGGGCCGGGGCTCAAGCCCACGGGACTGGGATCAAAGGAAGAATTATCAGGGTTCCGAGCGCGGTCCGGGATTTGGTCCCGTAGGAGACTTACCACATGTAAATAAGGACAGAGCCTCTGTAGCTCGCTCCTGCCCTGCGTAAATAACATTTTTCCGATAGCGCCGGAATAACCCTCCGCGTCAGTCCGCTGCAAAATCCTCCCCGTTGCCCGTCTACCGACGAGCTTTTGTTGCTTGTTTCGCCTCCGAACCACGGAGAAATTGCTGTCCCGATCTTTAGCGTGTTGACCAATGGCTGAACGGTGTTTGTCCGCTGCGGACGCCATTCCTCCTTCTTCACCGAGAATATTCGGATCATCTCCCTTCGCCGTTTTAAGAGACGTCGAACTCTCGGAAATGCAAATCTAGCTTCGAAGGATTATTTCAGGACGTTGTTTGTCAGGGAAACGGCGAACTTGTCCTGCATACTCTGCATCAGTGCAGTTATGTTGTCATATATTTTGAATCGGAATTGCTGTTTTTAGCACCGCGATACAATTATTCATTTTTCATACGCCTTTTTATGTTTAATGGCCAAAAATTTTTAATATGATATTATTTCAATTCTTTTGTCCGAATCTATAATGAAAATTTGAAAACTACATTTTGTAAATCCCGTTACCTACATAGTGAAAATTTCATCGAAAACGGTTGACGTTATTATGTGACGTAAATAATTAAAGATCGTGGAAATCGAACTTTTTTTACGTATTTCAATTAAATTTTCAGCACGTATATTATATTTGCGCTAAACTCAACATATTTGAAATGTTTAAACAGCACAACCGACGATCACCGTGCGATTGAATTCTTGTTTCAAGGAACAAATCTGAGAACTGTACAATTTTTAGAAAAGTCTCTATTTCTTTTATTACGATTGTAGCAATTTTATATTTTATCCCGTATTCAAGGGACGAAGAAAAACCCAAGAAGATTGCAACCGAGAGCAGTTCGCACACGGACACGTTAAACATTAAATACCCATCGCGCAGTTTCATCAATCCCACGCACGTTCCAAATTCCAAAACAATGGTCGCGCTCGCTCGCTGGCGGGGGTGGTTTCTATAGGTTGGTTCTAATCAGAAACAATGGGGCGGAAAAACGAGCGAGAAGGAGCTTTGGGTGGACCGTATATTCGTGCGTTCGTAAATATGCGACAGTCCCTGATTTTTCGCGGTTCTCGTTTACTCGTTCGTTTTCATCCCCCCTCGCGCGCCCCTCCAACCCCTCGCTCTTATCCGCATTTCTCCTCGCGCTCTCCTTCTCGCTTCACCGGCCGCTGCGCGAAAGAGAGACGAGGATTTTTGTTTTCCCGGTGGTCTCCTCTTTTTTCTTGCTCGGCCAGCATATTCGGTGGCGGCGACGCGCGACGGTTGCGGGGGTGGCTGCGGCGGCTCGACGTTTCAAAATGTATGCAAAAGACCGGAGCGCCCCGCGCATCCTAACACGGGTACACACGCCGGAGAAAATCGTCGGTGTTACCTGGACCCTCGATCGCTTCTCTTACTCTTCGTCGAGCTCGTTCATTTTATTTTCGTGAACGAGAACTGACGAGGAGGGAGTGAAAAAGAACGTCCTCGTAACGCCGGATGCGCGTCCAGCCACTACAGGGTGGAAACGGGTTGATCCCCGGCCGGGTCGAAGGTCGAGGTCGACGGTAGATTCTCCTCGGACTGTACCGGGGTCCGGTACGGTCGGCGTAGTTACCATCGATTCGTGGCCGCAACTGTTTCGCCGTTTAAAAAAGGAACGCCTCGAGTCCTGGGGTGGAAAGACATCTTTCCCCGACATATATTTCTGTTTGTCCAAGGGGCCAGGGCTACCAGCTTCTTCCCAACAATATGGGGTCATTTTACGTGTTTTCTTACATGGGCGCAGGTCGTTGTCCCTCCCACATCCCACGACTGATATCGATATTTTCGCGGCGAGCCCGCTTCCGATAGGATATTCGCTTGAAACCCCGGGAACGGCCAATAAAAATTGCTGAGTTATTGTTGATACAGAAATTGCATCGGGACTACAAGCGAACATACTGATTTATTAGGCACCTCGAGCGTCGTTCAATTTAGTAACAGCGGAATTATACTGCTCGTTATTAAAATTTGCAATCGACGATATACATCTTTACGAATTTGAATTGTTCTTGTATCGACTGTGCAGTGCCTATGCTCTCGCAGAACCTGAAATTAGATAGAAATTAGTTTAACTGATTCAAAGATATTAAACTCAAGTGGAAATTAGATCAAAATTCGTTTAATGTTATACACGATTGAAAATCTGAGACTACCATTTTCATTTAAAAATCGGTAAATTGTCTTTCATTGACTAAGAGGCTTATAATGCTAATAATGAAACGATGATATATTATTAATCTTTAACAATACACAGAGTCTTTTGTGCACTTTACAAAATATTCCATAAACGCGTATTGATCTGTAACCAACGTATTTTATTCACCGTAATAAATGCAACGTAGCTTCTTATTAAAATGCGACGAAAGCATAGTCAAAAGAAGTCTATGAATTCTTTGGTGTCATAATTTTAGACGATGATATCCACAAACTTAATTCAACACTTATACAAAATACGAACTTGTTAGTTCATTTATATTTCACGCCTCTGCCCGTTGAAATTAATTAAAATTAATATTGCGGAAATATTCACGATCTATTAATGTCTAGAGAAGCTATCTGAAATAGATTAAATTTCTGCGCATTATGTTTCCTTAAATGTTTTAAAGGCTTCCATACGGTACGTCTTGTTCAGCAGCGAGTGCGCAGGATAACTTTGCGAAAAAATTCGCAGCGAAACGAGCGGGGTCACGCGTCTCGTCGCAATTAACGTCGACGCGACTTAAAAGCGGAGCGTTCGAGTGGCTCCGGGCGAATTTGCTTAAACAATTCCGCGGTGCCGTCCGACGACTGCAAATAGAGCAATTTCGCGGGGGCGGATTTATCGAGGCGGTAAGTCTTGCGAGCAACTGTACCGCTTCTAGCCGGTGCCACGGACCGGGGCCGAGTGGATCCTCCGCGGTGCATATTGATTTACGATAATTTCATTATTTTCCCGGGGGGTTCTTGTAACCGATTAACGTCTCTTCGGGGGCAACTGTCCGCCAATTGAAATGCAAACGATCTGCCCGGCGTTATCTCGTTTCTTTCGGTCGGCCAATTTGACTTCGTTTCGAAGATCGTTCGAGATTGAGAACTTCCTGAATCCACCGGCTCTCTGGCTATTTCTGCCAACTTTCCTCGCCTCTTCTTCATTTCTTTCCCCGCCTTTCTAGTTTTTCCGCCGCTTCTCTCCGTCCTGTTCGCGGGAAGACACGGATACGGGAGACCGTGGGGATAGATACGTATTCACGGCGTTCGCCGCCGAGGAAAACGGACAAAGAAGCGGACGAGACGAAAGCAAAAGGGACGACTCGTGCCGGGGAAAGCAGCGAGCCAAGGGGGAGCGAAGAGACTTTTATTGGCTCTGACTTGGCGCTCCCTAACGTCGACTCGTTTGCCTCGCAGATTTTCATATGTTTTCATCCGCTTGGAAAATTAGGACGTTATATAGCAATCGGACTCGCGAGCTGCCTCTCTCTTTGTGGATCGAGTTATGCCGTTATCGACCCTGCGGTGCCATTTATTGCTGTGCAGCTTCCTAAAGAATTCTGCCTCCTCCGATGCTTGGACCTCCCGTCACCCTTGGATTCTAGCCGACGCTGAATCTAGGCTACAATCGCGAGGACCGTTCAGCCATCCAAGGATATTCAAATGAAAATCTGGGTGAAGATCGCTGGGAACGTTTCACTTTCAATGATAGATCAGTCGACAAATGAACCGTGTCACCATTTTAATCATAACTTGACATTGTTCGTCTTCGTGAATGACGTTTTCTAACATCGAACTCGTTGTTCGAAGCAACGTTTTAATTGTAAGTCTATTCCTTTAGGCAAATGTTTAAATAACATTCCTAGCACGATTTAACCTAAGTACGAAAAACAGAACGGCTGAAATATTTCAGCGGACTGTGAGTCTTCGCGGTTTCTATCTCTACTGAATCGAATTAGATAGGAATTTTGTCTATAAACAAGTCTACACGGTTTCCAAATTTTCTATTAAAAAAATGAATTAAACATAGATACGAAACCTAAATAGTAAATTAGAAACAGCACGTTTACACAGGTACTAAAATGTTTAAAAATTTACCTAATTAAACGTTCAGCAATTTCATCTATAAATAATTAAACAAATGGAAGTTCCTGTTCGCGGTAGCCAAGTTTCGCGGTAGAAAAGTGATTGCTCTATTATTTACGGATTCTTTATTGTAATTTGAGGCGTCAGGTGCGAAATCCGAGGCGGAGGTCCAGGCGGGGAATCGAGGACAATATGGCGTCGCGAATAAATGTTTGACTCGAGTTCCCGAAAAGACACGGCGAGGTAAAAAAAGGCGTCGTTGAATAGGGGGTGGCTTTCTTCTGGCGCGGGGGCGGCGGCTACATCCACCGCAGGAGGGCGCATATAAAAAACATATTTCGAGGTCCTGCCAGGGCTGCGGCAGGGTGGACCTTGGTTCTAATATATCAAGCCAGATCGATACTATTCCGCAGACTTCGGTTGTTCGGAAACCATCCGGAGCGCCCTTCCAACCCCTCCCCCCCTCCCGCCGTTTCCCTCTTCCTCCTGTTCTATCCGACGACCACTCTCTCAAATATCTGCAAGTTCGAGCATCGGAGAGACGAGGATAAGCCACACGTAGCTGCAACGTAGAAAATTCGGGGTGCCTCGAGACACCCCGGACTTTTACCTTATTATTCTGCTCGTGGACCTTCTCGTTTCTTACCTCTGCGAACGGATATCCCACTTTTTTTCGACAGATCTCCGCAGATCAGTTTTCCAATCTGGATTTTAATTGAGCTTCACGAGCTTCCAGCTGCATCGGCGTTCCTTGACGCTTTAGCGACCGGTTATTCGGCCGTAAACATTTCTGTTATTACAGGCTATTAAATCTACCAACACTTTTATATTTTCATAACATTGGCATTGAACAATATCTATTTTTTCTGTTTTATTTATTTTATTATATTTATTTTATTAAGCACGAAAGGTACCTAATATTTAAAAAATTATGTAATAATATTGAAGCTTACTGCAGCACAATGATAAATGTTAGTTTCTATTTTTATTTTATTTATTTTATTAATCACGGAAGGTATCTAATATTTAAAAAATTATATAATAATATTGGAGCTTACAGTAGTACAATGTAACACTTTTATGTCGATATAGATAACAAATTATTGATTGCAATGATAACCGATTCACAGGCTATAAATCGGGGGAGAAAGCTGATTTATAGGCTAGCGGGTCGGTAAATTGTTAAAATTATGGTTTTTAACTTTTTGAGAAGGAATGTTGATATATTGAACACGTTATTGTATACCTAGAGATGGTAAGTACGTAATTTGATTGTATATAAAAGATCGGGATACGTTCATTTCTTGTTCCATTATTTAGGTGTTTCACTGGTGATCTACCTAGTTCACTAGGGAAAATAATTTCGGTACTTTAAAAATCCACGTTCGCAAACGTTAAATCGTCTACCTTTGCCATGGGAGTAAACAGCAATTTTGCATGCAGATTGAACTGTGGAACGCAAAGAGAAAATTGAGATTTTTACATTTTTGTATCGCTATTCCACGAATCGCTGGATACTCGGCTTTTCTAAAGAAAATGCAAATTGCGATGCGTGTACGAGTCTACCAAGAAATCTTAATAAACGTGTGACAGATCAGAGTCGAATAGCTTTAAGTTACGCGAAATTGCAGACGATCACTACGAAGAAACAATTGAACGGTTCGGAAGCCAATCGGAGTGAGTTGATTAACCTTAAAATTGAGATAAATAAGGAAATTGTTTATTAGCTCTAATAAAATAACAATGCCACTAATAATGTAAAGCACAATTTTTATTACAAGATGATATATACAAAGGAATTTAACCACAAGAGAAAAAAAAGAAAAATGTCAATGTATTTTTTATCAAAAAGAATTCCCTTTGAACAATTTTATTTAGTTATTTCGTTGTGAATATAAGTATTTATTTATGAAGAAATCTTCATTGACATATCGAACGGAAAATCCTCCCCTACAAATGTGTTTTCATTGCGAAACTCATAAACTCGAATAAAAATAAAGGTTTTAATTATTCAATGTGCAGATTTTACTATTTAAAACACTGGAGAAGTAAAAGCAACAGACCATCAATATACCAAACTTGTCAAAACCATTAAAGATGGAATAAAATTTCCATACGTTATAACTGCTGCACAAAAATGTTAGTTCGCAACGACCACAGCTGCAAAATTACTAAGGAAACCTCCACTAGCCGAACTTCTAATTCCGGATCCATGAATTACCAATTTCCGAAGAATCGATAGCTAGCCCCAAGAAACGCGCACACGGAACGCTGTTGTGCACATAGAACACGTCGCACCCTCGCTGTTAGGGCCCGGAGGTGTATCGCAACCCGGTGTCGGTGAAAAGAGACGAATTACGGTCTCTCTGGTAAGTGCACAAAATAGGTTAACGATCGAAAGTGCTCCCGAAACTGTATCGATCCCGTTGAAGTGGCGGGAGGGCAACGAAAATCAGATTACACAAAGGGCTCTTACCTGATGCGCTGCGTGCGAAGTCTGGCCCAAAACTGGCACCCCTTTCCGGCCTGTAAAAGGGGTAAGAATTTTTCGCCGCCGCGCCGCGGTCGCACCTCGATAGTCCCATGCGCCTCTACCAGCCAGGTACAACGCAACCGGCTCATCCCTCCCCATTTTTGCCGGCTCGACCCCCGATGCTGTTTCCTAGATGCACGCCAGCCCCGTTTTCCTATTCGTCTGTCGGGCATACGGTAACTCTGACCCGATGCCTCCGGTGAAAAATTCAGAAATAACTGACGTTCATCGCTTACCGACGCTTTTACGCGTTCGCTCGCCGGACTGCAAAGAATTAAATACGATATCTAGGTTATCCACCGCACCTTCCGTCGAACAAAACCTGCGCACGTGTATTTTTCAATTTTTAGCGAACAGCATTGTTGGACACAGATTTATCTTTTTATATTCATTTCGGGGTTGAAACGATTAATCCTCTGCACGATATAGCGATACGGAGGCGCCATTGCAAATTGTCATATTGCGATCAAAATGGTGGATATTGAGTGTTAATAACGAGATTGGAAAGTTAACAAGTGTCGTAGCATGTTAAACATCGTAAAAGGAAGTACTATGAAGTTATTCTTATAAGGAGTGACTTTTTACAGTAAGTAATAGACACTTTGCTCGCTGATTTAGTATTTTTTTAGAGGAGATAGTTGATCTTTATAGAGTCATCTTTTTAATGCTGTAACAATGCATAAAATATAAACACACAATGACAAAACAAATAATACAATTATTAACACGCTCTCGTACACAAATTCAACGCCAAAGCGTAGAATAAGAATAGTTCACGAAGGGGTATGTTTGGAAGGGTCGCAGTAGCTATATCGCTTTCAAACAACGCCATATACCTACATGTTAGTACACGTGTATCCGTTTCTATACACGAGGAACGAAAGTCAATTCCAGATGAAGGTCAACTTTACGAACTAAGTATACACCTCCATTCTCGAAGCAGCGTCAATAAATTTCAGCAGACTTATCCCAAGATTTATCTACCCTATACTCTACTTTGATCTTTCAGAAACGTGTATCAGAAATTTGGTAAAGCTCGAGAGGCGCTACAAATTTCTCCTCGGTTTTCCGCAATTCTGGGGCATCGTATACCAAAATCGAGTGTAATTCTTTTTTTCGTTGTATTTCACGGGCGGACGAGATCAGGAATATTTTCGTTAGCTCCGGGAGAGACGGTGGAAGGGACGGTTTCCGAAGGAAAAATCCGGGATTCGGGGAAGATTCGGTGCGGAGGCGATAGCCATGCGCGATAGCGCGAGAATTCGCGCGGCCCATTGGGCATAGGTCAGGCAGAAGCCAATCCGACGAAACTCTCAGATATATGATAAAAATTGACTGGAGGCCACCCGGGTCGGCAGCGCGTCGAAGGCCGAATTTCTCGTCCGTCCCTTAAATCCCTTGGATAACGCGAGGCTCAGAGAAGCCCCTCTCGTCCGTTCCCTTCGCCGCTCCCTCCGTCCGTCCCCTCTCTGGGAAGATAACGCGAAAGGCAGCCGTCTTCTCGCCGATGGAGAAAGAGAGAAAGGGACTGCCGAGTCATCGGCGCACGATCAAAAAATGATCCATCCGAGAAACGCGAGAGGGTGCTCGACCCACTGACGATTTTCTCGCGGCGATATCTCGTCGTGAACTGACGTGGAACGCGGCCGCGCTTTTAATCGGCCAGGAAATTAAATGAGCCTCCGAGGTGGCCGAGTTCTACCGGATTTAGATTTTTCTACCTGACAAATCGATCCGACCGCTTCCATACGAAATATACCGGGTTTCTTTCTAAATGTGGACAATTGTTGGTTGATTTTTTGTTGCTCATTGTGATGTTCGCATTATTTCGTCTTTTTGCATATCTTGATATTCATTTTGGTCAACAATTTTATATATCGTGTGATGAGTAATATAAATTTTCATGAAAATGTGGTTTACGAATTTTTGAAGGAAGAAATAATGAACAGTTCCTGGACTGTTTTAAAGTATGACACATTTCTTGAAAGTACAGTAGGACTAACTGTCTGTAATTGAATGATCTCGATTAAATACTCGCACGTTTCGTGTATTAACTGTTCAATATAACAATAAGGCGATGCATATAAAGCACAAATGAAATCATAGCGTTGTCAGTGATTATGACGAAGAAAATGTGTCCAAAAATGTGTCTAATGGACACGTTGACTATGCACTCAAAAACGTCGATGTAACAAACATGATTTTAACAGTGACAGAAGGTTCCAACACAATTCCCAATTTTGATGGATAGACTTATAAAAACCAGGACAAAGAATATACTAAATTTCTTTCTGTGTATGCTGCGTAAAGGATTCCCTAATATCCAACAATGCATACACGTTCTCCAATATTTAAAAAATCTACAAACGCACGAAAGAACAGCCGGATTATCGGAACGTCACCGAACAATGCGCCCAAAGATCATGGGCAAGTCATAGGCTAATGGATGAATATCGACGAAGATCCGTCTCGCGCAATCGTTCGAATGTCGCGATTAATTCAGGGGTAGCTAGGCTTTCTCTTCACCGAAGAATAAAGCGGTTCCGGTCGGCGGTCACGCAAACAAAAATCCTCGGCATCGTTCACGGTTCCGCGGATCCTATCCCGCCACGAAAATTTCCTTTTGCCGAACGTACGGGAAATATTTCCCGAAGTCTCGCAAAGCCGCGGGAAATCCCGGCCCGTGTGATATCGTGTCCGCGCGGTGAAAGTTTTGTCGATTTCTTTCCCGTCGAACGGTCACGCTCCGGCCTCTGACCGGGCTCGGCTGGAACAATGGCGGGTGTATTTCACCGGAAATCGGGGAACTTCGATCGTCGACCGCGCACCGGTTATCGACTCTCCGCGTTACCGGGTCGCGAATGTCGTCTGGATCGCGATAATAAAAAACGGAAGAGCAGACGGAGATAGCTAGATATATATGTATATATATA
>CM052168.1:14829493-14921023 GCA_028455555.1 Augochlorella aurata | reverse complement strand
TGGAACATGATAAGGAACAGGGTTGGTAATAAAATTATGTGAAACTTTATAAATCCATATTAAATTTTTGGAGGGCTCAGAAATCAGTGTCAGTCCATTAACCTTAAAATTAAGATCAATAAGGATTGTTCAACTTAGCTGTAAAAAAATAACAATACCACTAATAACACAATTTTTTATAATTAAGTATAAAAATTAGTATTTAATTTTATCTCGTTTTACAATTTTAAAAATTTTAGTTAATCATTCCGTAGTCAGTACAAGTGCTGATACCTTTTGTTTATTCATGAAGTAATCGACTATATTGATTTATCGACCGAACATTCTGTGATAAAAATGTATTTGCACTGCGTAACTCATTTTCAGAGAAAAGTAGACACGCATCGATTAGCTTCCGAACCGTTCTTTTCGTAAATTATAAATGCAAAATGACACTATTCGACAATAAACACTGCTTGCATCACCCAAGAACATCACCAAGTCCAAAAAACAACGTAATAAAACCTCGAAAAAAAATAAAATCCGAAAGACACCTAACCAAAATACGCAAATGCGTAACAGTCCGGATAATCCCGGCCAAGGGCATACAAATTGCAAGGGTTATGAGATCCGCAGGGCCGATTGCAGCCGGAACGTCTTCACTTCCTGCTCCTCGAAGGGGTTGTCGGGCATGGTCCGGTTTTTGACCCGGAAGCAGTCCTCGCAGACATCGCTGACCCCGGACCACCCCCTCGCAGCCCTCAGACCAGCCGGGCAAGTAGCGATGGAACGAGTTTTGACAACTCTTGACCACGTGCCAACACCTTCTTCCTCCGTTGCCTTATCCCGTCTGGAGAGAGTGTACCGGAGCGTGTGCACCGGGTGTGCCGAAAAAACACGTTCTCCCGCGGCTGGTAACGGCGAGAAATT
This sequence comes from Augochlorella aurata, assembly GCA_028455555.1. NCBI lineage: Eukaryota > Metazoa > Arthropoda > Insecta > Hymenoptera > Halictidae > Augochlorella > Augochlorella aurata. Next base: position 14,920,114 of record CM052168.1, on the reverse strand, counting down.
GCGAGGGCGTAGCCGAGAGCCGGGGCGAAAATTGAATCGCTAACAATGTCGACGTCGCCAAAACGAATTTAGACGCTTTCCAGGCTCGCTTTATGCCGAACGTGTGTATACGCGTGCCGCGGTACCTTGTCAAAGGAACCCGTTACGTTATTTTCGCGCGGCCTGTGTAACAACGCCCGCTCTCATTACCGTTGTCGACGCTCGTTCGCTAGCAAGCCGTGCTAACACGGTATTTTCGAGCGGGAATAACAAGTTGCAGTTCGAAAGTATAACAAGAGCCGTGGAACAAGAAACAGACGAGTCGGCGATGCGCGTCTCCGCGCGAATCTTTCGCGAAATTTTCACCTTTCCACTCTCTCTTTTCCGTCTCGGTCCTTTTCCATACCGAGGCGTGGGAGGGACGTTCCGGGCATAAAGGACGATTCGAATAGTGGCGCACAAAACATCACTTAGAGAACCCCGGCTCGCGTAAAGCAAACACGCTAATGGAGCCTCCGCCATCGCGCCCGTACATACAGACGCGGGCTTCTTTTCGCACCTACGCGAGCCCTGTATCGATAGACGCCGTCTTCGTCTTCTTCGTCTTCTTCGAGCACCGTGATCCGCCCCTTTCGGCTGCCTTCGTACGCGGCAACCGCCGAGAAACGTTTTCCACTGTGTATACTTGGATCGTGATGTTTTGACGACTGTCGGGGACACTGCTTTCGCGGGATAGTGTTCGACTGTGCCGCAATTTGTTGACGGTGTATGGTTTGTTTGGTGAAACGGATGCTGGGATAATTTTAGAAGTGATCTGTCTGCTATGATATTGGGTCTGACTCGTTGCGAAGATTCCGAATGTAGTCTGCTAAACGTGGATGTGAATCAGTTTTTTCGTAATTGCAATAAAAATCAACTTTTCTGTTGTCGATAGTTGGCGTTGACGTACGATAAATTTTCTTTGTAGCTTGTAAATTAATTGTTTATAATTTATTATTAAGCTGTGTATTTGTTGCGAAAAATGTCGCAGTGCGAGGGGTTGGACTGTTTTGAGAAAATCTTGTGTCATCTTTTGTTCAGCAGTATTGTTAGTATTGAGAATTAATTACTCGATTGTAGACTGAAAATTGTTGAAAATTGTATGATATATAAAATTGGAAGTTTATGTTAGCACCTTTCCACTTATTAGACAAATTAAGGATATTATGAAATGTTACTGTATCGCGATAGAAATTTATTTGACAATAGCACAAAATTCTTGAGAAATAAAATCGAAAGATTCCTAGCTTTAGTTGATGTACACGTTTTCATGTAATGCGCGTGCTACAAGTTCATTCACCTCAGGCACTTTTTACGCCGTGTCTTCCCATTTAATGTCTCTCCATCTACTCGTTTTCATCAAGAAGACATACAATCCGCAAATCGAAGGCCCGCCCGCAACGACAAGCGAGAACAGAGCTTCCGAAAACCTGAAACTATTGCGGAACAATTCAAAACCAAGTTCGAACCCTGCCATTTCCCCACATAACGAGCTCAGTCGCACGAATTTCGCGAACCGCGCAAGTTCCATCGGATTCGCGAAAACAGAAAATCCGAGGCAACTCTCGTGAGGAGCAGCCATCGGCGAAGCATCATTCAAGCCCGAGGAACCTTTCCGAAACTGCAAAGCGCGGAAAGAGAGAAGAAGGGGGGGGGGCATGGTACGCGAAGGAAGTTTCGTGATATCAAAGCGGTCCGCGGGAGAGGATGTCGAAAAAAGCGTCGTCGGTATATTGGCGCTGTAAAAAACGAGAAGAAGAAGAAGAAGAAAGGAGGGATTGTCGGGAAGAAAGGGTTAGATAGAGCGCAGGATACGGGATCGCGGGGGCGGAGGGTGCGGAACGAGAAGACGGTGGAGAGCTACGGGGGTTTCATGTCGTTCCACGAGAGGACTGGGAAGGATACATAACTCGTCCCTCGACACGAGTATTCTCGTACATATATACGTATCGTCCACATATGTATGTCCGCTTGTGTCTACGTGTCTCTTGGCCCTGTGTGATCGTCTGTCCCACGCGCCGACCTCGTCGTAGATCAAAACGATGTACCAATTTCGCGGGGTACGGTTACGCTGAGATCAAAAAAAGAAGAAAAAGAGAGATAGAGACGGAGAAAGAGAAAGAAAAGCGACGAAGGAAAGAAGAGGGACAAGAAAGGACGGTTCCGCGCGTATTCGAATTTAAATTTCGAATTCCAAGTTGGCATATGGTCCCGCGGGAACGGAGACACGCCGTAGTCCCCTGGTCAGCCATCGGATGCAGTTTTCGGTCTCGACGTCCTTCAATTTTTGATCAGGATCGGCCGAAGGTGTCCCGCGGGACGTCAACGGGAAGACCTTTCCCCGACGCGTGCGTCTATCCGGGAAACGGTGGCTCCACCCTCGCTGTAAATTCCAAATAACCCCGTAAAGATACATCGCATGGCCGCCATTTTCGAGTTATTTACGAGGTAGCCCCCCTCCGCGCGATCGGCCCCGACGATTCACGCGAAAATAACCGTGAAAGTATCGAGGTAAACTGTGAAATGAACGAATTAGAGACCATGGGAGCGAAAGGGGCGCCGAAAAATTTTCAAGATCCAGCAGACTCCTCTCGCGGCTCGGATAACATTCTCACGAGGGTCCGGTGCTCCCGTTTTTCCTCTCATTTAACAAATCCTCGTCGACGTTCTTCGCGTGGCCCCCCTCAACCAAGTGGATCGGGTCTCTTCATTTTCTCCCGATATCTCGTAAATTTTGACGACTGCTAACTCTTTTGCGAAGATGCGAGAGAAATAGGGAGCAAAATACTGATATGTTTAAACTAATAGAATGCATATGCGTACAACAATAATCGAAGATGCGGTGATTGATCTCTTTACTCTCTTAGCGCTCTCGCTATTCACGCACGCGTTACTTTCGCTCTCGACGTTCAGATTTGAACCGTACTGTTACCAGTAACGCAACGCGTTCATTCTCTTTACCTCGAGAGGTCTCTCACACTCATTCCGCGCTCGTTCTTCTCTCTGACACGCGTCTCACAAAATCACACGTAATCAACTAGCATATCGCAATATTTACTTTCATCGACTCTCACGGCATCACACAATTTTATTGTCAGTCGCATCCGCGCGTTACTCGTGTCTTCTTATAATCTGTCTATGATACTGGAAAACCACGTCTTTCTCTCTCAAGGCGGATCCTGGGGAAAAGGGGTTCCCAAGGAGCCGGTATCCCTGTCAGGCAACGCTCCCTAAAAGGAGCGATAGCGAGCGAAATTTTTTCGCTCCGCCGTTTCGCGAAACAGCTCGATCGAAACGAAACAGGGGGAGAGGAAGAAAAGAACGGAGAACCGTCACCCCAAATATCGCAACTGACACTAAATCATTAATTTGGCCGACCGTTTTTTTCTTTCCGCCACGGTACAGGTAGCAGAAAACCCCTTTCGATCAGGCAGGTATGCCTCTGCACCTTTTGTAACGTCCTCGTGAGTTACGGGAAAGAAGAAAAGCTGTCCTCTCCCAGTTCCGGAGCACCCCGCGTGTCCCTTGATCCATCCTCGACCCCACGGTCGTGTCCCCGATACGAAAACACTCCGCACTGTCATATCGGGGACTAATATATTTTTGATCGATACCGGCAGCTATGGGGCCCCGTTTCCCACGAGCTGGAGATCGCTGGAAAAGGATCGTTGTCCAAACAAACACACCCATCGCTGCGTGACTTACGGTAAGTTTCGCGTAATCACGATGAGAATGGGCTACCGTTAGTTGGCAATGCGGTGGCAATATGTTCTTCGTTCTGTTTGCGATCGATCGTCCATGGGGCTGGAGTTTTTTAAAATTTCAGTTCATTTTCATCGTTTCGTAGGGAGAACATATTTATGTATTCGTATAATCGAGGTGCAGAGTACAGTTCCATTTCTACTAAAGCACGGAGCGACTCTGAACTTTCATCGGTAGTTTATGTACATATAAACACGATTGTTAATGCTCGTGTAGGATTACTAGTATTTACATTGAGTATCCTCTGGAAGATGACCTGCTGAACGTACTGTTCTGTACCTGTATTCCGTAAATATTTATCTAGTACTTTAAATTAGCCACGCTTTGAACTGTTCGAAATTTTTCAGAAGTCATTGAATGAAGATTAGAATTGAAAAATCATTCAGGGAATGATAACATTGAAACAACATTGAATGAGGAGTAAGATAGTAAAATCATTGAGCGAATAGTAAAATGAAAAAATAATTGAGCGAAGAATAATATCGAGAAATTATAAATTGAATGCAATCTGACAGTAGCAATCAAAATACAAAAACAATTATCAAGTCTGGCAATAGTTGGGAATATAAAAAATCCAATGGATGCTACTGATAAACCATAAGTTTGTAACATAGTAACAGACATTATTGTGTCAGATCTGACCGGTATCTTTGGTGATCCAATTATCCGCTGAAGTCACGTTTCTAATCGAATTTTTATTCTCCTTCTCGAAAAGGTATGACCATCTCGGACATCCCATTTCTTTTTATTGAATTCCAAAATTCCGCTGACGGAGATATTATCGGTCGTATTAGGCGGTTCGTCTGTCGTATTTCGGGGTTCCGAGGCGACTCCATTAAAGGGTCGAACGCGGACTTAATATGCGACGTCACGAAATCGTGCGGGTGCAAGGACAAGGGGGCGGCTGAGGAGCAACGTTCGCAGAGGGGGAGGAAGGGAGGGTAGAGGTAGAGATCTCGTCTCTCTTCTCGTACAATGGACACCTAATTCGAGTACCGGCTCTCGCCGGCGGAAAGACGGAAAATCGGGAAATCGGCTTTCGTCCAGATGAAACGCGAAAACCAAAATCCCCGATGTAATCCTTCCTTTCAGGGCTGCGATTTTTTTCCTCTGCTCTTGTTCGCTCCGCACTTTGCATCCCCCTTTCCTTTGGCGGCCCCTCGCCCCTCGGCCGCCACCGGGTTTTCGCTCATTCTCCGCATCATCGAACCCTCCGAACATCGACTTCTGTGCCCCCGTCTGTCTCCGAAATCTGCCCCGGGTACCCCTCCGCGAAATTTTAAGGGTTAAAAACTTGCACTCGACTCGACAATGCGTCGCACACACACGTGCATATGCGTACAAAAAAGAGAGAAAAAAAGGCGAGAGGATGACGAGAAAGAGAGCGAGCCAGTAGGGTAGCGATCCCCGAAAACGTCACGATTTTAGCTACCCTCTCTCTCTCTCTCTTTCTCTTTCCGGGTGGTAGCCGCGAGAGCAACGAAAATAAATAACGAAATAAATGACAGTCGTTCTGGAAACTGTTTTGGGTTTTGTAGCGCGACCGTGCTTTCATCCGGCAACCCGGGTGCATCCTTTTTTTCATTCTGCCGCTGCACCCCCCAATGACGCCGGTTCTCGTCCTTCCGTTCCCCAGCGAGAACGTGACCTCCGCGACCACCCGGCTAGAAATTTATTAGATATTTATTGCGTCTCGGTGGCACGTAACCGAACAGAAAGATCACCGACTTTTGCGTCGATCACTTCGCACGGTGCGAAAACCGTACGCGGAACAGTCGGGATTCGAGCGAACAGAGTATTTGAAGTTCGCCGGGGATGATTATTTTTAGTGTACGACGGTGTTGTGATAGGGCTGCGAAGGAAGGTAACTTGCGAACGAGGGATCAGCCGCAGTGTAAACAAACTTCGTCTGGATTTTTTGTCAGGGCTGTTCTGCGAATTTTCGGACTGGTGTGCGTGTATGTGCGTAGAGATCCAGGATGCATTGAAAGGCCGATGTTCTAATATTACTATTCAAAATACAATTTGCAGCGCGGAGGACAATTTTGCAATTTGTGCGATAGAGAACAATGCAAAATTATCTTCTGCGGTATCTCTCTTGAAAATCACAGTTTAGTTCATTTACAAAGCTTGTCTGCTATGAGCAATAGGAACAAAAATTGCAGTTTAGTCAATTCACAACATTCGGACGATGGAGTCTGTAAAAATAATTCTGTACAGTTTCAAACGGTAACGAATTAAGGAAGAAACCTGCGATGTAGGAAGGTACAGAAACTATAAATTAATTAACACGCGAATACGGTAGAATGAAGTAATTAAGGTTGCGTGCAAAGGCGAGCAAGTGCCGTTGTAAAAGCTAACCCAGATATAACCCGATAAGGGCGGAGCGGAGTGAAAATAGGGAAGGGAAGCAGACAGAAAAAAGCGTGCGAAAAAAATAGATGAAGTGACGGTCTCCATTTAGCGCAACCTTCTTGTTTTATTTTCTTTGTCATTTATATTTCTATTTCCCTTGTTAGCCGTTTTCGCGGGAGCGGGTCCGCAGCCTTATTTCTGAACGACAAAAAGATACGAGCGGATTTAATGGAATTGCGAAGGGCGTTAAAATAACGCGCTGTCGCGTTGGGAAAAATGGACGCGGAAGCGAGATTTACAACGTTTTTTGCGTGATGAATGAATTTGGGTGGTTGGGTTCCTGGTTCTGCGTTAGTTAGGCCTAAATTGCCGAAGCTGCTTCACCGGTGAAGAACCCTCGGATGCCAGGACTTGAAATCATTTTGATCCATGATTGCAAACGATCTATGCAAATTCTAATATTCCAGTGGTCGGTTTAAATTAACTATCAATCTTACACAACAGCAACTGTTTTAAATATGTTATAAAGTCTCATATGAGCACACAATTGAATTGCATAGTGCTATAACAAATACTGAAATCAAAGGGAGGAAACACTTTGGACTACAAAATGTTAACTCTTTGCACTGCGATTTGCATAGCTACGTTGATTAGCATTTCTTTATCACTAATAAATTCCTAAGGAATGTTTATGTTTATTGCACGCCAACAACTGCTCTAATTTCGACCTAAAGAAAGTGTATAACATTTATATGTAATAGATTATATTCGAAATCTACATAACGTGCCTAACACGTTATCACGAGCTGTTCTGATCTCGCGTGTCTTTCAACATTAATCTCCATTCCAAAGAAGTGAGTTAAGAAATATGTAAAAGAACGTTGCTACATTGAGATTTCGATAAAATCCGCCAAGCAAGGACGATAAGTAAGTTCATGCGCTGTGCAGCAAAAGTCTTCCATCTGCAACCGAAATAAACTGCAAGCCAGGAGGAATATTACAGTAAGATAAAAATGTGCATACCCGCAAATTTCCGTGGCTGGCGTTGAACGCAGACACAGGGGAAGCCGGGGACGATCGGATTTGTGAAGTCACGCAGTTTAAGCGTTAAGTTGCAGCGGAGTAATGGCTCCATCGATTAAGAGGGCCGATGGCGGGCGTCCCGACGCGGAGCCTCGCGTTTACGGTGGCCTCCGCCACGTACTTCGAAATTATAAATTTACCGTCTGGTAAATGTGCTCGAACGCGGGGCCGTGCCTTGAAAACAGCCTCGTTCCAATAAAGTTGAGCCTCCCCAGGCAGGAACGCTAAACAATCGGGACACCCAATAGCGTGTAAGAGAACCACGCGCGGTAAGAAGATACATCTCGGACGTGAAAGCGGGGAGAAGCGGAGGGAAGCGGTCCCGCGTGATATAAGACGAAGGGAGAGCGGGACGGCGGGGGGCGAAGGAAACAGAGAGACGTCGAAAAAAGGCTGATATCCTTGGAATTTTCATATCGACACAGAATGACAGTTTTTTAATATTAAATTCTTTCCGACCTTTTGACTCCGTTTTTTGCTCCGCGACGACGCCCTCAGACGAAGTTCCATCCTTCCCCCACCTCCTCCTCCTCCTCCTCCCCTTCCTCTTCCTCCGCCACCCTCGTATAGTCTCTTGAGAATACGCGGAGCGGATGGATGAACGGGTAGACAGAGGGAAACGGAACGAGAACCAGTCGAACGGATGCTAATTTTTATTCCGCGTGCCTGCGACCACGCTTTTGAATCCGATCCGTTGTAATTGCTTCGGCGACGCTTTCGACAATCACTTTGGTCGGTGAATGCGCGGGTCGGCCGAAACTCGTCGTGCGAATGGGGTCAGCGATATAGCACTGCTCAAAATGTCCTGTCTCGAAAATTGATTCCCTTCGCGAGAACGAAGTCACTGAACAGACCTTATGTCACGGGCCACAAGGTGCACGGATTGCACGCGATTTATAATAAGTAGATCTTCGTGCAAAATAAAAATTTGCTGCGTCAATTGTAAGAGATAGATGCCAGACATCTGCCAGACTTCGTGTAATAATTTCAACAAGTGGACCCTCGGATACTTTCTCTGATTGAACTTACTTGAGTGCGAAGAACTGCAAATACACTGTGCAGGCTTTATACTTGAAAACAATTGTTGTATTTTAATTGTTCCTAAATTAAAGATTGACATATTTTCGAACAAAATATAATATAATATTTATTGTATATCCGATTATAGATTTAATTTATTTATTCGAATGGCAAAGCAACAGTAATGTCGGCGACATGAATACTAAATTACGCGTAGTGTAGAAATCTACCACGTGGAAGTATTTGAGGATTAGTAGTACGTACGTTTATCATTATAAATTGTTTGCGATATATGAGTATTATAAGTAGTGTTGTATCAATGTTTAATGAAGTATACTTCTAAAATTGATTTAAAACATCATTGATTTAAAGCATCGCTTAAGACAATTTGCAATGCATATAGGAACTGTATAATGGTTGACAATTTACTAGTATAGGATATACTCGTACAACTGTATAACAATCTCCATATAATAATGTTTATTGTCTCTAATTCAATTCCCGTAACATCTTCCAAACTAGAGCTTAATTTACATCTTTCACTGGATTATTGCAACGCAATCGTTCATCTTAGCAATGCCATAACTTTTTCGAGAATTATGCAACAGGTCACATTTTTCTCTGATAAAAACCCTACAGTTCTTTTCGTGACCTTGTTTAAATGATCGTTTCAAGTGTGTGGATCACTAATCACTGGAAATGTAAAATTTCTCCGAAAATTGAATAATCTGCAGGATTTTCGTGGTGTATGTAGTAAAAAAAAAATACACGGAGCAAACAAGACCACGTCCGTCGGATGATATCATTGCCGGTGATATCGATTTCAGGGCTCTTGGTGGACCCCGCGGGCTTCTGAAACGGGAAAAGGCGGCCGTGCTCTCTCCGCGTCACCCTTTTTCCAGCGAATTAAGGAATTTTAAAGTCCGAGGGGAAAGTGCCCAGTGGGCCGAGCTAACGCGAGGATTTATTGGCAATTTTTTTAAAAAGCCCATGGATTTATTTCCAGTTCAACTGCACGAACCGACGGTGTCGAACCAACAAGGGACTCCGAATTATTTCGTTTGCCCTTGCACGCGTGTGTGGGGAACTGGCAGCGAACGTCTCGCGAAAGCATAATTGAATGGAGAGTCTCCGCCGAAAGTTTCATACTGCAGCGAAAAATCCAGCGACATGTTTAAACCAAGCAGCATATAGAATCCATCTTCCTTTTGGCGTTAGCAGCATGCCTTGATTATCAATTTTTAATCGAACAGTTTTTGTATTATAAATTCTATATCATTCTTATTATACATTTTCATAGTTTCGTTTTAGCAATATTGCAACACTGCCACCTGACAGTTAATCGGATAATTACATTTTCGGATAGGAGAGTCTACTTGTGAATTGATGCTAAAATTAATGGACCAGCTAGACTAGTGTTCAGATTTCGTTATAATTAAAATTGTAACGATTTCTTACGATTAGGAAATATTGAATGACATTGAGCATGTCTCAACATGTGGCAATTAACTTCGCCCGAAGTTCTCATTGAAATCGTTAGAAAAACGTGAGAGTCAGGATCGCAAAGTTTGCGACGACGGTATCCATTCGGAATAACGCGTCTCGCGCGAACCGTAACAAATGAATACGGTTGCGTTCCGCTCGGGGACGGTGTTGTTCCGTATGATTAAAAATCTGTCGCGAACTTCCGGTGGGGCGGGCCGAATGAAAAACGGCGAGGGCCGCGTGTTGTTCGCCGGAAAACAGGGTGTTAGCTGTTACGACACTTTAGAACTCGCGCCGGGCGCGATACGCGCGCGAGAGTGTGACTCGCCCGCGGAAGTACAAGCGACGATCCGGGCGAAGTTTCGGACCCGGGGAAGCAAGGACGCCCGGGAACTTAACCTAAGTAGTTGGAGATCGTTCCTTATTGTTAGCCTTTCGTTGGACACCGACAACTGCGACAGTAAACGCGTTAAACCGGAGATATTTCGCGTCGGCGAAGACCAACAACGATCCTCGCTCTTGTACCACTCGGGGTTTACAAACGCGGAAGACTATCTGGAACGTCGCGTCGCATCGATTAGGCCAATGCGGGACACGACGTAACCCTCTTGTTCGATGAAATATCTTAACCCCCCGAGTACTGGGACGCGCGGTGCTGTGCCGGGGTCATTTCTGACTCGCATCGATATTCCACACTAATAAAGTCGCATTCACGGTTCCTCGAGGTACACGTGCGAGGGTTCAAGCCGCTGTCAGACAGGTATAGAAGCGCGCATCGGCATCTCCGTCGCAGAAACAGTGAAGGTGGTGGTGGCAAAACTCAGCGCGGGTCAAAAATGTCTCCCGCATAATAGTACACGGACGGTTAACCAAGCCACATATTGACGTCTTAAATATCAATGATTTCTTTTCGATAGAAACGTATTTTTGAGGATTCTTGTTTCAGTGAGTTTCGACACTCTGTTACGTTTATAGTATTTAAATCGTCACCTAATTTCTTCATTTTTTAGAATTGAAGAAAATAAATTGCTGTTACACTGCGAGAAGTATCTTCAAAAGTATGGTTTGAAAAAGTGGCGAACTACGCTGAGAATGGTGATTGCAGCTGTTGCAATTGTATAGTTTCGAAAATGGCGCATCGTCCAATGGTTAATCGAATTAATTTAATTTTGTTGGACTTTTAGTACTGTTTTTGGGAGGAAGGGTAAAAAAAGAACAACCTGACAAAATTTCTTTAAATATCCTATTTTCTCCTGTTCTTATATTAGAAAATGAAAATGGAAATTGCTCAGAAAGAACTATAAAACTAGTCCACTGTTGATGCTGATCGGTGTAGACCTTGAAAGACTGTTCCAAAATCCTGTTCCTGATTAAAGATACTCATCCCTCAGACGAAATTAGTTATATCAGCGATCTTCCTTTCACCATAAACAAAGCAAGCGCTCTTCCGAGCGTCACGGGCCAAGAGCTGGCAGGTTGACCAGCCGTCCAAGTTGCAGCCACCCCTTTAAGTCGCGGCGAGTAAACAAATTTCCGAGCGGCTAAATTTCACTCATAAATTTTCATGAAGCAGCGAACGAGAAGCAGAGGCTGGTCGAAAGCGAAAGTGCGAGCACGCGTCCGCAAGAGTTGAATAACCACAGGGAATCGGCAGGATCGAGGATCGAGGGTGGCGCGGGTGGCGGAGGAGCGGGTATTTTTAAACCGGGGATCGTTAGCCAGCCGTGTTGCGAATCAGAATATGGGCAGAAGCTCCGTGGAGGATGCCGTGAGGGTGAGTGAGTGGTGGGTGGGCATGCGAGGGTGGCGAAGGGGTGGCCGGGGGACGGATGGGTAGGTGGGTGGGTAGCCCTCTAATCGATCGTGGCTGTCCACCCTTATCAGGGGGTTGGGAGAGCCAGTATATAGCCGAGGTCGGTCGGTCGGGGGTTGCTGCTGCTGCCGAGCTCTGTGCTTCTGCTTTGCATGGCCGGCAAAGCTCCCGGTCGACCCTCCCCTGCCACCTCTATCCCTCCCGCCCCCTTCAAGCCCCTCTTCCACTGGGATGTTTCTCTGTCTCTGTCGGGCTGTTCGTTTTTCCTTCTGGCTTCCACCCCCTCGCCGCGGCTCCCCTTCCCCACAGTCGACCAAAAAACCAACCCTTAAAATAGGGGCCACAGACCACGGCCATTGTTGCCAGATGCCCCGCGCATTTGCATTTTCCCGCAGATTCCTTGAAAAATGAAGCTGCCCCTCCGTGGCAGCCGTCTCTTCCGCTACTGCTTCATGGTATTAGGACAACGCTCCTAAACTTTTCCTTTCGACCACCCCCGCGACGCCACGCCGTCACCATTATTTCTCTCGTTTTTTACGCGCGCGCCTTGCCACCCTCCTGCGCGTCTCAATTTCTTGATCAATATTGAGTTATGTCGTTGCGTGTCGCGTGAATGGATGATGCTTAGAGGGCTTGTTGTGTTAGGGACATCTGCTGTCTAGGCGATACCCGCGTCCGTGATTTTTGACTTTTCAGGGAATTTTCGGGGGTTCTCTAATGGAATCGTATGGCCGCTGGGACGTCTCGGAGTTCTTATTGATAAATTAGCCGATCTTATTATCCGGGTAAACACTCGACCGGGGACTCCATCTGTATTTGAACGACCCTTGTTTGAACGAGGCGCGCGAAATCCGTATTTACGCAAAGTCGACGCCACCCCATTCGGCCGGGACTTACATGCGAGGTGTGCTGCCGAGGGCTAAGCACTTGGATACACCGGCAATACCGAGTCGATCTGTTTCGTTACTGTTATTTGCTGCGTTTAACTTTCGTGGCGGAAAGACTGCTTTGAAGTTGTAAAACCGGGGAGTTCATTCTTACCCCGACGCTGTTCGCGTAACTATTTACCTTTGGACATTTTCTCTCGTGTAAAGCATACTTTTACTGATTTGATTAGCCATTCTCGCTGTAACAAATATAGTCTACTAAATACGAATGTCTTTTGGTTCTTCTAAATCGAAAGAAAATTTGATTCTATCAAAGTCTAGAAGTGAAAACAAATGAAGACATACAGGAAACAATATTTGTTTCGTAGTACGAGGGGTTTGATATGAGAATGTTTTGCATTTAGCCTCGTTTATACACATTCTGATCGTTTCGTGTTTAAGTAATTTGTTGCGAAGAATGTGGAGAATTTTTATTGTGAAGACAAATCCACGATCTAGTTATAGATCCGAAAAATATTTATTTTTTTAACTGATTAAAAGGCCAGGAAAGTATATCCTTGTGTAACACACATGAGGAGCACAAATAAAATCATTTCCAATAATTTACCTATTAGAACCTGTTAAAAATTTCTTTATAAGAAAAATAAAATTGTATTCGATGGAAGATCCAATTAAGACGTACCCACAGTTTGTTGAACGTTCATCTATCAGCACTGACAAAAGCATTCTCATTAACCATACCACCGAACAAATTAAAAGTTGAAATACTTAAATCTCAGCCACTGTATTGTAGTTTCTAACACTGGGAAGCCGTATTTGCTGAGGCATTAAAAATTGGAAAATCCGATGTTTCCAATGGACAGTCGGTTCCTCTCGATTCCACCCCCTCTCAGGTAGCAAACAAATTTTATTAATCCACGGCATAGTGAGATAGGCGAAAGGAGGCTTCCCCGTTGGAAGGGATCGTTGAATGGCGGCTCGATACGTTTCACGGGATCCCGCGGAGCAATCGTAATGGGAATCGCTTTACAGAGTCGAAGCAGGTTTTTCCGGAACTGTAACCGGTGATAGATTTTCGCGTCGAGAAAATTTAATGGAAAAATCCGAGGTGTCAGGCACAGACACGCCGACGATACGTCAGACCATTCACGGCTCAGCCGTCTCTCCGCCTCGGCCGGAAACGGAAGAGGGAAAGAGAAAGGGTTTGGGAAATACGCGTTCGGGGTAACGTTCGTCTGAGAGAAGCGTGGGAGGAAGGGAGGAGGAGGAGGAGGAGGAGGACTGCGAGGGCGGAGGTGAAGGGTGAACAATCCGTGTGTGGCGCACGTATGCCACGTCAGGGCAACTTTCCTCGGTTTTCGCAGCCTCCCCGTTCATTTTCCAAACCGAACAACCGAGCCGAACAACGTCTATTCAACGTCGCGCAAAAAAGCCCGTGTCCCGGCATGCACCGTTTCCCGATCTACAACGGATTTGAGCCAATGGGCGAATCACTTCCGGAAGAAATAACACCGCCACGCCGACTGGTCCACACGTATTCGCCGGTTACACCGTTGACGCCACTTCCGGTAATTGGGTCAATAGCGAGTGTTGCTGTGTCGCCTATATTATACAGGTCACTAATTATATTCCTAAGCTGTCTCGCAATTAGAGTGATATTCGTCGGTACGTAGCCACTTTCTGGGATGCGACGAGATTTATCGACGTCCAGCTTGTTGCGTTGAAAATTATACTTTTATGCAGGTACATCGTTTTTCCTCCTTTGTCAAATTTTATTATATTACAGTAAATGTACGTATGAAAGGACGCTTACGGTGTTCGAAGGCTTAAGGTCTACTTTAGGAAGGGTCATTTTGTATCTGTGTAAGAAATCGTGTCATAGTTATTGTTTTTCCCGTTCGACGTATATTTATTTATACAATACTGTTAAATAATATTCTTAAGTATCTGCAAAAGTGAGATATGAGAAGTTTATAAAAGAACATTGTTAGAACGGAAATATATCTAGAAAATACGCCTAGAATTCTGGGGACATTTTTTGATCTTCCCTTGAGCAAGCCAGGCTTAATCTGTTTTAATCTAAATAAGTTGCTTGGCGGAGGAGGTGTGGTTCAAAATTTTCTGAAATTAATTTTTGTAACAGGTCTACTGATTGATGTGTCAAACATGGTTTTGCATAATTGACAATGCGAGCTCGGCGCAGCGTGATTCGTCATCAATATTAAAATCCTTTGATCGAAGTCCTCGAAACCATCTCATCTCGGTCCGACGATTTTCAGCTACCTCTGTCACAGATTTCTCCATCCGGCTTTCATACAAAATGCAACGGTTAAGATGCACTTCATCACAGGACATGTTTACTGACCAATTTCCCAACGTCAAACTTTTCTAGTGAAATTACGGAATATTATACCTGATCTGCTTACTGTAAATATATAGGCAAAATTGTTTCGATTCACATAAAAATACTATAATATATTGTTTTAAATTTTGACTGACGATAATCTCGATGACATAGCTGCACAAGAGATCTTATTCTATTCTTTAATTTAACATAATAATAATGACTGGTGTCCATTTTCTAATAAAAGTGAAAAGATCAAATTCATTTAGATTTTATAAAGCTTGTATTATTAAACTTGCTCCAACAATCTGAAATAAATCTAAAATAAAATTGTGAAACAAGAAATCGGTCATTTTCACCGTGGATGATTTACAACTTGATATATGGAATTAAAAAAAAAATGACGAATTAGTATAATATACTATTATTTCTAGAAAAACATGGCAACTGTTTGACAATTGATGAAGAACGCATAACAATCCTAAGAATAAGGGTTGAAACCTGCAAGAAACAAAGTTGAAAGCAATCACGACAAATCACCTTGATTTTTGGGGATTTCCCTAACCGTTGAATTTCAGCGAAATGGTAGAAAAAATTCCTCGCACGTGCGGCAATGTTTTCATGCATCGATGCAATATTCAGTGCTCGAAGGAGTCGTTTTCTTGCCGGAATGATCAAATTATCGAGCGTAGAGCAGGCTTGTTAGGCGGGCGACGGTGTGACAGGGGTTGGTAAAACGGTGGTGTCGACATCTGTGGATGGGGCACGGTCAGATCATCGATGCGTAGCGATTCACGGAAGGTAGTCGGTAATGCAGTCAGCAATAGTTCCTAGATCTAGTTTCTAGCCCCCCTCTTCTTCTCGTAGCAAGGGTTGTCCAATACACTGTTCCCCCTCTACGCCGGGCAGGGGTTGTTCGGTTTAGGGCTGCGAGAAAGGGGCACTGCAGAGGACCTGACTGCCGGTCCGGGGGAGGGCAGAAATGGCACGGGAGCCATTGACAAGCCGTAGAGATTGGAGAAAACTTTGAAATGAACTTGATCGAAAATGGTGCTCCGCGGTCCGTTACATATTTACGAGAATGCGTGAATTATTTGCAAAACGCGGCGCTAGCCGATACTCCTGACGAAATTATGGATAAGATCTTAAATCTACAATCGCTGATCGATAGTGCCGCCTTCTCTTCAGGTTAATTCTTTATCGCGATATGCTGTTGTTTGAGAACTGCCGATGACATGCCTGTTTATGGAATATTGTAATTTTGTCATTGAAATCTGTCTATTGTTAATTGGCAGCATTGGCACCGCTAATATTTCTTTTCTGTGTAGTACATAGTACCAACGCGGGCACAGCTAATTTTA
The DNA here is from genome assembly GCA_028455555.1 of Augochlorella aurata. Lineage (NCBI taxonomy): Eukaryota > Metazoa > Arthropoda > Insecta > Hymenoptera > Halictidae > Augochlorella > Augochlorella aurata. Next base: position 14,903,986 of record CM052168.1, on the reverse strand, counting down.
CATCAATTAACATCATTTTTATCACAGCTAATATTAGGTACATAATCAAAAAGCAATCAACGCTAATCTCAAGTGCCTAACATCCATTAACGTTATCCTCATCACTGAAAATATTTCTCTCCAATAAGGTTATGTTATGAAGATAATTGCAAGTGCCTAACATCAGTTAACATCATCCTAACCACTGAAAATAATTATAAATTTATTAATATGGTTAGCTACGCTGGAAGAATTTTTCTTTCGTGTGACACATGGTGAACCGATGAAATGTTGAATCAAAGTTACGCTAAAGTCATAAACTGAGATTTTTAATCGACAAATTCTAGTGTAGTTTGTTTTAGGGGATGATCGCTCAGGTCCCAAGCGAGGATCAAGGCTCGAACCTTGGACTGTGGTCACTCGGGTTTGGGTCAAGCAACGTTTTTATTGTGAACTTTCGGGTTCGCAAGCTGGCTCAACTTATACACCGGATTAATTTAGTAAATTGAACCGGCACCTCCATCGGGTCCGATAATTTGGTGACTATCTCTGGCTCCGGTGCCCGTGAGGCTGTATCCTGCTCGTCTCCTACGCCTCGGTACCTGCGGAGTCTCCGTGCTGGTTGAAGGGAATTCCAGGTTCCTCGGCTACGTTAGTTCTCTAATCAAATTAGAGGAGTCAGGATATTGCGTGTCGCTATGGCCCTCCTCCCTGGCAATTGTTTTAAGTTGACATCTCCGCCGAGCTGCGTCCTCGTCGCTGCTCCGGACATCGAATTTGAACTAAACTATCTGCCGGCCCCGGAATATCGGATTATCGGCGGCCTCGCGGAAAAAGCACTCGAAACGCTCGTCTCTCCCTCGCTCTCTCGTTCGTTCTCGATCGTTGCCGGAAATCGGATTTGTCGTAAACGAATATTCCCTGCCGCATGTGCGAGTACCGGTCTGATAAACGACGCTGATCAGATTTCGTTACGCCATCGTTTGTTTAGTGTGAAACGAAGAGGCTGAATGAATCGGGTTTGCGCCGACAGGAAACGACTTGATTTCATTACTCGGAGCGGTTCCATATTACTTCTTGAACAAATTCGGTGTGGGCACGCCGACTTTGAAATTTGTCCAAGAAAGGAATGCCGAATTTTGAATTTATATATATAGGGATGTATATATATATATAGAGACGTAAATTGTTGCCATTTTCGTTTTGATCGGTTAACCCTGCACACTCAAGTGACGACTCTGTAAAATAAATTTTACGGTATTGTTTATATTTAAACTGTGCAAAGTGTAATAATTACGTAAGTAAAAAGACTCAATTCCATACGCATAAAATACACTAAGTCATATAAATACTGTAATGGAAACCGTTTTGGGATTAATTGCTAAATGGTAACACCCTGATTCGTCTGGAGTCTGACAGAGACAATGTTGTTAGAAAAATTAGGATTAACACGTCCATAAATTTCTTCCCAGTTTCAAGGGTCATTTATCTTGTTCGCTAGAGTGAGTTCGAGAGATAAGATCGAACGCCGAGCCCTGATTATTTGCAACCCCTGTAGCAGTCCTCGAGATACAGCGATATAAGTTCTTGAATTAGAATAGTAATTCAAGTAACCTCTTCATTGTTGCGTTCATACGTTCGTATACTCTTAATACGTCCACACGCGTAATCAGGAATCTTTTTCTGGCGCCAGTAGGATTCGTTCGGATCATTTCGCCTGTTGCCGGGGTTTCCTCGAGGTTTTCGGGAGATCGTCAAAGTTTGACTAATCTCAATAGCAGTTCTCAATTCTGTTCCTCCATTTTCATACATTTTCGAGGGTATGTGTGAATAATGTTGTCTCATCGGCCGGCATAGTGTTAAGAACACGTTACGCAAAACGCTTCTACCTAATAGTGCATAGTCGCAAAAATAGAAACGCGACTGTAGACTACGGCGCACAAACCCGGTGAGTCCAGATTTTGAAAGTTACCTAATGCTATGTAATCAGAAACATTGACGACTGCAATTTTGCTAAAAACTGGTCACCCGGTTTCTGTGCGAAGCTGTCCAATTACAGATCGACCAGTTTTTTAACACCGCAATTAGAGCAGGTCGGTGCAGCCGTTAACAATCGCCATCGCGACGATCTCTATCAAACCGGGGATCGAAAGATTTTAATTTCGCTCAGACCACTCCGCGGTGAACACCGTCGCGAGTTTAATATCCCATAAGGTGGCGGGGCCGGTGCATCGCGGGATTGTTCAAAAGAGCGCGGTTCATCAGCGGGAGCGCGTATCATTAACGCGCGTCCATCAGGAGGCTCTCGCTCCCCCTCTCTCCCTCGGCCGCCCTCCCTCTCGCTCGCTCTTCCTCGTCTCCTATTACAGAAAATGACTCCGCACGCTCTGGCACGGACGATAGAGGGTCGGCTCTTAACTTTCACTAACGACCGAAGTTTTTCGGTGTCCGAGCCCCGGCAGACCCGGGGTATATCATAAATTCAAAATGGCGGACCCTTTGGGGGCGAAAACAAAAGCCACTCGGGTCGAGCAGGAAGGATTCGAGGGTCGGGGGCGGGTTGTGTCGGTGGGCAACCCTTCTGAAGTCCTTTCGTGCGGGCCGGCGCGGCGCGGCGCGGTATCGTGGCTGCCAGGGGGTGGACGAGGGGGTCGGTGGCACGGGACGAGGATTTTCGAGGGGTCGCGCCACCGAAAATGGCGGACCCAATTAAGTGAGTCTAGGCGGCTACCCGTTATTTCGCGACGCACAAGCGTCATGGAAACCGTGAGAGAGGAGAGCCGAGGAACGAAGGAGAGCCGGAGAGAGAGTCCTCCGGAAAGGACGCGTGGCGAGCCGCTCTTCAAGAACCCCGTTCCACGGCGATACGAACCCTCGGATTTACGTCTTGTTGACCTTTTTCAAGCTGCTGCGCGAACGATGCGAGAATAAAACGACAGAACATAATTCTTGCCCTCACGAGGAGCTAGTTACAACGTTACGCTTGACATACCGCAGGATCCGAACCTTCTATTGGCATCGGCTCGCAATTATTTTTCCGTCCAGACCTCCTCGATCTCTCGCTCCTTTTATTTGCAACCGTGCCCTGCCGTTTCGATTCACCGCACGGAGGATTGAAACGCAAATTTTGAGAATATTTTTGTACGCGTCGATCGATTTCGTGTTTCAAAATTCAACATAGCCACCTGAATGAATTATGTGTACGTCTACCATGATAATCATTTTCATTAGGAATTCAGTGATTAAGTGGTCAAGGTCACTCAAGGTCAAGGAGGGAGAAAATTTATAAGATGAGGTAATAACTGAGCCTGTATATTAATAGGCATATTTTTATTATTTGATGAATTCCTAAGAATTATTTAACTCGTGTACAAACGCAGTAATATTCGTAACAATGTAAACTTTGAGAAGGGCCTTAAATAAATTATTCAAAGCTATAGACTTGTTCAGAGACATGAAGAGAAATCTGCAAATAAATGCAATCACCTGCAATATTAAAGATATGCGAACTATAAATACCCTTATCAATATTTGATTTATTTATTCACTATTATGCTTGTAATAGAATAGTCGTATAAAATAAATTCGAATAAAAACATGCAAATACTACAATAACGTTAAAATAAATACACTTGCGACCGAGGTACTGAAAAATAATTAAATTAACAAACATTCTGGGAATATTTGGAGAACGATAGACGTTCGAGCAAATATCTGGGAATAAGTAAAGAGGATAATTGTATTTAAGACGGTCCACCGAACGATGAAGGTATTTCCAAGCGTAATCTACGAAGTCTGTCGCCGGGTCGAAGCAAGAAATGAGTTATAGCTTGAATTAAGTACAATCTCGTTTGGGATGTCGCCGGGAATATTCGGAGGGAGCATCCCTCTAAACAGGATCCCCGACTGGTCCAGGACTGGATGGACAACCTGGACAAAGATTAACCCGTGATCTTTGATCTCGCTTGACCGGATGCTGGACGTCCCTACGACCTGTTCTAGTGGACAAGTGTTCGCCATTCGTCACGGATCTTCTTTAGAACTTTATTATAGTTGTCCCGTCCTCTTAAATGCAGAATAATTGCCATCAATTTTAGAAGCTGACTAAAGTTTTGAAATTCAATAATTATTTATCAGGTTTATGAATCGGTATTTATTTTGTTTCTTGAGGATTAGAATTCTTTACAATTTGCTCTTACACTAACTTATCCTACTCTCATCTGCTTACTTGTTTCTACGCCTTTTATCCCCCACCACCTTCTCCCTATGTGTGGATCTCAGCTTCCGGTTCGTTTCCTTATCGATCTAAATAAATAGTACGATAATTTTTATCTTTCGGTAAATATACGAATTTGCGAAAATTGACATCGAACAATTAGATAATTGGGTTCATCGATCCTAATGCTTGGTTTACAGAGGACTAAAGCAACTGTTTTATATGACTTTGTAATTATAATATGTTTATTTACTGAATAAATTTCTCATAAATCTATAATTACATATGTAACAATTAAACTCCAGATCTTTATCGGAAGTAACAATATTGTACATGAATTGTGTATTGTTAAATAAATTGTTAAATCTGCCGATCTTTTCTTTATATTTATAAAATCCGGTGTCCAGTAATAATCATTTGACTACTTGACTTTGATTATCAATTTGACTCCGCTTCAACATAAATCCAGTGTCAATCAGTAATTTTCTAGCAGTTTTATAAAACAAATAACCTAGTAATCACACCCCTACTCTCAACAATTGATCACTTTCTTCACAAGGGATCGTTTAACTCCTTCACCATCCCTTCGACGCCGCGGCTCTATTTCAACCACGATTATCAAACAGAACATTGAAATAGCATTCGCACAAAGTGCAACAGAAAGACCAACAGCTGCGCAAAAAGAAGCACCTCCAAGAATATGTTTAACCGACAAAGCCACGAATGGTCCGGAGCTCGGAGCCGGCTAATTTGTGGTTGCAGAGCTAGCAGACGCAAGAGCGAAAGTTCGCGAACCGATGTCAAAGTTGGCCGGGCCAGCTTCAAGGGTTGACAATCTACATTTAAAGAGCCCTCGGCGTCCGGAGGGAGACAAGAACGCAAGAAATTCGTTTCGGTGCGTGCGCGGGTCGTGTAAAGTTCATCGAAGCGTCTTAGCATGCCCGTGCCGGGAGCGGGCTTGCGTCAGGTTCAGAGATTCCGCATAGGAGGACAATAAGGAGCGTCGCGGCGCCCGATTCTCCGTTCGTTCCTCCGCGATCTTTCACATTATTTCCTACTCGAGACACGTAGATCGAACAAAGGACGAGAGCCGTCGTCGTCTGCCGAGGGGGTGGCGCGACGAGGAACACAGAAGGAGGTGGAGGCCTCGGCGGGTAGGCAAGATCTCGCGCCTCTCTCAAAGGCGAAAGTCGACGGCGCTTTTCTTTGAAACGGCATTAGCCGGCCGATTCCATCGAATTTGCTTGGCGGGCCGGTACCCAACGGTTCGATCACGGAATGTGATAGCTTGTATATTTGTAGAAGTAATAACGGGTGCAGGGAACAGAGTGGTCGGAGGAAGAGACCGTGGCTGAGTACGCGGAGGTGGGTTGTCGCGAGGAGGCGAAGGAGGTGGAGGGTAGCTTGGCGACACTCAAGACCTCTGTCTCCCTCTCCGTCCCTGCCGCCCTCTCGCAATTCTCTCTCGCACTCTCCATCCCATTCTCTCTATCTTTCTCTCTTTCTCTTACTCTCGCTCGCTCGCTCGACCGCCCCCTGCCCCCTGGCTCGCTCATTCTCCGTTTACCTTGCTCGCTTGCTCTCGGTCTCTCGGAGCTGTACAAGGGTCCATCTCATAGCAACGCCCACGGAAACTCGAATCGATACGACGCACTGTTCTGGAAATTCGCTGGATTTTCCCGCTCGTTTTCGAATTTCGACCGGCCCCGGAATCATCGATAATCGGCCCGCAGTGGGATCGGGTCGACTCGGGTCGCGACGGTAGGCTGTGGTAAGTCACAGTCTCGCGAATCGACAATCCCGATGGCCAAGTTTTTTTCATCATCATCATACGACTTTCAATGTTTATTACTAGTTTATTGGAGGTCTAGACCAGCTGTATACAAATTTATTTTGTAGGTATTACCTTGACACCTAGCTGAAGGTGACCTTTTCCATGCTGAGACGAAAGTGCCTTTTATTCATGTGCGACGGTACTGGACGTAATTGTTGGACGTAGTGCCGGCCGTACTTTGGTTAATGCATCCTCCTGAGCTAATACTGTACCGAATAGTGCGAAGGATACCTTGAGAGGATTATTCCTTACAGTTAAAAAATTATTCTTCGCAATCTAAGCCATCATGAATTTGAAGCTTGAAATTCCCTCTTTCTAACGGCTCTATGGAAATTGTAATGGGAGTAAACCCTTAAAGAGTATAATTCCTGCTGAACTGTAACCTACGTCTGGCTCCGACTCCTCCAGTACCCAACATAATTCAAGCACGCGCAAAATACGAAATATTCGTCCCGATCCAAACCACCATGAATTCGAAGCTTCAAATCCCCTCTTCCTGTCGATCCCATAAAAATTATAATAGAAAGCTGCCCTTTACGAGTAAAATGCTTAGAAATTTGTCCAAACCTTCCATCGAGGATCGAAACTCTTCATCCACCCTTCCCCCCAAAAAAGTTGCAACATAGCATCGTTTCTAATTAGCACAATTCTTTATTAGAAGCTGCGCGGCCCGCGGCAGAATTTTCCCAATAGCCGTGGGGCCGGCCTATAAATTCGAGAATCAGTGCCGGGGATTGGCCCGAAAATTTCCGCCCTCCTCTTAGCCACGTTAACCGCAACACCGTCAAGACACACAGCGGCCGGGGGATTTTTTTTTTGATAAAGGTGCCCTTATCAGCGACCGGCACACGGCCTCTCGTCGCGGCTCCTTCCTGAAAAACTGCACGGAGAGATTGCCGACCCTCGTAACGCGCGGCAGCCCGCCACGGGTTTGCATCCATCTGCGCTTCGATTACTACGCCCCCCTTTACGAGAGGCAGTATACAGAGAGATAGCTCGTTTTTCCTTCTTACCGGAGTCCCGCGCGCGAGCGAGCTACCCATCCACCCACGCCCGCCTTTCCCCTCGAAGACGTTCGAGAGACGCGACACGGAATAGAGACAAGAATCGCGACTACTCCCTCGGTCCGGGGCTCTTTTCACCGCGATAGTCCACGGTGGAAATGTGATTTTTATTTGGACGAACGAACGTTTGCGCATCGGTAATTATTTCTTCCGGCGCCGACGCCGCACCTGCTTTTAATCGAATCTTTTATGTTATGCTCCCTCGCGAGTTATTGGCTCGTCTCTCCCGAGGACGGATTGTTGTGTTCACTCGAGATTCGATGCCAGACTTTTCCTGAACAACCGTTGCGTCAGAATTTTTGGCACTTCGGGATTGAGCGCAATGTATCTCTATTTACAAGGAGATGGGGCAGTGGAGCCAGTTACTGTGTGGCGACAGTGTCGTATTTATCGTATAAGACATGTTTTTCATTCTTTTATTTTATTTATTTCCGGTTACAAAATTTAATATATCTCATTCGATGAATAAAGTTAATCATTCCCGAGAACAAACTAAAGACACAGCAATTGGTCAGCTCACAGTAACCGGCTCCACTACCCTAGTTCGTATTTACAAATGGTGGTTTAAATATGAGATAACGATTGTGTTTCAGCTGGTATTGTCAAAGTTATTGAAGATATGTTTGCAGGTAATATTCATTTTATAATCGATACCACAGCAATGTTTGCTGCAAATTGTGAATTTCGTATGAACGAGAAAATCTTCATTTGTACAAGCGTGAAGAAATTTTTCTTAATTCTAATCTATCTACTGTTTCCAATCGTACTTACACAGATTTGGTGTACACATGCAAAATGCACAGAATTGCTTTCTAATTGTCGCATTGTGAATAACTTTCTCCAAAAATCTCTCGCCCAGTTTAGGAATTGCAAGTGACGCGTTGCTTACCAGCCACACGCAAATCCCCAATAATTGAAAAAGCAGAGGAGTGCAAGAGAACTTCGCTAAAACATAATACGTACATGCGAAACCGTGTAGAGAGGTTTCCGGGTGGAGTGTATCCCCGACGAGCGAAAAATTAGCACACCGTGACTAGCCTTTATGTCGGGAAATTACGCTGATACTGTGTCAAGTGCTCGTTCCCCTGTTTTAACGGGGAAACTCGAGTTTCATCTCGAAGCTCATCGAACGTTGTTCGCTTTTTCTAACAATCGGCGTCGTTCGTTGTTCGCGGTTGCACGTCGCCGGAGAGAAAGGTAGGAGGCAGCGGTCGCCAGGGGTAGAGAAAAGAGGGTGGTCCCCGGTTTGTCCGGGGTGGGGTTGTGCGAGCCTTGAAATGGCGCGAAAGGAACGGGGTGAGTTCGTATTCTCCGCGTCTTCCTCGTTTTTACTGTCGTGGCCAGCCAGGCGTCCTGTTATGCATGACCGATGTCGATACGGGTATCGGTGGGTGTACACGCTCAGGAGCAAACCATCACCGGAAAAGTCCTTTCTGCCCCTCGTACCTCCTTTGCGACCCATCCTTGCCGCCCAACCCTCTCCGCGGCTTCGTTTCACATTCGTTTCCAGATCTGTAGGAGTTCGTGCACGAGAAATCCAGAAAATTGGACAGAGCGATCGCTCCCGACTATCCCGGCGAACGTTCTTCAAATGAACGATCAGCCGGAATCCCATAAGCCATTTTCCTCGGCTCGAGATCCATGGGTCGAACGGTATCGAAATTTTAAAACCGATTTCGAACCGCCCCAATCGCTTCCGGTGACCGAGCGGTGATCGACTTAATTTCGCGACTGTCTAATCTCGAAAATCCGTGCTAGCCTCCTAAATAAGTTGAGTAACCTCAAATTCCGATCTCACAGTTGATTACTTTCTCTCGAGCGGTATTCTTCTATGATTAAGTTTTATATCTTCGTCGTGTCGGTATTTTTAGGAAGTTAATTTTAACTATTCGGAAGGTGGTGACAATGTTGATGGAGAACGTATAAATTGTATTTGTAATGATTCTTGGTGTATAAAATAAGAGAAGGTAATTTTAGTAATTGTTTTAGCCAATTTAAAGTACAAGTTAAATTCTGATACATGTTAACATTGAAATATTATTGTGTCAATTGGCAATATACAATTCTTGTCCTGTCCTTATCGTATTCATGTTTTAAGTAAATACTTTACCAAAATCTCCAACTAAAAAATGATTAAATATAGCCGCTGATAGTAGGACGTACAAACAATCGTCTGTTTCACGGTAGCAACGAACAATTTTTTATTTTGCTACAGCAATCTTCATTGAATGACATGCTTAGGTATATCTTTCTAGCAAAGGAAACATTTTTCTATGATTAAAACTTACGTGCTTTAGGCTGGCATATTTTGAAAACGACGTGACCGAACGAGGACATAACGATTGTGGAATGATCACCACTGCCACGAATTTGTCTACATGGGCGATTGTGGTCATTCGACCCAGGGACAAAGTCCTGCACCCGTTGATCCAGTTCTCGGTCCGGTTTCGACGGTGAACTTCGCCCCTGAAACGGGGCCAGTCCTGTCAACACAGAGGCGCGCGCGCCGAATGACAAATGTGTGGCGACCGCTAATGTTGCTGCACAACAAATTATATCCGAGGTGATAAAATCTACCAGGAAGTTAGATAAATAGAGCTCGAAGACGACACACGACTTTTGTTTCCCCTCTTCCCGATCGAGCTCTCCGCCCAACTCACTCCTCCTTCGTCACGTCGATCGCCGCCGCAACGTGATTTTTCTGAATTTACGTTGTTTTCCAGCGGTGTCCCCTATGTCCAACAGTTTTCGCATCAAAATGTACACGAGTTAATTTCTGGTACAATGAACAAAGTACTGTTCGATCCATCTTATATAAGTTTCTTGGAGGTAATAAAATTGAAAGGTTGAAGTCAGTAAAAGCGAACAGCGTTGATTATTTTTGTAGATGCTATAAAATTTGATTGTCATTGTAGATAAAGTAACTTTATGTAATTCTATGACAATAATTTATGTTTATATAATTTAAAGTAAAAGTATAAAATTATGACAGGTTTCTTATCTTTTTGTTGCAGGTGTCTTCTAGAGGACCGGTTGGGTGCACAGAGTTTTCATAAAGTCTGTTAATAATATTACAAATTTCGGAATTGTATAAGCGATGCTCGTGTGAGTGAGGATTGAGCGATATTTAACACGTCGACTGTCCAACGGTTCCTGATGTTTATGTTATAATTTTTAGTCTATCGAATAAGCAGTTTAGAAAAGTGTCGCCGTGTATTAACTGCTGTCAAAAAGGGTCACTGGTGCTTTCTACCCTCTAAACAGCATATAAAAATAAATACAAAGAAAAGTACAAAGACAAAAATTAATTAATTAATTAATTTAATTATAATTACGTTCAGTGTGTGAGTGATTTCCTTCGCCAGCGAAAGTCGTGTTACAATGTGATGTAAATACCATTTCGCTAATTAAAAATTCTAATTTCATATTTCACGAGCGTTAATAAATATCTGCGAAACTCCTGAAATACCGTAAACAGCGCATTTACCGTGAAAGAAACGAACCAGAACTATATATTATACAAGACAAAAATCTGTAAATAAAAATCGAAACTAAAATTACCCCACAACACCATCGATCACGCATCAGCCACCATAGAGCTGGCCTCACTCTCGGCTCCATTTTCCCACAAATATCCGCAGATTAGCGTCCAATTAATTTCAGCGACGCCGGTGACCCCGGAGGCAGTCGACGTGTCGGATCGTTAGAGAGAAAAAAGGTGCGCGTCGAGGTCGGGGAACAATTGAGGAGATGAAATAAACGCAGCAGGGGAAAGGTGTTGACCCATGGTTCATCGTGCTCCCGTCCTGCATGCTTCCGTCGCTTCCTTCCCTGAACATTAATTTTATTCGACGAAGCCAAGGCGACGCGACGCGGTGCGAAGCGGCTCGGCTGCAGACACCATACGGTAAGTACGTGCTACATTATCGGCCAATATCGGGCAGACATGAGGTTCGAGTCGTTCCGAGCCAAGCACGACCTCCATTAACCGCACCATAAACAGATAATCGCGAATTTCCCGGCGATACCGCGCTCGGCCCAATCAGATAAACCCGGCCGTCAAGATATGAAATTATTGTCTCCGCGATTCTCGGCTCGTTCCCTGCTCGCGGAGAGAGATAGAGAGTATAGAGAGAGAGAGAGAGAGAGAGAGAGAGAGAGAGAGAGAGAGAGAGAGAGGAGAGACGGGAGGGGGAGAGAGAGTACAAGAGCGAGCTAGCTGCTAACCTAACTACGAGGGAATGGAATCGCCGTAATAATTGAATTAAAATTATTCATGGGACGCGCGGAGATTGAGGAAAGATGGAAAGGGCGCCGGATTCGCGCGAGAGCCCGGTTCTTCCGGATCCGCCAAGGATCATTTTGTTAAGAATCGATTACACGGGGATTGATACGACCGCCGGCGAATTTCGAGCGCCAAATTCAATGTATTCGGAAATTAGTTTTAATGGCGTCACGCTTTCCGTGCTTTCTCTTCCCACGCTCTTCACGAACTTGCAGTCATCAACGAGATCTCCTGATTTCTCAACGAAACACAGATATTTCTTTTTTTTTTCCACGTGAACTAGAACTAGATTGCACATTTTTATGCTAGATCGAAATGATCTGCAATCGAAAGGAACAGTACAACATATCGAATTACTTCTTCAACCCTTTGTAGTACCATTTTCTTTAAACTTATAATGAACAGAACTTTTTCGATTGCAATAATTTGTTTAGTTAGAAGAATAAGAAAATTGGTGATTACTGTATCCCTATATATGTACACTTCAGTATGGATGATAAGAGAATAGAATTTGATTCGGACTTAACGGGTTAATACCAGATCTTTCACCACGAGTCAGACTCGTTAAAGAATGACAAGGAATGAATTTTTCTACTAGTTTAAATTGCATTATCTGGTTTCTAAAATTAATGAATAAATTCCACGATCGAGTTAAAACAGTTAGCAGGTGCAAGTAGGTTCGTCTTCTACGAGTAAAATTCGTTTTACTCTTTTCAGGTCACAATATTCCAGACCGGATTACTGTTTAACGAAACTGATAAATAAATCCGCAAATTTAAATTGCAATGCAACGTTAGGTGATCAATTTTGGATGTAGAATTATATAATGTATTTTCCCATTTGACTTGCCAAATGTGTTTCATAATTCACTTAAGAACACTCCTCTTCCGAAAACGATGTCTTATATTGCTCTAGCCAAAGTTCGGATTCCACTATTTTGCTAATCTACTAGTAAAATAACTAGTAAATATAAAAACAAACTAGTAGATAGTGATAATTACGACGGGATAAAATTGACCTACGTGCGTCTTTCACGACATCTTCCATCACACAATTGCTAAACGACATGAATTCTGATTCAAGCACCGGTAGGTCGTAATTATTGCCTTATTCTTCGCCTCGCCACTGTTACGAGAGGATGTAAAGCAATTGGTATATTTTATTAATATATTTATTCCTATAAATATATAAATAATAATAACATAAATATATATATTATAAAAACTAACACGGAAAAGACATTTCCAACTCGGACGCGGTTGTTCAACTGAGTTTTTCAGAATTATTACCATAGAACGCATTCCTAAATTTATTAACAGTCGCCTTGTCGAAAGCATTTTCATTCTCCGCAAATCTGGAAGGCGGCATCCCGGAAGAAACAAGCGGAGGACGTGAGACGAGCAGGTCGTCCAGCACAGCCGGAATAAAATTCTCGCGACCTCACACGTTATTACGGGGGTGGGTTGACGTCGGGGGTGTAGTAGAGGGTCAGGCGGCGCGTAGCAAGCAGCTCGCGTTGATCTGAAACGCGGGCCGCGTCTTTGTTTGTCTTGGGAAGTGCGGGAGCAAGCCGCGAGGGCGAGAAAGAGGAGCACTCCGTTAATCATTATCCAGGGGTAAGTCGAGAGGCGAAGGAAGCCTCCTTTGAGGCCGGACCACGGTTGCTCTACCCGGAATTCCAGGGCCTTGGATTACAATTTGGCGAGTCCAGGGCGAAGGGAGAGTAAAATGGCCGCCGGCGGTGGGTAGTTTTGCCCGTCGTGGGGTGGTTACGAGGGTGGCTAACTGGGTGGTCGACGAGCACTGGAAGGAGTACGAAGAGAAGCTGGAGGTCGGTAAAGGGGATAGCGGTGGCTGAGGACTGGGGCAAAGGGGGGCTGATGCTAGCCACAACCCCTTAAGGGTCGAACGAACCCTTGCACTACCACACGGAGAGTCCGAGGACCGTCTTCCCCTCTCTCTCCGCCCTCGGCATATCCCATCCCCGTCGCTTGTTCACCTCGACGTTTCTCCCTCTCGCTCTCTCGTTCGTCCACATCTGTGTCTTCATCTCTTTTCGCTTTCCTCCGCTCCGCGATGCGCGCCTTTCTCTCTCTCTCTCTCCCTCCCCCCCTCTCTCTCTCTCTCTCTCTCTCTCTTTAACCCACGATCCCTCGATCCCCCTTTCACCCTCGCCTCGTCTCGTTCTCTAGCAGCGTGTACCCATCCCGGCGTCCCTCTCTGACCGCCCGCCTCCCACCTCCCTGGCTGAACAACCTTTATATCTACAGCCACTATACCCACCACCACCACGAGTACGTACTACCTACCTACCTCGGTTACTCGTGTGTTCGGGGGGTAGAGAAATGGTGAGAGAGGCCGGAGAGAGCAGGAGGGTGGCACCGGGCCGGAGCGAGAGGAACAAACGTGGCGGTTTGCTGGTTCGAACGAGGGAGAGAGACCGCCGGCACTCGAACAGGGCAGGAGGGGGTGGCGAAATGGGCAGAGACCGGTGTATATAGAAGTGAAACACGAAGCGGGACAGACAACGAGCCAGGAGAGAAAGGATAGAGGGAGAGAGAACGAGCAGAGAGGAGGGAGGGTGAGCGCACGGGCAAGGGTGGAATTTTAGAGCCGGGGCCAGCCTTAAAATACACGCCGCGCGAAATACCGGGCGTGAATTAGAGTCCGCGCGTATACACGCTCCTGCGGCCACCGACGAACGAACGGACGAACCTTCGGAATTTTCGCAAGCCGCAAACCGACGACGACGACGAGGAAGACGACGCTCGCCGCTGCTTCTCGCCCCCGCGTTTGTTCGTTCACTCGTTCGTTCGTTCGCTCGCTCGCTTGCGTTACGCGCCGCGACGCGACGGACGCCCCGCATCCTCGGGAGAAGCTGAATTCCAACGACAACGCAACACGACCCCGTTGATTGTGAAACATTCCGCGATTCATTGCCCGCTCGGCGATTATTAGAGCGGGGCGAGCGCTCTGTCGAGCCACCCACTCCCGCCTTATAATTTCTTTTTCCATCGAGGCTGTTTGCGGAACGCGGCCACCGAACACCGTGGTGCCCGCTGTTTAATTAAACGTCGTTGAGACGGAACCGCGTATCGGCGCGCGTCAAACAATTATTCTGGCTTATTGCGCGGTCGCTCTTTCCCGGGGAACCGCGGTCAAAAGAGAATCGAGCTCGGGAAATGTGCGGAATATCTCTAGCTGGCTTCGCCAGTCACGGTCCAAAGAGTTGTGGAGCTTTTTTAATGGATTCTGCGGAAAATGTGCTGGTTTTTGGGAAATGTCCGCACCTCGTAAGCCACGACGGCAGGTATAGGGTTTTGGAAGTAACAATTTGGATAGAGTTTGTTAAATAGTAAGATAAATACTGAAAAGTTTCTCGTCGAGTACTAATTTTATTTGTAAACACGTTGGTTTGTCTGTTAATTTTATTCTGTGTATATTGATCTGGGTCTATCATGACCCAACCGCGAGTTTCGTCAGATAATTTTAGCTGTTATTTATTTTCTGTTCTTTGAGAGGATAAATTAATAGATTGCTTGAAATATAAGTATAATAAATTGCATAAAATATAACAATAATGGAATACTCCGGTCCTAATACATCGAGCATACAGACAATGTCACGTAGCAATTCATAATGATAAACTGTGACATAATAATTCTTTTATACATGCTATCTTTTCCTCACAAATTCAACAAAATTAATTAAACAAAAATAAATACGTGAAAACATCGGAAGAATGAAACGTTGTCTGTTATAACTATTAACTTATTATAATTAACGACAAAAAAAGAACAGATTTTTATTCGATTTCTCTCTCTCGCAATTAATGCAGTAAATTTATATTTTGCATAAAAATCCAGTTATTAAATGAATTTAATTATCCATTTTCCAAGTTGGACGATAAAAAAACAGTATGAAATCCTTCAAGCGAAACGCCACCCCAATATTCATATTTTTCCCGTAATCTAAAAAATTCCATATGATCCTTTCATTTTCCGTGGTCCAGCACGAAAAATTTGTATCAATTTCCGGAAGCGGCGTCACTCGTGATCACACCTAATATTTCTTCGTAGCTCACCAAGTTAAAAGCTTCTCTTGGCAAGAGAGTATCTCCCAGCCGGGGCCAAGAAACGCGCGGGTTACGGAGACAAATAGGTTACGTCGCGAATCAAAGGCGTACTTTGAATTTTAACACCTCCTGAAGAGGACGATCGATGGCGGTGTCGAGATTTTTTGGCAAGATGGAGATTACGAATTTCCTTTCCCTCTTATTTTCGCCGGCGACCGATTCCCCGATTAAAAGAAAATCGTCAAGGTTGCGTCGTTACTAGCCCGCCTCGTCCGCAAATAATTGCGCCGCATAATTGTTCGAAAGTGGAAAGTAACTTCCGAGACAAATGCAAATGCGTGGCTGGGACCGAGCGAACTCGAAGAAAAAGTTTCAGCATAACTACCGGGCTAAGGACATTGATTAAAACGACTTAATCCACTTGCTAATTTCGGGGAGATTTTGTTTGGTCGGGAAGCTGACCGTGTGCAAAATATTTTCGATATTTCCTCGGATCATTTTCCGAACGCTCGGTCGAAATTTACATTCGAAAATGTAAACATTTTTAACAGTCATTTATTTTTCGCGCCATTTTGATAGAATTCTTGGACGTATAGAGTAAATCGTACAGTTTGTATATTGTTTTAATCTCAAAATTTATCTCAGTTTCTAACTATTCATAATGCCGAGATCTTTTATTCTACAATTATTCAAATTGCAGTAGACTAATCTAATTATTATATACACGATGTTTCGACAATTTCGATCCCGTTTATTCTAACACTTTTGCAAAATCAAAATATTTTTTACTATCGAATTAATTATAAAATTTGTGAAAATAATTCGTCCACATTTGGACGATATTCAAAGGGTTAAAAGACGATACAATCACTCGTAGCGCTCAATAGTTCTATTGTTAAAGAGGAAAGTTACGTTTCCATTATATTGATATTTTTCACGAAGAGACAGAAAACTGCAGACAGGAATAGAAATGTTTTCGAATACGGCGAAGTATTGAAATGTCTGCACAGGGTCAGCAATTTCGAAAATTTCGGAAACTCGGTTCCGCAGCCGCGTCGCAAGCATAAATCATCGGATCGTCTGTTGACGTGGCGGAAGTCGAAGGGATTTTTTTCCGTGTGCCCGGTCGGCGGAGCTCGGCGACGATACCGCACGGATTTAACTAATAAGAGCAATTAGCGCCGAGGGTAGTAACTAGAGGTGGCTTGCCCGCCATGGCATGTCTCTCGCCTGGCGGTCGCCTCGGTCAATACCCACCGGACAAGATGGCCGACGCCCACTCCAACACAAACTCAAAGTTACATACATTTATGTACTCAAATGTATAACCCACCCCCTCCGGACGGAGTTGCCTTTCTCCTTCCGCCGGCTTCAACCCTCCCTGGTCTCGCCATCCACTCGGCTACACGGACACCGAACTTCATCATTATTATCTCGCTGCCCCGGTATCCACCTTCCCGGCGTGCGTGAATTTTGCAAAAGCCACGGATACTCGCGCCCACGCGAGCTCGGCGTCGATGCGGAATACAGACCATCCCTATCCAAAATTAACGAATCGAGCCTCGAACGACCAATTATTTCGTACGCGATACCACCATCCGATTATGGCGTTAACGTTCGATTTTTATCGGCTGCAAAAATTCTACCCCTTCCGCTGAAATTTATTTGCTGGCCATAATGGGCGTGAAATTTCATTTCTCTCTGTCTTGTAGATGTTTGAATAACAGTGGATAACGTAGAGACATTGTGAGTAAGCAGGTATATTTATTTCAGGTGATTTATGTTGAAAGGATTCGATACATTTTTGAAGTCAATTTTGCAACCCTCAGAATAGCCATCGTGGCTAGTAATTACTTTTTAACACTTTATCGATGCTTTTTTAATTGATCTAAGAGTCCACTTTACAATCGAAGATCAACAGTCGAGAATTTATTAAAGCGATGTTCAAAGTGACAATATTTTATCCAAAATGTAACAAATGATTTGGATTAATATAATAATATACACTAATATTATAAAATGTTTAAATGAAAATTATGGAGTCTAGATACAGCTCAGTCGTTAAACAGCCTGTTAACAGTAAATAAAGTGTTAACAGCTTTCGTAAACACGCTTGTATAATATTATTTTATTCGTTAGAGACTTGTGGACTAGAAAATCATCATTGAATGTAGAGGATTTTCAATGATTGGATTTGGAATGAAATGTAAGAGGCAAATGATATCGATATTGAATTACGCGATATGTAAACAAAGTTATAGTATGTGAAGATAGAAAGTTTGTCAAACATAGAGAATTTTCTCGTCTTTTAATTTTATTCCGGTTTCGATATTAATATTTATGCCCCCAAAGCTCCGTAGACCACTATAAAATATTCAGTTCGTGTTTACGAAAAGTTTTGAGGGGGCTCCTTGCACGGACCCAGCAAAAGTTTCTTGCAAATATTTGCGGAGACCTTCTTCTAAACGTTTGTAATGTACAACATGAAATTATCGACGCGTTGAAGCTCTCCATAAACAATTTAAAAACCACAAGGTCAAAGTGGCTTTATTAATAAAACTGAAAATATAAAGCTAACATTTATCACAGTGGATGGTATTTTAACTCTTCTGCGTTCTAAGCATCCTAGTAAAATTCAATTTGTTCATATATATTATAATAGAAATGAATTTTAAAAACTAGTCAAAAATTAGGGCGAAGCATACGTGATCGACGTAGCATTTCAACGTATTGAAAAGAAGAGCTTCGATTTCTAGCATTCAGAAATGGCGACTAGGATTTATTTATTACTTGCAAATTTCTCCGCAAGATATATCTGCCGGCGGTAAAATAAAACAGGTAGCCCCGCGAGAGCTGCGAAATAAAATTTCAATATTTCCCGGCAAATTACAAGAATTTCAAAGCGTAAAATTTTAACGAACAAGTCGGGCCACGCAGCCAGCTCGTTAGGCTTCGACGTACCCCTGAAGAGATCAGTCGACTGGGCACGTCGAAGCGGTCCTCGATTGGTCAGCAGAAAGGGGTGGTAAATCCACGCGTGCGATTGGTCAAAGCCACCCTTCCAGCACGCGAATACTGACCCTTCGGGGGTGGATTTCTCTCCCTTGAAAAATATCGGCAATCTTTCGCACTCCGGTTAAACTGGCGGCGAGCGAACGCGCCCGTAAGGGGCTGGCTTCGTAAAACGTATGCGGACGTTTCAGTGAACCCGATCCGATTCGTTACACGTCATTGATATGTTCTCGGGCCCCCTCAATTTAGCGCAAAAGCATCCTGAACAAGATCCGCCAACGAGATTCGTCTCCTAATGAAACAACTTCATTTTCCACCGGAATACATACTTTTTAACAAACATTGCTAAAATGTGATTTGTCAAAATTCTATTCTGCAGAATTGCATATAAAATTGTACACTGCAGCCTACAGAAAAAAACACATTTTACTTGGTATGAAAGTTCCTTAAGGAGTACATGATTCATCTATTTTTAAATTATCGTATAATTAATGAAGATATATTTTTAACAGTAAACTCGCCACGCGTCGAAATGGCTGCTTTCTAATTTTACGATACTACAAACCTTAGAGGGAAATGATTGAATAAATTATGTTATTGTAGCATGTTTTATAATTAAAACTTTACGAGATTTAAATGAATTCTATATTTTCGCTCGTATGAGTCAATGCAAACTAGTCACCACTACTGTTTGGTAAGCTTAATGTTAAGTAACGTCATATTTTTTATTCGGAACTATTTCTAAACTTATTCTATGACGTAAATGATTGAAAAATAATTTTTTAAAAACGTTTCGAAGACTTTATTAAATAATTCTCGACATATTAGGTTTATGTAACTGTTTTCAGCAGTTTACTGACGCCGCAAGGGCTGCAAATAGTCCGAAAAATTATTAAATGTAAAAGACCGCTAAAAGACCAATAGAATAAATTGCACGAAAACAAATTTGGAAATCGATTTTAATGTAATTTTCAATATGCCTATAAGTTATCGAGATCTACAAGACAGATTTTTAATTAAAAGGTTTAGTTAAAAAACTTGATAACGGTAGTTTTTTTTGTTATTCCAAGTAACAGCAAAATTAAGAAAAATATTTTAGTCATTGTACAATAAGCTAGTAAGCTCTTTAATATTAGAACAAATTCAAGTAATTTAGTCCAGTTTTAAAGAAATTATTTCGTCTTAAAAGATGTTCGAATACTTTTTTGCCAAGAGTTGTGGTTACAACCCCGTAATTTCCTCGATGGAAATCAAGGGCTGAAACGGCAGGTGTCAGGCGTGCGAACATCTTTGAAGGACCTCGCGTCTCCGGGCAGAGAAAAACCAAGCTCGACTCGACAGCCCTACAAATAAATTGAGCAATAGAAAACAAAGGCGAGTCGGTTGTCGTGAAAAGCGTGTCACGCGTCGCCAAGAAGACTTCAACAGCCGCCAACGACACACTCGATTCTAAAGACCAGAAATACACGGATCCTCTTGTTCACTCTCGCGAGCCGAGCAGAGCAGGCCAGAGCAGAGCGGAGCGGAGCGGAACGGAGCGGGACAATCGCGAGGACGAGGAGGAAAGTGGCGGCCGCGCGGATCGGAAAATCGAAAGTAAAGTATCGCGGCGCGAGTCGTGCGGTATAAACGGATGTTTGAGTAATTGATTTAGGAATATCCATTTAATTAGGCGGCCGTTGTAAACGCCGGCAGACGGCAGCGAGGCTCCGGGCGACAATACTTCTCCAGTTCTTTATCGGGAAACCGAGAGGGATGGCGCGCGGCGAGGAACGCCGGAGTATCGGCAATAATGAGATTGAAATTAATTCGACGTCGTTGCCGCCTGCCGAGATATTCGACGATAAGATAATTCAACAAATTTGCCCAACTAAGCCTCGGATTTTCCTTCCTTGCCCGGCGCCCGCATTACCCTCCACTTCGTTACGTGCTCCTTTTTTTTCCTCGGCCCACCCTCTTCTCTCTCTCGTTCACCTTCTCTCTTTCTCGCTCTCCTGGTTTTTCTCCTCCGTGATATTTAACGCTTCGCCGCGAGACAATGCCCTCGCGGAGCAATACTCGCCCTAAACGCGAGTCTCGTCCGGAGACAAATGAACATTACTTAATCTTTTAACCGGGAACGAGACAACGCAACGCCGCGAACGCAGCCGAACTAATCCAGCGCAATTGTTTTCGTCCATGTTGACTGCTTATCTGGCTTAACAGCCGACTAATTCCACGATCTAACAAACTTCGAGTTTCGTAGCTTCCACGCTGCCCTCGCCCTCAGTCTCCGCCCCCGGACGCCCCCGCGGCCCGCTCCGACCCGACGGGGTAGTTAACCCCCGTCGCCGAGTTTTTCAGCGCTCCGCGAAGGGCCCCGGGAAATGAACACCGGACATTAAGATACAGCGAACAACGTAATCGCTTAGCGCAGCCGAGATCATACGTGTCTCCGGGAGATAGCGGAATGGCGGCCGTTTAAGCGGGAATAAACGCCGCCGCGAGTAATTGCGAAATAAGGGAAGAATGCCACGACGTTACTTGCGCATTTTGCAAATGAGGGATCGCTGAATGCTCCGCGGCACCCCGCTGCGGCTTTCTCCAGTGAATTAAGTGCATATATAACAATTTTCTTAGAAATGTATCTTACCCGGACGATTCTGTTACATTGTGCAGCCTTCTCCATAACCAACACATTTGTTTGTTAACTAATGAAATAACTTTGAACTGAATTATTTATTTGCGGTTTAATATAGATCTAATGGTGGATCATTTTATGCGTCTGGTTTCTTTGACTACCGTTGATCGAAAACCAGAATTAGTTTCCTTTTAAATCGCATTAAAGGTAAATTTATTGTTACACTATATTTAAGAGACGCAGGAATATTTACAGTGACTAAAATCAGTGTTATTTTTGCTGTATCTTTACTGTATTTTTACTGGGAGGATTATTGTAGATGGCAATATACATTTTTCCTCCATTTTGTAAAAGTAAGTATGAAATTAATAATATTGCGACAGTGTCGTCCATTCATTAAAATTATTAAAAGAAGTAATTTATTTTTATCTCACACCTGCTCATTACAATCGGCTTAAAAAAGTATATTACATAAAGATCCGAAGTCCAGTTATCAATCATTTTTATTGTTTATAATTATCGTTTTATGCAGAATAATGGGTAATTCTATTAACCGAATCGAATTTATAAAACCGATAACGGAGAATATACGAACTGTAAACGTTCCGAAATGTTCCATTAATTTCTTCGGTATTGGAACGCGAAATTTCCTACTGGCAAGTTTACAACGAAGCCAGGTAGCCGAGTTAGCAAGTTCCGAAATTTCGCGACAAGTCTCGGTTCTAAACACAAAATTACGTTTACCGAAGTTGAGGAACTATACGATCATTTTCTCGTTCGGGTTCCCGGGGGACGGCGCGATCTCTTTCGCTGCAGGGGCTATAGACCACCTTTAAACCGGGTCCCACGGGGAGGAAATTTTGTGGGGATGTGTACTACCCATTAGTAGGCAACCATGTATTACATCGGCGCGAAGGCAGTTCAGGCAGCCCAGGTGCGAGAAACGAAGTCGAAAGGTAGAGATCTACGTGTCGATATCAGGGCCGCCAGTTCCGAAACTTATTTTCCACCGGCCGGATTGTTGCATCGCGTGAAGTTTACTCTTCGTTGTTGCCTTTGAACCGAACATTCGTTGCAGCCCAATCTGCATGCAGATTGTTCGCTGACATGCGATTAAAAAGTACCTGCACGAAAAACTGGGCGCGCTATATTGCACTGTTGCGAACATTTTTGCGATGTATTTATTAGTGCACATTTACAATTTTCGTGGTTTCGATAGATTTAGATAGCGCGAGCAATTTTAATTGACAGTTTAAGCAGGAAGGCTACCAGCGAATTGTGATAAATGGAAGATATTCTACGGTAGGAAGAAGCAAACATTTTTATTTTACTTATTCCACCGGGACACTTATAAAATAATGTGAAGTATTTTAAACTTCGCAAAAGATAATTCCAGATAAATTCTGAATTTTAACCCCTTGCACTATAACAACGTGTCAGACTCGTGACGAAGATTTCATACATAACCTACTAAATATGAATTTTATGTATTTCTTCTAAATTGAAATAAAATTTGAATCGCCTGTTAAAATGTGGATGAAAACATACAATAAATTAATATTCTATCGTTCGTTTAGGAAAGTTATTAGAAATCAGACAATGCTAATCAGCGTAGCTATAAAAGAAATCACACTATCACTAGAAGATAAAATAGAAATATAATTTTAAGGTTACACTTGACCGCATCGTATCAGTTAAACCAATTACAAAACATCAATTTTCGCTAAAAAATAATTCACAATAACCATATCAAGTCGATCACAGAATACCAGACTACCGAAAATCCAGTAAACACGCAACGACCGTCATCGAAAATATCAAAAGCGGGGCGCAAAGACAATGGACTTAACCGTCGAGAATAAAACAAAACCGAAACTAATCACCTGGCGAACTGTGTCAGAAATCGTCGTAGAGCGAGCCTCGTCTTTGCGCAGAATACAAAAACTCGAACGTCCCGTCAAAAAAAAAAAAAAGAAAGAACGAAAAAATATAAAAAAGAGTGTTTCTCTCGGAGGGTCAAAGGGGTACAGACAAAGAGGCCCCGGGGCACTCTATAAAATACATGCACACGCGAAATCCGGGGAACTCACGGGGAAACGTCGGGGCTAGGAATTCGGCGGAATAGTTGTAGCGAAACGTCACAATAGAAAAAATGGCGGAGGGACGAGTGGTTCGGAGAGGATGGCAGAGAGTGTGGGAGGGTGGAACCGTAGGCGGCGTTCCACTCTTTCTCTTCTATTTCCTCTTCTTTTTTCGATCGTGCCGACTGCCGGGTAGCTGTTTTCCACGGCCGCGAGGACGGGACACGGGGAAACGGAAGCGGCGACGTCGTCGTCGTCGTCGACGGTGGCGGAAGTGCGGGGGTTGGCGAGCGTTTGACATATTTTGTCCGTAGAACCGACAGATCAGGGACGAAAGCGGCGTACGAGAAAGGATTGGGTAGGGGGTAGCTAGCGAGCGAGCACGGGGACACCTCTGCTCCTGACGTGGAGATTAGTGTCCGCCATTGTGGTGACGTCACCATAGTTAACACGCATTCAAACGTCCGGGAGTCTGCTGGCGAAATTATTGGCCGGCGAGCATCCCCGTTCCCTTGTTTTTCCCTTTTCAGCCCTCCGGCTCTCGATCTACCGGTCGCTCTCTTTTTACGGCGGTCGAGGAGCCTTCGTCGGGGGAAGCGATATCGGAAGCGATCGACGAACAAGGAACGATGGCGGATGATCTATCGCCGAATCGCGGCTCGTTTCGGCCGACTACGGAACGTGGCAGAAGTCGGTGCCGGTTGACAGATGAATGTGCCTCCGGGAACAATGGGGCCGACCAAAAATTAACGGCATTGTCTTAACTTTGTGCTACCCGCGCTTCGCGGCCTCTGTTTGCTGCTGCTGCTGCTGCTCCTCTCGGCCCAGCTCCGCTCGGATCCGCTCGGCGACGAGTCGATTACCATGAAACAGGGGGAAGCGCGCGCGAGGCGTGCCCCCGCAAGCATTCAGAAGAGCGAGAGCTTTCCCGGCTTTCGATTACAAGCCCGACGACGGATTGTTCCGTCCGTTACTGCCGGATTTCGAAGTTTATGACGTGTAATTTTGGGTTTGACGGGTTCGGGAGATGTACGAGCCTGCAGAGATACGGCGCTCGTGAACCCATTTATGGAGCCTCTAGTTTCGCACCGGAAAAATCGCTGATCCTACCGTATTACGACTATGGGATGTCCACTTTCGATAGCTGGATGTTTACTGGAAAAAACAAACATTCCGTGCACCGGAGGAAGGCGAGTATTGAAACTGAGCCGAGTTCTTAGTGCTGGCTAATTTTATTAGGGTGGATTTTAAAGGGTAAATTCGTATTGCGAACGTCGAAGATGCCCTTTGAATGAAAATAGATTCTTCAATGTTTTAAGACAGGTAGAACAAGAATATTTTCATTTCAGAAAATATTTATTTTGCAGTCTAAATACATTTTTCTCTGGATTATATTTATTCATTAAATGCATTCTTAAGAAAGCAATAGAATAGATGTAACGAATATAGTAGTAGTGATTTTTTTTGCAAATATGTCTTCAATATTCTATATTTATGTGATAAAGAAGAAAATAAAAATAAATTGACTGAAAGTGGTACAATAGTTGTCAATGTTTTAAGAATAGGCTCAATTATTTATAAAAATGGATAACATTATATTCTATGAACTCTAAAAGAACGTGGATAATTAACAAACTTTATTTCTCCATTGAAGCAGATACAAAAACCTTCTGTAAATGAATAAACCAAGAATTATTAATAAACTTTTAAGTCATTTATTTATTCCCTGAATTAGCATTGAAGTGACTTTCAACACCGGCAGAAAATAAATGCACCCTAATGCGACTGCAGCAGCAGACCAACCCTCCCCTCGTTTTCCGCAACCCTCCGTGCACCTAAGCACCGCGTTAACTATGCTTACCTGAGCCGGCTGATGCTCTCGCGCCTCGGAAGATGGCGTGGTGTGGTTCCGAAAACGCGGTTCACGTCGCCGCATGACGTCACGGAATAATTAAAAAAATCCGGAAACAATGAGAATCGGTAAAGTCAGAAGATTGTATCGTTATCAGAGGACCGGGACGCGTTCCGTGCACGCGATTCCTATTGCGAAACGGATTATGCAATGAATGTAATAAGCGTCCAATAGTAGTAACGCCTCGGAACGATTTAAACAATTTATGTAACGAGCTTTCTATAGCCGGCGGAGGCGTATTGAGGATCGCCGGAAGATCGATCGTTCCTTTCGCTTTCCGAGTAATCAATCAATTACCGCAGCGGATCAATTATCTGTTCGTTATGCTAGAAATGAAAAATGAGAAAGAAAGGAACGTGGAGCAACGCCCACTCGAGCCGCGAATTAATAAAATCTGCAATCTTATTTAACAGGGAGGCGCAGGTGGGTGGAGGTAAATGAGTCGATCTGGTTTCGATTATTTAAAAACAATGTGGTTTATTTGAATCGCACAAGACATACACCGTATCTGCTATGTTTATAATTAGGGACTTCCCCGCGGAAAAGCCGGCCAAAGGCAATCGCCGGCTTTGGCCAGGCTTTGCCCGAAGACGCCAGCGTTTTCGTATTGCCTTAATGTCGATCCTCGGTTTTAAAAGTGCTCCGAACGCCAGGTTTTCTTTGTCTCTTTCTCTCTTCTCTCCTTCTTTACCCCCTCTCTCTCACACACTCCCTCTTTTTCTCTCTTTCTCCGATCTTTGTCTCCTTCACTCGAAATAAAAACCCAGTGATGCCGTCTCTAGAAACCGAGCTTCGGATTAGTCTTTTTACCCTGGATCAGAAGATTTCTCGCTAAAAATCCAATTTCCCTGCTACCGATGTACGTTTTTGTTGGCCTTCCAACCCCCCTCCCCCCAACCATACTCCCAACCGCGATCATCGTTGCGTGGCTCGCCCCACGCACCCCCGTCGCTTACTATATTATAGGAAATACTTCTTCTTTATTTTAAGATTTATTTATTTAACTGTCTAGATACTTCAATTCGCTATACTTCCGACATTCTTTCCTCATTAATCTGGGATTATCTTTTACCATCTTTAGATTCTTTTACTCGATTTACCCTGTGTAGTAACGTTGGATGTCGACCGGCCGGACACGGGCCGGGCCTCGCGAAACGATTCAATCGCTTCCTCCGAACGATCGCAAATTTTCACCGGTGACGAAATTAGCTTCTCCGCGATTCTCCTCCTCGTCTCGCGAGGCTCCGTTGCTAAATCGTGTCCAGCCGGCCAGATCGCCCGTCGCGAGATTTGCGTGTGTGATTGAGTTCTTCTCTTTGTTCGCTGTTCGTGAGGCAGGGAACTTGGTCCTGTGTAGGATGAATTCGAATAAGAAAGACGAGGGGAAAAACTAGTGGAACGATGACGCGTCGCGTTGGCGGCTTCGAGATTTCTCTGCGTTTCGACCTCTCGTCGCAACGAGGAAACCATTTGCAGGGGCGATCAACCCTTCCGACGCTGCACTCGCTATTGTAGTCTCCGGTTATAACCGGCTGAACTCGCTATGGCCGACTGTGGTCGCTGAAACTACAGCCCTGATTTTAATACGCTCTGATTTTAATAAGACGGATGTTGTTTATTCTGTCTCTTTTTGATCCCCGAGGATCAAACAATTTGTCGCAAAATTGAAACTTTGCTTCGTGGGTGTAGCAGCGACTTTTTATGATTGTGTACAGTGTCCGTGTGCAATGAAATCTCGTTAGTTGAACGACTTTTGTTAAGATTCCCTAAATAGTAACAAATTAATTCTTTTTAACGTGATTAGTGTATCGTTGCATAGCCAGTGCTAGCTTATACAACGCAACCAAAATCTTCATTAGATTCTAATTTAAACTCTTCAGACATCCTAATAAAATCGTCGCGTAGGATTAATAAGATTGTCTGTCTTATGTTTAAAAAATTTTCAGTCATAGTAGCTGTTCAGTTATTATTTTTTATGAGCTTATTTAAAGGTATATGACAGCCTTTTCAAAAAACAAAATACGACTGTATCTGATGCGACTATCGAGATTTCATCGTGCGACAATGTGTTTCGCGAGCAAAGACGGCCATCATGGAACGGTTAATACGTTTTTCGACCATGGTTTCCTTTTTGGTCAAGAGGCTCGCGTCTTGGTTCCGATTCGAAGACGATAGAACGCGGATTCGAGTCGTTCGATTACGATGAAAAAATTGATGCGACTGATAGTAGTGATGATTTATTTATTTCTCGAGTTCGAATAGTGACGACATTCGTCTGCCTTATTCTCCGCCCGGTTCTCCACCTCATCACCATCATTTCTTTCTATTCTCTCTCGCACTCTCTCTCTCTCTCTCTCTCGTTCGTTCGTTCGTTCTCTCTCTCCCTTTCATTCGCTACGGGCAGTGCCATTATTTACAATATCGTATAAACGGAGCCTTGCATGTACGTATTTTCGGAATCGATCTAACAAACTTGCTTCCTCCCCCGCCGCTTCATTAAACTAGATAACGAGATTTTTTATCTAGAGCCGTACACGTCTAACACCGAGACAACTATGTTGATATGAGTTTCCTTTTTTTCCTTATTTAAGTACTTCGCACGTCGCACCGGGTTTCACGCGGACAGAAGAAGAAAAGAAAATTGACGCATTCGCACGATACTCTTTTCGGATTTCTCGCGTTCGCTCGAAATTTCACATTCGCGATTCTCTCTCTCCCTCTCTCTCTCTCTCTCTCTCTCTCTCTTTCTCTCTCTGTTTTAACGAGCACGCACACTCACTCACTCGCACGTAAATCGAAAGATGCGCGCACACCCGCGCGCACCTCCGAGTCGTGTTCTCTTCGGTCTTCGAAGTGATTTACCTTATTGCCTAGATCATTTTTTTTTTAGGAACAGTCCCCTTCGAAAACGTTTACAACGAGGCGTTTTTAGGACGAACGAAGGAAAGTCGAAGGACGAAAAAAAAAGACCATCTATCCATCTCCGTGGAGAACAGAAACTATATACCGGTTAATGGAACGCAAAATGAAAAGGACAAAATAAAATACACGATCGACCTCCGAGGCGACGACGGGTCTCGCGTCGCTCGTTTCTCGTTTTCGTTTACCTCAGTCTCTTGGGCGAAAGGAAAGAACAAAAGAAGGAAAAAATAATAATAATAATAATAATAATGTAAATCGTCAACCAACCGGCTCTGGCGGGATCCAAGCCTCGCGGGTATGCGATTTTCGCAGGATCAAAGGATCTCGATTCAGCGAAAGCCGCGCGCGGGCACCCGTCAAATCGCGACAATAAATATAACCAACGAACAAACGCGCTTGTAACGAGAGCGTCGGCTCGATCGCGACGGTGGCCGTCGACGACGATTTTCACGTTTCACGTTTCTGTCGCCGGTGGTCTCGCTGGAGAGAACACCGCCGGTATCTGTAAATCGTACGCTTCCTCTTTTTCTTTTAAATGATCGTTAGATATTTTTTAACGTTACACAGAGGTAACGAGATCTTGGAGCTATCGAAAATCATTGGTGATCGACGGACACCTCGCGCGACGCCACATTCGCGCCGATAAACCTAAACAACTTTGGCATCTTCTTAACCATTTAAAACAGTTTTCGATAATAATTTAATATCGGGATAAAATAATGAAAACGGCGTTCACAGTCGCTGCGAACCGCGTTAATAATAGTGGCAATGAATAATAGCAATAATAATAATAATCATGGTAATAATAATAATAGTAATAATGATAATAATAATAATAATAGTGTCAATAATAATAGTAATAATGACAATAATAATGAATAATATTAATATGCTATAATAGAAATGGTATTAATAATTAATAGTGGACAATAAAGTCAATAAATGTACTATATGATACATTTTACATAGGATCGTGCTAGAGCTTAAAATCTAGGACGCAGCTTTACACATGGTTTTCTGGTTTTGTTTAAACGTACGTCGAGTACTCATGGTATCCTAAATCGTCATCGATTTAACAGAGTCCTCGGGATATATCGATGTGTCGAGTTATGTACATACAGGATCGTCGGAGTCGCCGATTATTCTTTCTCCACCGCGGAAAGAAACGTTTTCGTTTCGTAGACGTAGAAAAACGAGAAGAAGAAGAAAGGAAAAACCGAAGAAAAAAAAACGTGGCAGAAAGTAAAAGAAAAGTATACAGAAGCCGCGTCGATGTCGATCGACGCGCAGCGACGACGCCGATAAAATGTACAAAAAGTTTTCTCCCGTTTCCCCCGTCGCTTCCTCTCTCGTGTCTTCTCCCATTTGTCTCTAATACATACAGAGTGGTTGCAGGTCTCCATAGTATATAACGTAATCCACGTACACGTACACATACGCTGTCCACGCTCCCGTGCACATTTATTACGTTACACAGTATGCGCAATAGATTTATTATTAAATAAATAATCTTCAAATGCGATAATAAAGTCACTATGTTCATTATCCTATGTATAATATTTATATTCTGTATAATTTGCATTTTAGATCTCATATTTATATTTATATATTTATATATATATATATATATTTATGTATATGTATTTATGTATATATATATAAATATTTATAATTTATATATATATTCATATTTATAGCGTCTTTATTTATAACTATTTATAAGGATATACTTTAAATAACTGTGCTGAGACTCGCAAAATGGTAACCATTCGTTTTTCGTTTCTAGTTGAATCAAGAACGCGGAGCAGCTCTCATCGAGTACCTTGTCGCTCTGTCATCGAATCGCGTTCCGGTTCGATCATCATCATCATCATCATCATCATCCTCGTCACTAGGGCCTTCGCGGCCTCGAGGATCTCGTTGTTCTCGTGCTCCTGCTTTAGGGACCGTTTCCAGGTCCGTTTTCGATCGGCTGTATCCTCAGCGACCTACCACCTCTCTCCTGATCTCGAGAGGCCACCTCTGACTGTCCGAGAAAGATCCTGTGCACCACGATACTCTCCGTATCGGACGACATCCATGTCCATCGGTCCACGATTGGGACCCACTGTCTCTGATGGGACACCCACGTGTTCCCCAGCATCTTAGCTTCTCTACTCGTACTCCGTGTCTGTTCAGCTCTCTCGAGGAAGAAGATCCCCTGTTCAGTACACCGGGTAGGGCGGTCTGTGCGGCCACAGTGGCGGGATCGGCGGTAGGCTTCCGTTCCAAGATCAAGTGTCCTTCGTGCTCAGCGAGGAGTCCTCATCCTGGCTACCCGGGTACGGCATGGCAAGCTTAGGGGTCTGCTGCACCACCACCACGCACTTCCGCATGTGTTTCTCGAGCGTGCTGGGCACCGAGAACGGCATCTCGCAGAATCTGCATTTGTAGGTGTCCTTCCCGTGGCGGCCGTGCGTCTTCATGTGCCTGGTCAGCTTGGAGCTCTGGGCGCAAGCGTACGAGCACAGCTCGCACTTGTACGGTTTCTCGCCGGTGTGCGACCGCCTGTGAACCGTCAAGTTCGAACAGTTCTTGAACACCTTGCCGCAATACTCGCACGTGTCGTTCCTCCCGCTGCGCTCCTTCTTCAGCAACGGGCTCGGCAGGCCTTGCAGCGCCAGGCTGGACGTGGTGGCCTTGGTCACTTTACGGAACTCGTTGTTCTCTAGGTAGTGGGGGCTCGGCAGCCAAAGGCCACCGAAGTCGGGTCCCGTGGATCTGTGAAAACCCTGACCGGAGAATATGTTAGGTGTGGTCGAGGAATTGAAGTTCGTGGGCGACAGCGCGCTGTCTTTCTCCTTGTTATTGTTCAGCGAGTTGGTCAGGTTCGACGGCGACTCCGTCTTGATGAACACGCCGCGGTGGTTCTCCTGCAGCGCCTGTCGGTACGCTTCCGAGTACTGCGCGATGTTGCTCAACCCGAACTTTTCCATGAGGTCGCCGACCAGGCTGACCGGCTTCTGATCGACGACGCGGCCGCCGCTCTCTTCTCCGTTCTGGCCTTGGGTGGTGCTCAGATCCTCGGGCGTGTTCTCCTCGGCGTCCTCCCTCTCCATCTTCGGCCCGTTCCCCTCCGTCTCCTCCAAGTCCATGTTCTCGTCGCAGCTGGATCCGTCGTCGGCGACGGTGTCCAAGCTGCCTTGCGGACTGGCGGCGTTTAGGTTCTCCTGGTGCACCTTCGTCATGTGCTTCCTCAGTTCCGCGAAGCTGGCCACCTCGAGCTCGCAGATCTCGCACCTGACGGGCGTCTCCTGTCCGTCCTTCATGTTCTCCTGATGGTACTGCCTCTCCTTGTCCCGGTGACTCCGTCGGTGGACGTTCAAGTTCGATTGAAACCGAAACTTCTTCTCGCAGACCTCGCACGTATAGGTCATCTCGGATGCCGAGTCGGCGATGATCGGCGTCGAAGCCACCGGCGGGCTGGTCTTCTCGCTGTCGGTCGAGTTGTTGTTGTTGTGGTGGCCTATAGGGCTCTGGTTGTAGCAGGGCGGCGAGTTCTCTTTCTGATGATTCGCGTGCGTGATGATAGCAGTGTTGTTGGTCGCCGGACTCGGCGGCTCAACAGTCTGCGCGTGGTTCTGAACTGTCTGCGTCTGCTGCGGTTGATGTGGTTGCTGTTGCTGTTGTTGCTGCTGTTGCTGCTGCTGTTGCTGCTGGACGGTGCTCGGCACCGGTACTGCCGGCACCGGGGCAGGGGGATTAGAGTTCGTTGTCGAGTTCCCGCTACTTGGTGGAGCCGCGCCTAAGGACGGATTAGCGAGGCTCCTTAGGCGCGCCGAGTAAAAATCCAGGTTGGCCTCAAGCGGAGGAGGATGTGCCTGACCGGCGAGTCCGCGACCATGGGACAATTCGGCGAGGTTTGCCAGGTTGCGGGCGTTGTTCAGCGAGTCGAGGGAACTGCGGACTAGAGGGTCCCCGAGGTTCAAGCCATCCATGCCTCGCAAAGGGTCGCCCAGGTTCTGCAGGTTCCTGGTGGCAGTCTGAAGCTCTTGCAAGCCTCGGTACCCGGCTAGTGGATTCAGGGCTAGGAAATCTGGCCTGAACATCGGCGGAAAGCTGCGCTCCAGGTGCTGCGGTAGCCTCAGAAAGCTGTGAAGAGGGTCGCCGACCAAGGATGCGGAGGATTGCAGTTGCTGTCGGGTGCCGCTGCTGCCGCTGGAGTTCGTGCCGCCGGAGGAATTCGCGACCGACGAGCTTCCTGTCGACTTTCCGCTGAGGTTCAGGTGATTCGGCGGACTCAGGTGGTGGGTGTGCGTCGGGGTGGGCGTCGGCGGGCTCGGTGCCGGCGTGTTCGACGACGAGTTCGTGGAGGCGGTCGGGGAAGTGTACAGCCTGGCGCCGTGGACGCTCTGCACGTGCTGCAACAGCTCCCACGCCGACGACAGCCTTCTGGAACACTGGGAGCACTGCAGCCATCTCGGTTCTGGAACAGACGGAAGCCACGTTGGATTTATTCGATTCGTCGCGGTCGCAGGAAGAACCGCGATAACGCGGCGAAAGCAGATTATCGGATGATGATATACGCTCGAGTGAGTCGTGAATAGCATCGAACCGGGGACATGCGACACGTTGGACACGTACGAAGACCCCACTATCAATTTCCGTGGCACCCTTAATTTCGCGGAATCGGGATTGAAAATCGGCCGCAGATTGAATTCGGAATTCAAACGGCGCGCCTGTGTCAAATTGCTACGGTGGGGGCTTAAAAATAATATCCCCGAGAACGATCTCTCTGTGGGGCGTGCGGGTGGAGCGCGGCCGATGGGGATCGGTTGCCGCAAACGCCCGCTGAAACTGACCCTTAACGACTTCTCGACCCTCCCCCGCGTGCCTCGAGGGGCGCGGAGAGGGACGGGTTTTGAATTTCAATGTTTTTAATCCGGAATATCAGATTTTCGGCCATTTTTCACGGTGCCGCTGCTCGGAGCCCCGGGTGTCCGTGCGATTTTATTAATTCGAGGCCACCCTCCGCGACCGAAGACGAGAAGAGGGCCGAAAGGAACACGCCGGAGACCGAGATGGCCCCGCCATGTGTTCGAGGAACGACCCTTATTTCGCGGCTTCGAAACGACGTCGAACGTAACCTCGGGAACATATTCGCAGACCCCGCTACCGCTTCCGGACGTTGGGGGCGATCGTGACTTAAATTTACGTCTCCGAGAGGAACGCCGGCGCGTGAGACGTGGTCCGGGGTCGGTGCACATTTTCAAGAGGTCTCCCTTATTTTTTTCCTTCCTTTTTGCGGACCGCTCGCGGTCATGGACAAGTAACTGCGCCATTCCCACTTTACGCAAGGAAACGGCTGACTGCATAATTTATGTCCTCGAGTGCCGCTATGATTTCTTCGACTGGCAAGGGTTGTTTCGCGGAGACGTTTTTCTCTCAACCTTTATCTTCTCGTGTAACCGATAACGAGGCTGTGGATTTGGGGGCGGTCAGACAGCATTTTGTTTTCGAGCTTCTACATAATTCAGTTCAGTCGAATTAAATAGAAAGAGACTTGTGTTTTATTTATATGTCACAGGGTTAATAGTGGCATCTGAATCTTATGCAATCTTTACGATTATATTTCAACAAGACTTGTATACCACACCCTTGCTTCAAAGCTTGCTTTACACAAGATACAAAAAGGCAGAGGTTCTCACAGGGTATTCTAAGCACTAAGAGCGACGCTAAGCGATAATAAGAATATACTTTCGAAGATTAGTTCACGCATGTTTCTGCAGCATCATTTTCAGTGATAACTAGAGAATAGTTTTTAACTTGTATCGCTTTTTAAACAAGAATTAGTTACCTTGGAGTAAACGTTATAGTTGTCTTTTAAAAATAACAGATCGTTTAGATTCTTAATGCAATGTATGCACGAATAATGAACGATTCAATAATTGCGATGCCGAAGCAATACAAATTGATATACAAGTTTGAAGTTCCGGAAGTCGGATTCAAGATCCCGGGAAAGTGGTATTAAAAACGAGAAGAGGAGGTATCGCGAATCGATGAGTTTCTCCTTCGGCGATTACAACATCAGAGTCTAGACGTTGTTTAAAAGTTTCCGGTCGAGTCGGGCGCGGAAAGAGACGCGAACAGAGCAGTCTGGACGAAGATTAAAAAGTTCGGGGGCCGTTTCTCCACATTATGCCGTCCCCGGAGTGACTTAACAAACGGAAAAGAAAGATTGACCGGAAACAAAGGGCGTCGGAAAAATAAAGCACTCCTAATTAAATGGCCGTTCGAGATTGGGGGAGATCTTTGTTGCGCCTGAAAGTACCGGGTCGAGCGCCTTAAAGCCGAGCTTCTGCTAAATCGGAGTTTACGCGAGTTTCTGCGACTTCTCTCGGCGTCGTTCCGAGAACAATGAATCGAAAGAGAGACAAGGAGGGGGCGAGAGAAAGAGAGATCGCCTCGATCGGTCGTCAAATTTTTCGTAGGCTCCGTACGATTTTAATTATGGAATTCTCGGCGGAGAGTTTTTCCGACGGACACCTGGAGAATGCGGACCGATGGTTCGATACATGAATCACGTTTCCTCGGATGCCAGCGACAATGGGACACGTAAACAATGAATCCTAAATTAAATTAAAATCAAGACGGAGACGTCAGGCTTATAAGTGATAGGACACCACGCGACAATACACAATGGAACACATATCGCCGGTTGTAACAAGGTGCTAAGTAGAATAACGAGGCTGACGGTGGGCGACGGATTTTTCTTCCCCGCCTCGCTGACCTTTCACCACGATTACGCTCTTGCGTTTACGCGTCGCGGCGAGAAACGCGCGCGGAATTAGACGGGAACATACCGTCGCCCCAAACAGATGAATCCCCTTTACCAGGAAACAATTCCATTGGAAATCGCTTCGAAAGATGCTTATCATCACCGACGCACGGTAAACATTCTCTTATTCAAATCACTACAATGCTTTACAAATTTATACGGGGCATTGGATACTCAATTACGACGATTCATATGAATTTCTTCAATTCGATTCAAGACAATTAGTTTACCGCATTACGTCTCCACCGAGTTCCACTCGGAGGCTTAACTATTATTTCGTGAATAGCAAGTTTGCACACGATAGAATCGATTATTTACTTCATTTTTCAAATCTCTGGTATTTTTACATCGTGACGTTCTCTTAGATGCTCTTAGAAAGTCTGTTCCATGATCAACAAAATTATTAAAATACAGAATAATAATATATAATGACAAATTTTGTACATTCTAAATTGTCTTCCGAAGTTCTTTCATCTTTCATCTCCTTTTGTATTAAAGAATCATTAAAGGTAGTTTCAATGCGATTTTTGTTTCTTTCGATGTTATTGCATAAAAATCTGCAGCGTACTAATCACCAACACCAGCAAAATCCCTGTCAGCCGCGTGCATCGATCCTAATTTCGAAATTCGAAGAAAATCTTCGCTTGTGTTAAAACTTTCGAAGACAAAAGGCCACCGAGACAAAAGATCGGCAGATTGAAAGACGTTCGACTTTTAAGCGAGGAAAAACACGTAACTCACAGCGGGCGATCGATTGGTCCTTTTCGAGCGGGAAGTTTCAGAGGACTGGTCCACGAAGAAAATTAGAAAGTTTGTGAAGGGCGAGTCATGCAGCAAACGAGGGGTCTTCCAGTGGTGAAACCGTGAAAATTTGGCATATTGTTTCACGCCTCTGGCCCTGGCGGCGCCCTTCGTCTGTCGACCGGAAGTCGAAAATATTGCCAAGTTCCCTTTTCCCACGTAGAAAAAGAAGGGGACCGACGGCAGATAAGCAAGTGCTCCGAGCATAATAAAGGTGTATCGATTCACGGCCGCGCGGCTTTTCATATGCAAACGTCGCGCGGGCGGCCATCCGTTAGGATTATTTCTTTAGATTTTCCGCGATCTTCTATGGGGAACACCCCTTCGAATAGTGGGACGCATCGATCATGATTTATGGAACGAAATTCCGCGGGGTAAAAACTGGAACACGTATAGTGAATGCCGTGAATTGAAAATTAATGAACAGTGATAAATGCGGTCCGGTGAATCTCCTTTGCAAACCGGGCTGATTAATGAACCCTCGCGGACCTGTCCACTTAATAGAAAACCAGAGCGTTCGGTTATGTTCGTGAAACAATCGTTGCTTGAATTTTGAAATCGTTTCGAACGATTTTTATACCTGGAAATTGAATTTTATTGATGCTATTACAAAGTCTCTTGCGAGTAGGAATTTATCCCTTAGATGGAAAATTTTGATGACTATATAGATTGTTAATAACAACATTGAAACTTAATGAAAATGGCCCATCCCTAACTTTCCATTTTAAAATTGTTGAAATTATGGGAATTTTGTCGCGGCAACCGATTGAATTTAATTCGAGCATATGTTATAATTAAACAGCGTATTTTCTTGCATTTATAATAAAAATGAGTATGCGAAACAGGAACTTGTGAAAACTTTAAAAAAGTTTAAGAACGCCGTCATATTATTTTTGGTATATTGACATTATTAAAAAATATATTTTGACCTAACTCATGTTTCTTACACTTGACATAGAAACATTTTATATTTTGTACAAAAACCGGCAGGTTGATTATAATAAAAATAGCACAGATTTCGGGTAAATTCAGCGTTACTATTTTTATAAAGCAACACGCGTCCACCGTTTTTAGTGCTCATGAATGTCACGATATTTCTGCAAATGCATTTCCTACTTTATATCTCCATTTTTATCATAAATGCATAAAATCCGCATATAATATCTTTCAGCGGTATTTATAGTTTCATAAAAATCTGAAATAATAGCAGCATCTTACGAAGACTGAAAACAATCGCAGTAAAAAGAAGCCTCGCCGGCGAGAAGCGAGAAAGTTAAAGGGGGAAGATTGAAAATTGGAAGAAGAAGATCAACGTTTCAGAGACGCGCTGCTCCGTAATTTTTCGACGTGCTCGGCGGACCAAAAGTTGAATTCCAGCGGGGACACCGGGGCATCGAATGCACAATATGGCCACATACGAATCATGGTCCTCCGACTCTCGCGACAGTGACCGAACGATTTTCCTCAGAAATTGCCCGTCAAATTGGCCCACGCGACGTTTACGGGCAAATTGCTCGGAATGCCATTGTTTAACGACGACTCGAGCTTTGGTCATCCTACGGATACTTCCTTTCAACCCGTTTACGGAAGATTTCACACGAGCTACCCTCGACGAGGGGACACTTTCCGGAAAATCATTTTCCGAGTGCAGACACTGTCTTTCGCTTACTATTTAGCTATTCCGAAATGCTATTACCCGACTGCCGAACTTTATGAAAAATAAAAATCTTCGACATTTGCATCGA
Organism: Augochlorella aurata; assembly: GCA_028455555.1. Lineage (NCBI taxonomy): Eukaryota > Metazoa > Arthropoda > Insecta > Hymenoptera > Halictidae > Augochlorella > Augochlorella aurata. The sequence continues at coordinate 14,866,623 of CM052168.1, read as the reverse complement.
AAAGGAGTCAGGACAAAATTTCGTTCTTTCTTTTAATTATTTACGCGAGTTGAAAATAAACCGTCGATGTCCCTAAGTTATTTTAATATTTTCATCCTTTTAAATTGTAATTTTTCTCACGAGTGCATAAAATCCGCAGTCTATTGATTACACAGTGGCTAAAAGTTGCTAAAATTATCTGAGCAGAATATTTGCGTTGTCCGATTTCCGGTGGCATTTTCAGAGAATGTTCGCAAAGAAATGTTTATAAAAGTGTTTAAGCGATTTGTTAACGTGTTAATTTCAGGGCAACGATGGATCCTGGGATTTCCTAACAATCAAGACAATTGGAATCTTCGAATCTGGCCGACGCGACGGTTTATTAAAATTGTAGCTGCACCGTGGAAATCTTTTCGCTCTCGAACGGGGCACATCTGCCCCGTCTATGACGTCACGAGACACACAAAGGCCTTTAATCCAGAATGGCGTGTGACAATATTAAAATATCGATTAGCCAACGTATGCGGCGTATGCACTTTGTCCTACGTACAAGGGTTGCACTTAAAAGGGACAACGTGCACGGGATATCGCATCCAGGTAGCTAGATTGTGGGCGATTTTAATCAGCCTCGTCAGCCAGATTATCCGAGAGAATGACCGATTGAAACTCCACCCGGAATTCCAGGCTGTCGCGAAATTCGCCTGGATAAATTCACTTTTCGTTTTTTCCACGCTAGCCCCTTCTTTATTTGAAAAAAAATCAGAGTGCCCAAAATCCCGGTGAAATTGTCTCCTGAAATCCAAAAGCTAACGCAGAATGCTCGCGTTTACTTTCTGAGTACATAGTTATGTTTTTATTTGAAATATTAATTTCAATAGGTTTGAAATAATTCAGTAGTCGAAATGTGATTTTCAAGTTTAGTACGACAGCGATTTTTTATGGCTTCTAAAAAAAGGATCTCACAATATGCCTACATGTGTTGCTTCGAAAAATTTCCCGTATGTATTGACCTGGAATTCTTGGAAATCAGGAAACGTTGGCTAATTGTTGAAATGACCCGTGGTCAAACCTAGACACATGGGTTGATCGGTCCCTGGAATCCTGTTTTATGGTGTTGCCGGCAGTAAAATTATCCCCGGAGTACCGGGAAACTTTGCGGGGACCGTGTCGGACAATGATTCTTCAAATTATAGACCCCTGTTATCGGGCAAAATTTATACTCACTTGGAATGTTGCTTTGAAAATACCAAACCAAAAAGAAAGCAAATTTTATTTCTGAGAAAATTGAAGCTTTAACGAACAATATAAATACAATCTGTATCATATTGTACATGTATAATATAATATCTATCAGAAAAAATCTTGTATAAGTTTGCATATAACTGCAATCCCGATTATTATAAAACGCGCGAAATCCTTATAGCCACTAGAAACGAACCACATTGGCCAGAAGCATCTCGGAGACCCTTTATGTGCTTGCCCAGTTCAACCGCAAGTATCAAGAGTGGACACGTTGCCCATTAAATCTGCCTCCGTCGTCTTCGACTCATAAATAAATGACAAAAGGCAATCTCGTGACGAAAATACCCTGGGTTCAAACTAGCATCTAACTTGGACGATTTGGTTAATAATTAAAATTTCAAGAAATACCTTCAATTTGTAAGATAAATAGAAAGAGAAATTTAAATTGCAATATATTTTTAATAGAAGTTATTATAAGTAGATTTAAGCAGCTCACAAATAGCCATTTTCTTATTAGCTCCGCTGCTATTTTTCTTCGAACATTCTCGTTTCTCGTGCGACCACCTCTTCGACCTCGTCCTCCGAGTTCGCGTCGCGAGTGAAAATAAGAAACAAGTGAAAAGTACATTTGTCTTGGCGTTTTGGAAGCGTCGAAACGTTCCACGCGCGCGTATATTAAAACTTCGACTTTTTCTTGTACCTTTGAGCGACGTTTTCATTGTCCCCGTCGAATCTTCTCCGCCGAAAAAGAAGAAGTAGAAGAAGTACAAGGAGACAAATGTCTCTGGAAAATTGTCTCTGGTTTTCGAAAAAGTCGTGGTCTCCGACACGGAAGCGTGCAATGATGAAATACATGTTAAAACGTCGGAAACGAACTAGTCGAACTTCTGGCTGACAAAGTAAAACATTCTTCGACTTCGTTCGTTGCAATAAGCTGCACAGCACGTGACAAATGGTGCCCCAAAATATTTTTACAAGTTAACAATCGTTAAATCCAACCGAGTCACATTTCCACAAACTGATCTGAATTTTGTAAAAACGAATCTCGATCTCTGTATTCAGTGTCCATAAAAATCCACAAGACTTTTTTCAATCTTTTTAGCATTAACGTTTTATCCTAACGTCTAATATTTTTAAAAAATAAATGTAAATAATCTAAAGTTATGTATTAAAATTAGAAATACTATGTTACAGAAGAGTGTTGGAATCAATATTAACAAGATATAAATATAATAAGACGCAACTTAAAAATACTACCCTTGAAAATAAGATAACTATGCTTAACTAAATAAGTTAGCTATTTAAAGAGATCACAGTCTGTTAATATTTCTTTGGAGCAAGGATACTGCTATCGGCAGCCTAAATGCCTTCAGAAATCGAATTAAACTAATTCGTTAAGTTAAACTAATATGCTAAATGTTATTCTTTTAGTTTCGATTGCATTAATTAAATGACTTGATATTCGATCCTTAACGCGTTAATTGATCTTTCTACTTTTAACTGATCTTTGTATCTTCGCCTAACATATGATTCTTCGCTCAACATATCTGTCCTAGTGTATATAGGAACTAATTTTACAGCAGCTCACGAAAAGCAAGAAGTAAAAAGCTTCGCCTAAAATAGTAAACTACGGAGCGGAACCAGAAGGAAAATATATCCACCATTACGTCTCGATGTAGACGGATTCTTCATCCTGCTGTTTCGCCCAGCATGTTAAAAACCAGCTGCCAAGGTCCGAGGATCTGGCAGGACGACTCATCGAAGAGAAATAACCGAGGCCGAAGAAAGAAACGTCGGAAATCCCGGAGCAGGAGGCAGCGAGAAACGCGTGTGCAAGTAACGCGTATTGGCTTTCCCGGTCGGCTCTGTGTATCACTTTTATGTCATCCTCGTTGACTTCCTTCCGCGGGGGTGAGAAGGGCCGTAGAAAGAAGACGGCAGAACCGGGGGACAAGAACGAAGGATGAGGGAGAAGGACGGAAGGGCTGCAGGACCTCGAAACCCTGAGATACAACCAATTCGCAAGCAATTCTCGACGCGCCTCGGGCGGTCTACGAAGACGAGACCGGACGAGGGATGAAAGAAAGGAGAAAGGGTAGTTTACGAGGAGGACGAGGGCGGCCGAGGGGGGCTCGGCGTGGAAAATCGTCCGGAGAAAGAAGATCGGCCGCGGACGAGAATTAATATTCCAGACAAACCTGACAGATAGATCAAATCTGCATCTCACCGGGAGCGCCGGTGTCAATTTCGACGGATTATCGCCTCGCGTCTCGCTTCCGTCTTATCCCCCTTCCGTCGCCCCCCTGACGCGGCTCCCGTAACGTCACTCTCTGTCTTATTTTTTTTGTCTTAACGCAGCTGCTCGCGGGACAGCCGCGCGCGTGCTCTCGGAAATGATATCGCTTCTCTCCTCTAGGGCTCTTGGGCCTCTCGGGGGATGAATTTTATTTCCCCGATGCCGAGGATTACCTTTCTTCTGCCCCGTCGATGGAAGAATTTTTACAACTTCGGGCGCGAACTGCCGCGACTCGGCGAGTTTAGTGGCGCTTTGCTGCGACTATGGCTGTAATTCCGTGCAGTGGGAGTGTTTTATGAATTCCGGAACGGCAAGATTCACGTGTTAATCTGGACAAGTCTCTGGAAAATACGCGACCATCGAAAGTAACAACAACTCGACATATTTTGCTAGAGAAAGCTAATCCCCGCGTTCAGTGAAAGGCTTCACCGAATTCACGAGGATTTTACAAAGTCTAAGAATATATTCCTCGGAGAATTAATAACAGAAGAAATGAACAATATTTGCTGATCTTTTGTTATCGTATCACCAAATTGTACGTTTGCAGCTTCTGAAATAAGCTTGAGAGTTCTAGAACCTGGTATCACGCGGGTATTGTATATTCGAAAAAAATTACTGTTGCCTTATTGATAGAGGCAATAAGTTGATATTACAGTTAACAAATATAATGCTTCCAAAAGCCACAGAAAATTCGTCACAGGTGACAAAGGTGCGAAAAGGCGTGGTAAGAAGACGCTTCCGATAGGAGTAACCAACCAGGGTTAATTCGGGTCGCGGCGAAGCCACGACCACCCGCTTCAGTGCCGGTGATTAATGCAAACGATCATAATTACGTAACAGATTGTTGATGCAGCGAGCACCGGTGTCTCTTTAAAATTTCATCACGGTCCGTGAAACTCGTTCCAGCCCCCCTCCCAGTGGCTAGGTCGGCAGTTAACCCCATCCGAGGCCAGCTAGAAAGAGAGCGAGAGAGAGAGAGAGAGAGAGAGAGAGAGACGTGGCTCGTGCTCATCCCCCGGACTCCGCGTCAAGCTTGTTCCCCAGATAAGCCCCTTTCGTCGCCTTTTTTGTCGTGTTTTTTTGTTATCGACCGGCCCACGTCCAAAAGCCCAATTAGAATCGTCCTATTGTTTGGCCACGTGGTCCGCACGAGCTGTGCACACGGCCGCGTCAACGGTGAATCCTCCGTAAAGCAACCGCGTTGATATTCTGCTACAGAGCATCGTCGCGTGTGTCCAGGTAGAGCAACACGGATCAGAAACGAACGGGGCCAGAGCGACCCCTATGGACCGTCATCCTTTATCCGGCTTTTTAGTGGCTTTCCTTTCTACCCGCGATCGAAACTCTCTCGTCGATTTAGCCACGCTTCAGGGACAGCCTCTCAATTCTCCTGGCTAACTATTGCAGACTCCTTTGGGCCTCGGTGTGCACTATGTACCGCATGAATCAGATTGTTGATTATTTTACGAATACACGACGAACTGACAATAGTTACGTCGAGTATACGTGTCACATGCAAAAAGTAATTGCACTTTGCTGTCGAAGTTGTAATTTCTAAACTAAAATGTGTTTGTAAATTTTAATATTAATATTTTGAAGCCGAGACGAGTTAAAACGAACAAATAAAAAATGTAAATTATTATTACGAAAATTCTGTAGAAACAGTATTTTCTTTATGACGCTGCGAAAGGTTTAGAGTATTTTGTACGATTATTTACTCCTTGTCTTAAAGTTTGTTCGATTAAATGAAGCAGAAAAGTCGTGTTATTGCGTGCCTACGTTTACTTGAATGCTTACAAAAGAACAGAACTTCAATTCGACTTAGAAGAACGAAATAACATTTCATATTTAACAGGCTATTACTAAAAATTTCATCACGAGTTAGATTCGTCAAAATATTGCAAATAACAATTTTGATTCTTCGATGTTTCTTTCTAAAGATTATGATCAAGATATATCCAATAGATGCTGTCTATGCAGAGTTCCAACAATCAAAATTTCAAGATTTATTCCGAATGTACAATTGTCAGAACGGGAGATTCGGCAAACTCTCAGGAATTTCCTACAATCACAAACATCGGTGAGCGAAAAAGATAAATTTCAACTCGAAGAACCCCAAAATGTGGTGCCAGAGTGTCGGCAACGTGAGAATCCAGGAACAAAGCGTGCCCAAGGCCGAGTGTCTAATAAAATTATCATCCGGACAAAACCTTTTCGAACGAGGGACAATTAAGACTGAACGAGTCTGGAGGGGGTCATTCCGGCGAACGTAATAATATTTACAAAAGTGAGAAGACGCTAATTGTAAGAAGGAGGGGGCGGAGGAGAGGGCAGTGACTCTCATTGGAGCGCGGCCGTGCTCTTCCTCCGCCATCTTCCTCTCTCTTGCGCCGTTCTCCTCTCCGCGATGCAAAGCAGGCCGCCACGTCAATTTGCACAGGTAAGCACTGAGTTAAGAATCTCAAAGGCTGTGCTTTCAATTCATCAAGGGCGTCGGGCCGCATGAATTTCGTTTGAGGCAGGCGCCGTTTCTTTGAAGTTAATCGGAGTAAACCGCCGCGATCGCGCTCCGGTGTCGATTCGTCGACGAGTGGGTGCGAAATTAAAGCTGTCACCCCCACCTTTATGTACCCGTGAGCCGCAATTCCGCGAGCAGACCGGCGAACCCGATTGCCATTGTTGCCGGAAATTCCTGGACTACAGGATCAAACAACTATCTATAGCGAATCGAGTCTACGCGTCGAAACTGCAGGAAAAATATACATTTCAAATCTATACTCTATTTCAGGCGAGCCCTGCGAACGCTTCTCGACTGTTGGACTTTTCCATGGACAACCCCTTTTTGCTACTCTTTATTTATTCGAATCTAGATGTAGAAACGAAACGTGGAAATCACGTTTCAAATTTAAATTCGTTTTATTTCATTTGTCTTTCATTAATTTTTGTAATTTATTAAAGTCAATCCTTCTTCATTCGCGTAGATATTCTAATAGATACAAAAACTACAGTCAAAAATCATACTACCCCATTTTTGATCTTCTTGCTATCCTCCATATACGCTTTTTTATAGCAGTCGGGTGAGATAACCTATGACATCGATTCTGAAACGTAAGTTGATAGAAAAATTACGTTTCACGGTATCCTAATTGCCGGAATTTCCCATGGCCTGTCATCTAGTTCAATTTACGACTTCCTTCAAGCAATGTCTTACCTCTGATAATGAGTCCTGCGCTGAGGCTAATTTTTTGAGACACGTTCGCAACGTGCGCGAACAACGGAACAAAGAGCGAGTACCAGCAATAAAGAGATTTAAAAATAAACTATTAATCTTCGACAGGCTGAAAGCAGCTTGGACGTTCTCGCCGTTGGAATATGACAATGTGGCCGGCGATAAAAAGGGGTCAGACTCGGGGGCAGAGGGTAGGGGGAGGTGCACTATGGGGGCAGGTTCACCCCAATCCCCGAGCGGGCTCTTTAAATTCAAAAATCGAATCTACCGCTGCATTGTTCGTGCTCGTTGAACCAGGATCGACATCAGATGGCAGCCAGTAACTGTACTTTAAAAACTCCCTTATTCTCTCTTTCTTTCTGTCGACCCCTCTCGGCGAATACGAAACCGTAGTTTTCGGTGCAGATGACAGTGTCAATGGTCTCTCTCTCTTTTTTGAACGGAGCTCGATTTACAAAAATCGGCTCGCCGAGGCCGGGGATGGACGTGCGACGGAGCGACGCGAAAGTATACGGTTTGAATGTTATGGCATTTTTGCTAGAATTGCTTCTGTCACACAGAAGCGTTTCGTGGGCCGCGAACGCTTCATAGAATATGAAAGTCGCGGCGAGCATTTGTTGCCGGAACCCAGAGACGACCGGCTATATTTATAGAGGTTGCCTTGACTCGGGAGACCCACGGCAGAACTCAAAGCGGAATATGTCAAAACATCACGACAACGCTTTGGTAGCACGTGTCCCGGGGCTTTCATTGCGTGTCTGCGTCAATTAAATTCCCAACGTGAACCCGTAGCAATTAAAAGTACTCCGGGGCTAAAACGTTCATTCATCCCGCGGAACGCACGACTATGAAATATTGATCGGATCGTGATTAATGAGACGCTGAGACGGTCCGAGGAAACATAAATAACGTTTTCAAGCGGGAGAAAGGTTGGACAGACGACTCTGAATGAGCACAGAGAATCGTAAACTCAAGCAAACACGCGGAGGGTTAAAGTTCACCGTTTAATCCCAGTGCTTCTTTCGACTAATACGAAACATCGTACGGGCTAATCGATTTGGTCTCGTGATTTTAATTGATCGTTAGCCTCGGCTGCGTAACGGGCATTGCTGTTTTATTGTTGCTCCTTCATTCGATACCTCCGACGAGCCGAAAACTTCGCGAACCTCGGAACTTCTTAATTACTAGTGAGCGATGGCGACGGGGTAAGACGTAAAAACTTGTTCTCTAATCATTCTCATTAAACTACTGTACTGGCAGAATTTTCTGCGACGTTTTAAAGGACGGTGTAAAACCGTTGCGCAGTCGTTGCTGTTAACAGCTGCAACGCGAGCAGTTGTCCCCTTCGATCGTTTCAGATTCGTGAGCAGAATGCGGACTGTTTACGCATTGTCATATACGGCACATACAAACTTACGAAATCGAAAGTTAATTAGACCCATTGTGATCGGGAAACGAATGTAACATTGCATAAAAATCCACAGTTCGATCGCAACGCTCGCATGGTCGTAGCCACCCCCAACAAGAAGCCTTGTCGTTTGCTACAGGAATTATCTAACCGTACCGAAACCTCTAATTAACGGTAAAGAAAATACAATGGTTAGAGAAGCATACGAGTAAGTCATCGTACAATCTCAAGAACAATTTCGATCGAGGAGATTCTGTTGAGGGTAGCAAAGCCAGACGTCGCGGGTTAAGCACCGCGGGGGTAATTAACCTCGCCGAAGATAACGAAGCAGACAGACACGAGGAGAACTCACCAGTATTGACTGTGTTCGTGTCCGCGTCCACGGACTCGATCTTCTGCTTCTTCGGGAGGTCCTCTTTATTCTCATCGGAGGTCTCCGTCCGTCTTTTGGGCGTCGAGCTGGCGCTGGCTTTCAGCTCGATCGGGCTCCCAGCATCCGGTCCCGTGCCCTGAAGCGTCGGAGGACTCTCGAGTCTGCCCCCGCCGCCCCGCTTGTTGATGGGAGCGGATATGCTGGGCACGGAGTTCAGCTTCGAGTCCGCCTCGGCCTTCAGGGCGAGGGCGTCCTCCGGATCGGAATCCTCCGGAGCCGCCGTCGCCGGTGGACTGTGGCAACCCTGAAGCGTGCTGCGACAGTGGTTGACCTTGTGCTCGATGAACCGCACGATCTCGCCGAGGGGGTAGGACGCCCTGCAACCCCCGCATTGGACGGTGTCTGGGGAGGTGGTGCCTTGCGAGGTTTCCGCTGCAACCAGAAAAGTCGAACACCCTCTTCAGACTACCTTCTCTTCAGGATCTCAGACGCCGTTATTATTATCCTGATTAATTGATTCCTTAACAGTACCGAGCACGTTATTTAACCCTTTGACGTACTAATCAGTATTTATGGCAAATAGACTGCGGATTCTATGCGTTGGTACAATAGAAAACAGTAAATGCGAGAATTAAATAAACAATGCTTATTTTTAAGTTATTAGAAATGTTGGAAATGAAAATGAATTTTAATTCAACTCCCGTTTGGGGCACTCGAAGTAGAACATTTTCGCACGAAAGTCCGCAGTCTAGTTGTAAATGTAGATTTTCTTTTTCTTCTAAGAAATGCTAACAATCCAGAATCATCCAATCGTTATAACTATGAAGAACGACAAAGGATTAAACTTATATTAACCTTTCTATTATAATGTATGCTTGAATAAAAAAGATTATCGGAGACATTATCAGGAATTGTAGGGAAAAAATCAGAAATCAGTCATTTTGACTTGTTTGGTAGTTCCAGTGTTAACCCTTGATCGATTGACTAGGAATCTTTATGCTTTGGCATGAGCACATTTTTAAAATGCTCAAAAAAATGCAACAACTTTTCTTTAATTTCTGTAAAATGTATGAAAATGAGACTTTGCACAAAGATTCGTAATCCAATGACAATACATGTATATACTTCTATTTACTACGAGTCAAGGTCACGTTGCTTATTCTATTAAAGATATGCAAATTCTTCGAACAATTCATTCTGGAAAATAATGTCGAAATGTTAGTACCACTTGAAGAAAGATATTAAAACAATAGTAAATCACTTGATAGATTAAGGGTTAAAGAAAATGTTTTATACTTTCTCTATAGAGAAATGGTCATATTTGTACATAAATGAAGTCAGTGTGAGAAATTGTAAGAAAACATTGAATTGTCCGTAGGAATGCCGCGTCTTTAACCAAAAGATTGGATAAAAGAAAAATGTACGAGAACTGTATCTCACTCAGGAGCCTGAGGAAATGAAGTGTCTTGGTACGAAACTGTGTTTAAGTGCTTTCTGACCATGCAGGTCGATCTTTTCTCTCCTATACACTGAGGACTGTTCCCAAGTGCTGTACTTTCACGCGTTTTACACGAGGAGACGAACACGTGGTCTTGTGAAGCTGAACAGACCCCCATGGAAATGACCAGGGACACTCGAGGGTACAGGACAGGACACTTGAAAGTCCCTTTCCTTGAACCTGTGCCCTGGACCACCCAATGTTCGGATGCGCGTGCGTCTCAAACTTTCTTTTAGGTCTCGTATTTCTTGCGTGAAACGGAGAAACTGGACTTTAGCAATGAAACTCTGTTGACATATACAAAAATACATAAACGTATTTATAAATCTCCATGTGACGAAATTGAAAATCAGATAACGAATTTGAGTACGGGGGCAAGATTAAACTGAAAAGCTGGAAAAATCGATAATCCAATATTTCCAGCCACAATTCACACTAGGATCTGATTTTCATTCGCGCGAAGTATGGCGGTGCTTACACGGTCAAGAGACTCGAGTTTGCGCGCTGGCCATTGGTCAATCAAGCTCCGCCCCGAAAGAATCGAACGGAGTCCGCGCACTAAGTGTTAACTACGTATTTCCATAGGAAGCACGCTGACATTGAGAGACACACTAAACAATGTCTAAACGTAGCAAATATGCATAAACACAAACCGTGAAGAAATTAATTCCTTCTGTGACTATAAAATAAGATGAAGTTCCTTTCTATCGGAATAATTCAATGAAATTCTCGAAAATATTTAGCACTAAATCTATCGAGCTCTAAACATGACTAATGCGTGTTACCTTTTAAGAATGTCAAGATTGAATTTATTTAGACATTTTGTCATTTTTATTTTCCATTCTAAAGAGTCTCCATAATTAGAGTCTTTGATAGATTTAGTGTTAAAGTATGCTCCCCCACTAATCAAGACACTATCACTCTAATTAATTTAGAATTTATTTATATATACAGGTTCTAGACCTTTACATGTACCAAAAATATTAAAAATTATATAAATTGACAGTTACACAAAACTTATATATTATATTCATTACATTGAAATTGTGCAAATGTGTAAAAAAGTTCAGTGATCCGGTTAATTTATTTGCCGTAATAAAAAATCTATCCACACAATATAGTGAATATAGTAACTATAATAAATGTGAGCTGCTACGTACAAAATAGAATTTTTAATCAGAAGAAATCCTTAACCTCTTAGGAACTGTAAGCGAAATATTTCATAAAAGATAGAAACTAAGATTTGTATCCAGAGCATAAATATTATTATTAGATTATATAATATACAACAATTAATTTCAATTTTCACATAAAGTCTGCAGACAAAAGTCTATAAATAAAATAACAAATATTTGCAAAGACGCTCAGTTATATTTGTCCCAAATAAATAAACAAGTCCTAAATAAAAGGTGCTGCGCAAATATCCACGAGGTCGATGGAACATTTTTTGCACGGGGGACAATAAACGCGTTTCTCGTTTCCGCCAGGGCGGGGGTGGGACTCGATCTCGATGGATACGGGCACTCGACTGCCGGGAAAGATCGATGTATGAAACCATGCCAATCTCTATGTTAATGGGCCGAAGTATAAGGACGATGGGGGCTAAGGAAGAGCCGCAAGAATCTCCGACAGAAGGTCTGCTCGAGGACACTTAAAAGTGAATTGTTACGTCTGCGGCTGACCCCGGGACCTTAGCCTCCGCCACCCCCTTTCTCCTCCGGCGACGGGGGTGAATTATAAGACTTGCGTAGAAGGAAATTAGATCTCTATATCAGCCGCGGGCGCTTTCCTCCCGGCTAACCGAATTTCCCTTTCTGTTGTTTGCCGGGCGAACAGCAGGCCGCGAATCGAGTCCGTGGGTACGGATTTATACGCGAGCCGTGATTTCATTATGAAACACGGCCCGGCGTCGCTGGGAAATATTCGGGAACGGATCCGCGATCTTTCTGGGACATCTTCTCTGTTCGCTTGTAAATTTTCTGGTCGTCCACCGGCCCCGGACTTTACCTCATCCTGGTCCGGGATTTTCCTCGCCGCACGTTTTGAAACCCCGCGAACCAGCCGCATTGTATTCCGCCGATGTAATTATCGTATATTGGTCGTGGAAAATGCTTTCGTGAACGACGACGGCAATTGTGGCACCGCATGAAATATTAATGCCGGCTATGTTTCTTTTAAATGTACATTATAAGGTTTTAGAAACCTGTGAACGTCTTTGTTCCTGGCGTTAAAAGTGTTTCGTTGTTTTGGCATGAAACCCAATCAGCTTCGCGTGTAATCAAGTTTTGTAACGACTCCGGTGACCCGGAACGGCGTTGCCGATCTGGATATGAAAGTCGAATTCGAGAAATGAGCTGGTCAGGTGCATTAAACAATATTGAAAGAACAACAGCGAGGTGTTTTATCGCTTATTCGATTACTTGCCTTCAATACAGATAAAATTTCTGATTTAATTACTTTCTCCAGTGATAAGAAAAATAAGATTCACAAAATGATATCCTCGAAGCAGACTAAAACAATTTAAAAAATAATTCATCGCACAAGACCGGTATTTCGGACATCAATTTCACCAGCGAGTTGAAGATGTAAGCATGAGAGAGATTCCTTCACGAAAACGAAGAATGTGAATTTTTCCTGCCCCATTATTAGTCACTGATACGGATCACCAGTGGCACAATAATAACTGGAAAAGTGCGCTCTATAGAGGAACATCTCCCAAAAGCAATCAAGATAAGCATCGTAGTTCTATGCGCCTCGAGTTGCCTGTCACCGGAAGGACACGTACCTGGGTGCAACAGGAAGCGAGATAAATCCTCGGACACAATTGCGTTCGAAGATCGATCCATTGAGATGCAGCGCGAGATCGAATCTGGGAGATCGGCGAGAGAAGGGCGCTTCGCAGTGTCAACAAACTATGCTACGGTGGTGGCCGAGATTACGAGACGTTCTGAAAATCCTTATCAACTTTCGCTGGCCACAATTGTTGGAACTTCTATGATGAATAATAAATACAATAATAAATACAAAGATGATTCCAGTTTTAACAAGGAGGTCAAAATAAAAAATCCTCTTCAGCGGTTATCAGACTGCGATTATTAACCCTTTCGCGCTGAGTTCTTTCATAGCTGCGTCGATTAGCACTTCCACGTCTTTAATAATTTTCTTGATAGAATTTTTATTTCCTATGTATTTCTATTTACGTTATTCCTAGATGTTCGTAACTAGACCGCGATTTTCTTGCATTTATCAGATAAATAAGCAGGTGATACTGTCACATTATTTTCAACCTATTGTACCTATTAAAAAGAGAAGTAAACTCGAATGATTTGAAACGAATAACATTCATATTTAGTAGATTATGTACGAGTTAATGGTCGGACTACTAGTACCTTGTAGAAATTAACGTAAGAATGAATCAACGTTCGCAAAGATTTGGAAACAAACCAGTGATCGGTCGGTTAACGTCGAAATAGTTTGACAGAATGTTGCAAGAGTTCTTTTGGTTAGCTTGCATAGAGACAATACGAAGTCGATAATTTTGGGACGTCTCGCAATTTCCTCGGCGCAGCAGAGAAGAAATTCCGAAACAGGGTGCACGAACTCGGGGAGTCGCAGTTCGGTTTCAAAGGGGAGTGGGGGGCGAAGTCCGAGACTGGGGTCAGAAGGGGCAAAAACGGCGATCGTAGAGGCCGCGGACGGAAAAAGAACGAGACAGCGACCCGGTTCTGAATGGACGTTCGGGTCCGTTATTCGCCTACGATTCAAAAGCGCTCGGTTAGAAACAAGAGACGCGCGACCGGTCGTTAACGACAATGGGCTTTTGTTTTTTCGGGGGCAGATGTTGGATCTGAGAGCACGGGACGCTGCGACGACGGGGTACACGGAGAGAGAGCGCAAGAGAGAGAGTGAGAGAGAGAGAGCACGAGAGAGGAGAGCAACCCCCGTTTTAGGTTCTCGGGGCCCGTGCGGGCCCGAAGGTGCGCGAAGGAGGACCCCGGGACCGACACGTGTCTCCTCGTCACTTCGCCGATCTCCCTTCGTGTGCAGACGCGTGTGCGCGTCTCTCCTCTCGTCTCCTATCCTCTCGAACCCGAACCGTGTCTCTCCTCCTTGTAACCTGTCCGCAAACCGGTCGAAAGGAGATATACTCTCGCCGCCCCAATCGGGTGTCGTCGGCTGCTTATTCATTTAGCAGCTTCCTGCTCGGCACGTTCCCGTTTGTTGCAAAATCCGGTACGCTCTGCTCCCTATCAAGCATTTATCAGCTCCGGTAACCTGACGCTGGAAGAGGAGCCTCCGATTCCGGATGGGACTCGGATTTTCGGTGCAGAACGATTTCTTAATTTATTTTGATCATACGCCTTGATTTGGTTGTTCGGATATTTTAGGGACTAGATTTGTAGCGTTTAGATAGTGTAGTATTTGCACTGCATTTTAATCCGAATTGCAACAGAAATTTTCTTAACCGACGATGCTATGTTCAATTTGGATGTTAAAATCTGATGTTGGTTCTTGTGTTAAGGGTTGTGTCAATGTTTGAGTAATATTTGAATGGAATGGAAGAATGCTTGAATGGTCAGATTGCGAATTGTCATGGACAATTAAAATTGCTTGAAATTACCGTAATAAGCAGGAGTTATGTATGTCTTAATAATTGTTTAAAAATTTATTGAATATCCATTTTGTTACAGCATTTCTTAAGAAAACTCATTGAACTTATTTCTGCAACACTAAGATTTAATCAAAGTAATAGAATGTACTTATAAGAATGTTCTAAATGAACTTTATTGAGCACAGTACTGTCGTTCAAACTATGTACATTTTATATTATTAAAGATCGAGAAAAGTCAGTGCTCAATGAAGCTTCCAAGAATTTCATTCAACTCTCCCCTCAAAAATTTTCTAATAATTAAAAATGATTATTAAACAGTTTCTCCTTTCATTCAAAAAATAGTTTGAATCGCATTCCCCAATGTTCTGCGCTAAGAAAACCCCATAAGGATCATGATCGTTTTACAGTGCCCAATTGTAGTAGCCAAATTAAAACACGAACTGCAACCAATATAGCGCACAAGCACGATATTTCATAGCGATCTGGAAAATTGCACCGCTTCCCCGAGAGCTCTTTAATTATCTTTGTTTTTGATTCGATTCCTCTGGATCCCTTATCTGGCAGAAACCAGAAACAGAGTGGCCACGGTGCTGGGAGGAAGGAGTGTTCGCGTCTATATAGAGGAGACTGCGAATAGCCGAGAAAAGATAACATAAAAATACAATATTGCTCGGAGAATGTAAGTTGGATTGCTTACAAATTGGCCCATACATCTGTAATGCCTCGATCACTGTACCGCGTGGCTCCCTTATTGCCACAGACTTTCGTAATTTCCATCTACGAGTGGGGCAGATACGTATGGGAATCGCTGAAGGACACGTCCTGAGCTTATTAGTCCTCCACATTAATTTTCTTTCCTCTGCTCTCCAGGCAAGACGAAACGTCCGGAACATAAGAATGCAAGCTATTTCGTCCATCTTGCTTTGCTTGCACCCCTTTCCGAGCGCATTCTTCTCTTCTTACTATTTCAGCTTGCATCAAACATTCTCTAGATACTAATGAAGCAATTTACCTACAGTTCGTAGGTCATACTTCTATTCTTTGTTGTTTGTACTATTATATTTCAGAAAATATTTAATTAAAAACTAGATTGAACAGTACAATCGTAATTTTTCCTGCAATATCCCTTTCTTCAGCTTGTGCCGTCACCGTAATAGTCTCCATGTTTATAATATTTATAATTATGTTCTGTGAATTAAATAAATTAAAAAATATGAGCCAAATCTACAGCTTTCCAGATTCTATGTAGATTCGTTCCTTGAACAAATTGTCTCGGAAGAACAGTTTCTGAAATATTGTAAATACGAGATAATTGTTTGCCATAAGTCAAGTTTCCTCGCAAAACAATCAATCAAATGACTCCATAATTAACCATCCCTTCTCCAGATACTCAATTATTAATTTCAAGAACAAAGGATCGGAATAAGCGGCGTTTATTTAAAGAAATGATTCGAAATCGAAGGTCCAGCTGAATCGATTTACAAAATCCAGCCAGATGTCACGATCCCCGCGAAACACGGGCGGAGAATGATTTTTTCCCCAGCACATCTGCACCGGCGATACAAACGCGGCCAACACTGATAAACTGACGGATATCCCGAGGCGGTTTCCTTGTTAGGACATCCGTCCTGTCAAAACGTCCAGAGGACACATCGAAGCAATTGAATTACGATCATCCCCAGGGCGAGCTCCGACCGTAACCAATAATTCCATTATCCATTAGTATTGGGTCGCAGCAATTTCCTTCTCCGACCGAGGCATCTAACGCGCACCGTACGTGGCAGCCACGGAACCACGCGAAATATAGAAACGGATCAAGAAGCTGATAGATTCCTGGCACACGTCACAAAACTATCGAACCGTTCGACGTCGACGGCGATAGGGGCCCGTCGCTCGGGTCGTTTCGGAACCGAAAAACGTCTCGTTTCGCGTCATTTCGCCCGAAATGCTCGAAAACTTCGGAACCGAGCTCCGAATAGCCAATCTTGAGCGACATACCGTGAAAAGTTGCAAAAGTTTTACTAACAAGATCACAATACGAAAGATATTCCACTGCATTTTTAAAGGTTCTGACAAGTTGGACGTGTAAGATCGACGTTCTTTGGTTATTTCGATTTTTAAATTGCACTCATATCCACAGCGAATTTTTAACTGCTACATTAGGGCTTCGAAAACTTAATAAAGCTTGTTGACGGAATACTATAATAATTGTATAGTATACTGTATCTATTATGAGTTCACACAGTTATCTCTTGCTACAAGTTCCTCTACTAAATCTTTTAAAAGTAACAACAACTTGAAACACAATCTAACTGACACAATCCAATAATTTCTTTCACGTTTACTATTGAAGGAAATATACAAAAGTCTCTTTGTACATAACAAGATATAGATAACTATTAATATTTGCATTTCACTCAACAGAAACCAACACACATTCGCCGTTAAAAAGCAGCGCGTTAGGAGTCCGCTCCGCAAGGGTCGAACCATCAACCGCCATGAGCCGACGATTAGGCTACCTCCAACGATCTTCGCAGCAATCGCGGGTATATTGTAAAGAGAAAGATCGCGCGAGGTTTCGCAAGGAGTCTGTAGGTTCACAACCGATTTCGCAATGGCGAGGAGCAGCTGGTTCTCAAAACACATGGAGATAGCCAGTAGGCAGACACTGGATTCCGTTCGCGATGTTTACCTTTGAGCGCCATTGAGCGTGGCTGGAATCCGACGGTGGCCATCGAGCCGCCTTTCAATGTGCACTGGTCATCAACGAGTCGATCAAACGAGCACAAACACGCGAGCGTACACGATCCTAGGCTCACCGATCACCGATCATCGTCGTTCGATTCCCGTCGGCCGGTTAGAGAAACGTCGTAGGTAGATCATCAATGGCGAGATCTGGTTTCTCCCATGCTTGGATGCTGACTGGAGCATCGGGCACGTATGGGGCCGGCCAAGGGCCGCGGGCCCCGACAGGACATCAAAGGAAGAAAGGACCTACCGGCGCGGCGCGTCCTTCCGTGGTGGGGGCAATTTTTATATGAAACCCCCACTTTTTTCGGGATCTTTCTCTCTCTTTTTCCACGACGAGCCCTTTCTCTGCGCCCGGAAACCCCATCGGCCCTTTCGACTTTCCTCCAGGGGTGAACAGTTTTTAACCCCGAACGAGTTCGCTGCTCCACGTCGGTGCTACCCCACAAAGCATCCAAAATGGCGGTTGCGAACACGAAAGCCGTTCATCCTGCACTAGAGTTTTTCCTCGGCTACCCCTACCTGCTCAGCTAACGCTCTGCGTTCATCCCAACGTAGGATCAGAGAGAAAAAAACGTTGACCCTTCGCGATCCAGGAAAAAAATCCGGAGCCGTTTTGTAGATCACGGTGGATCGAGCTTTCTCTCTGTCGCTCTTTCGTCCCCGCCTATTTCGCCGGAGCTTTTCTTCCCTATCTTTGATCGTTCTCTCTTTTAAAGGACGCTCGCCTATGAAGTCCTTAGAACACGAGACCAGACCTAACGGGTACTCTCCAATGGAATCGGGGTCACGAATGTATAGTCGCAGAGACCGATCAGGGTGAATACTGAGGGAGGCTAGGAAATTTCTGTCTTAAATGTCTGCTGCTGCAGAGTGGAAAAATTGATAAACGACGCTTGTAGAGCGTTGTTTGATGGTGATCTGGTAGGAAAGGCTGCATACATTTTTTTTAGGAGCTATAATGTTCCACGACATAGCTGGAATTTTTCTATGGCATCTTTTAAAGCGTGAACTTGCCTTCGTTTCGATGAATTCGATAGTGGACTGTAAATTCTCCAGAAGAATTGCCTGCATTAATTGAACTCACAGGTATTAGATTAACACTTTTGTCATCTCTGATCGATTGAAAATGACACATGTAATTTACTGTTTTATATTTAACCCTAGAACGTACACCTTTTAAAAACTATTATCTATTATTTTCAAAATATGATAAAACATATATTATTCTTACTATTATATATTATAGATTATATAACATGTTCTAATATTTCTTTACAAGCTTGCAGATAATTTAAAAAATTTTGTAGTGTCGCCGGCAACCCCAGAGATTCGTTCCAGGGTTAATGGATTAACTTTTCCCACGAATTCATAGAATCTGCATTTATCCGACAGCTACTTCACTAGCTTCAATTAGATTCAATCGTAACACAGTTACGTTGCATACAACAAAATCTTGATCCTCGTCAATTGTCCCAGGTATAATTGAACCAATTATTGTACCAGTCAACGTCGATGCAATTTCTACGAATTACAGAGGATCAAATAATGTCGCAATATCCCGGATCCTTCATCCGAATATACCCGATAGTTAAACCTCCCAGATCAGGTTCACCGAGAAAATCGCGCAGTAAGCCGCGTCACCGTCAAAAACCATACTCCTCCAGTTTCATTTCCCTAAATGACGAGTTCGCGTCGCAACTATACGTAGACGAGCAGCAGCGTGCTTCCAATTCGGCAAAGTGACAATGAAAAAACCCGTCGCGGTGGATCGAGTTGGCCCAGCAAGCTCAAACTTGCCTTGAAACAAGCGCCCTTTCGCGGGCCCCGAAACCCCGGCAACATTTTCGGAAACTCGAGTTTCACTGGTAGAAATTCGGCGAAACAACGGGCGCGGGGGCGGTGGCATGATGGAAAGAGAGAGAGAGAGAGAGGGAGAGTGAGTGTGAGTGAGAGGGAGGCGGGGCGGACGGTCGCGTTAATTCTCGCTCGAGAAAATTCGCGCGATCGTTAATTATTTCGCGTGACATGCTTCGGCACTTGGCGCGTTCGCGCGTTGTCAAAAGTTTGCATTCGGATGTTTTGCGGCGGGCGAGCAGCGAGTTTCGCGGGGGACGTTTTGAATAATGTAACAACGAAGCTCTGGCCCTCCTCCGGCGTCGACCCGCCCCCTCTCTTTCCTCTCTTTACCACGGAACTTTCTAATTAACCGAGGCCGGCCGCGGCGAAAGAGAAACCGCGTCCGGGGAGGAGCGAGCAAGACAGAGAACGGGGACAGAGCGCGGGGGTGGGCAAACGGGAAGAAAGAGACGGGGAAACACGCGTCGACGGTGCCCGTGGCCGGACAATAAAACAGCCTCCATGGTGTTTCGTCGCCCCGCGTTCCCCCATTGGCGATCCTGCGGCCGTTGTTATCGCGGTTCTCATCGTTTGTTTTCCGGTCATTGTCGAGAACGGGAACGGCAAGTGACGCGTGCCGCTTCGCGGTTGCCGGAAAAATTCGGGTCTCCTTGCGCCGCGCCGCGTCGATCGCGAAACCAGCTGACTCGTCTCGCGGAAGCCATCCGCGTCGGAAGGCGAATTGAACTCCAGAAGACGAGTGCGCGAATAGTTCGATTTCTCCAGCGAAGTCGGACCGTTTTAATTTGCCAACGTTGCGGGAAGCTTGCCTCTAGTTTCTCGGCTGATTTTCGCGATCGGCCGTGTCGCGGCCAGACGTTCCCATGCGTCCGCCGATGATTTCGACTCCCACGAAAGGTGAAAACTCGGTTTAAGCACGGCTGGCAAAGGCCACGCACGGTCGTGGAGCGTCGACAGGGACGTGACAGGATGTCCCGACATGGATTTGGTGGGCGCTGCTGCTGCTGCTGCCGCTCGCCAGCTGGACCCTCTAACTGTACCCACATGATTTATTTTGATGAAAAAATCAGGAAAGGGGTTTTCCTTGAAAGAAGCTGCTCCGATTGAAAAGGGGGACGCGGGACACAGGTCAAACTCTCTAGGACCTGTTTGGCCGTTTCTCAATGGACAATGTCCTGCTGCCCGGCCACAAAGGACCCCCGGGACTAGAGATCCTCCCACGATACGCATGTGGAGCGACGATAGAGAGAAGGATCTAACCGGGCGAGTGGGAATCCGCCGGGAAAGAGAAAGACGCCGCACACGGTATACCCATTCACGGCCCGTGAGAACCAGATTTCATATTTCTCATAACCGCCCGGCCGACCGCGGAACGGATAGAGCCTCGCAGTTTTCTAGCCGGGCCCGATGTGCATCCTCACCGCCGGATAAAGACACTCCGAAAACCAACGGACCCGGTCAACCGTCTCAACCCGTTTGTTTGCGACCGGCCACCTGAGCGACTGCCACACTTTGTCCGGCCACCTTGGTCAATTTACCTGTTACAATGAGATTCGGCCGCGCGTGGGAAGCCGACGCCCGTCTTTCCCTGGTTATCTGATGGGCACCCGGAAATGGGAAAACGCTCCTGTGGAGTACCACTCGCATTCGAAACGAGAAATTTGAAAACTTTGCAGATACACGGATCCGTTCATGCGGTTTTAATCTCTTGATCTTGAATCTTTTCACAGATATCGTAATTAAAACCCTTTTATTTTCCTGTTTAATTAGCAAGGTTTGTTACAATTTCTAGTTAGGCTATCAATTATCGCTTTATGCGCAGTTGAAACGCATTTGAAATCCTAAAAATTTTCCTTGTTATCCAAATCTGATTATTGGTTTCGGAAATATCAAATGTTTTTCGAAAAGTAAATTTTGTTTTCAAACGGAAGGAAAGATTAGTTTTAGTTTGCCCTCATTTGCTTTTTAAAATGGGTGAGAATTATCATGTTCACGTATGTGTAGTTGAAAATGTTTCAGCTTGTCCCGGATAGAAGCGGGAGAGTAATGCGTTAGGTTAGGCGAAAAGTCGATTCGTTCCGCAGCAACCATCATTTTTTCTGCTTTTCACGGGGAGCAGCATCCCAAGCTGCACCACAATTACGCGAAATTCATTCCACTCGATAAACCGCAGAATCGAAGATCACGCAAGCGATAAATTGATCTATGACGGATCGTATCAATCTCGAAATCCCTTTGTCGTCGAATGCTTTAGGCACATAAAGGATACTCGCGAGGCTGCGCTTATTACACCCGATATCCAAGTATTCCTCCAATTTTTAATGTAAAGTTGTATTTTAAACCTGGAATTGAAAAGATTCCGAAAATAATTATCCCAAATCATTAAATATCAGTTCGGAATGTTTTCAACTCTCGCTGTAAATTCTCTCTGTTCTTTTGCGTGAAATATCCAGATGTTTATTAAATTTTTACTTCAAAATTGTAACGTGAAATTGTATAAATCATAGACAATGTACGAAGTGGCCATCTGTTGAATCTTTATCGAAAATCACTGGGCGACTTTACAATTTAACATAGATTTTAAGAAAAACATGCGGCCATTACTCCGTAACAATGGCAACTACAAAATTAAACAGGACGAAACGAAATTAATTATAGCTCTCCGATTACCATCCGGTTCGAATTTAATTCCGCCATTAAAAATGTATAGATGCATGAATTATGAGTTCAGATGCATGAAGTCATGAATAATTCAATACAATTAACCAACATCTTCCCAGCTCCTCAACGGCGACGTCAACATGGTCGCCGCAGTCGTAGTCGATCCGAGTGCCCGCCGAGGCTTCGACGCGGGTCGTAGAAAAACTCGTGACCCCTAATTTCTTTTTTTCACACCGTTGCTCCGGGATCCCGTCGCGCAACGTCCCGCGGATCGGCCACGCAATTGGTCCAGCCCGACACAATGAATTATCTCGGACAATCCCACTCTCTTCTCGACCGAACCCCGCGTCGATTTTTTTCGAAAAAAGAGACAGAACCGTCCCGCTGAGCAATTTTACCGGCGACAGCCAATCAGGCGACGAGTTGCGAAAACCGGCACACCACTGGTCGAGAGAGAAAGAGAGACCTTCCAACCGGTTTTTCTTCTTCTTCTTATTCAACTTCCGGATCAGCAATGGCCGGACATGACTCCGAACGGTCCCGCGTTTTGTCACCTTTATCTCATTGTACGCGTCCTCTCGCCCGTTACTTTTCACCTCTTCGGTGCTCGTCGCTCGTCAAAGCAAATATCCTGCGAGCTGGCCGCCGTCGTCGTGACCCGAAAATCGCGTCTCGAATCGCCGTTTCCGCTTCCGGCGCGAAACGGCCGAACGACCGTGGACCGCGCCTCGAGATTTGCGTAAGCGACTCGCTACGCTCGCAAGTCCGCGGCTAATCGGCTAGTTATTCATAGTTTCTGCTCGTTTGCGCACGATATTTTAAAATAAACATAATTAATTTTCACATTTTATTTACCTATTCATCGAATTTTCAATTATTGCGCTACGTTAATGCTAATCTTAACCGAACTTTAAACAGCGCTACGAGGATTGCTTTATAATGATCGAAAACTACATTTGCCTGGACATTTTGAGATTGTTGCTTAATGGAGGCTTGGATTAAAAAATTTGTTCAATTATTATCTATGGAAGGATTTTTACAAGTTCGACGACTTTGTAACGAAAGATCTGGAATCGGTCATTTTGGGAAGATCTAATTAAGAAAAATCTGAACAATTCTTTTTTCATGAAATAGTTAATGACAGAAAACAATTTATTAAGCAGCTTTTAATTATAAATTATAGACCATCGGGTATTATAGAATGATCGCCGATAGATAATATTTGAATACATTAAATCCTTTGACAATGCTTAAAATTGTCAGTGACGTTTAATAATGTTTTATAGATTTTATTTCAACGCAGACTGCATTTCAAACGCAAAATCGATTTATAATTGTCCAAAAAAGCGAAACCTGTTCTGGTATATGTCGATGTAAAAATAAAGAAAATATTGAAGTCTGTCAGATTGAAACGGTTTCGAGTTCTGTCAAACTGATAGAAATTCTGCAAAATAAACGCTGATAAGTCTGATGAAATGAATTTCATTTTAGAATCTTTCTTTCTGAAGGTTTGAGGATTGACGAATGAAGGCTTCGCAGTACAAGCAGGTTTCTCTTCTTTTTATTGATTTCATCGATATTCTCATCTTTTTACGAAGCTACGATAATAAGAAATCTTGGACACGACCATTGAAGCGGTAAATCTTTCATAATTTCTGATGCGGAGTTTTATGGTACACGTACAGTGTCGATGCAATGAAATATTTACAGCATGCACGAAATATCAGCCGTTGCGCAATTTATCATTCATTTATGCCATCGGTGTACGTAGACTGCTGGGTACGACATATTCTATTAGAAAGTTTAAGAGTGTTTGATGGCTCCTCCAGTTGATGGTAGTTTAATAAAACTACGATATACATATTTGTGTTCAATTAGACTCAGAAATTATTCGACATAAATTTATGATTCTTTGCAAATTATCGAATTGCTGGAAACGAACTGCGCGTGAACTTTCACTTGACTGTTGCTAGTTAGAAATCTAATCGACATTTGGAAACAGTAATTCATGCAAAAGTACTATCAAATTCTCACTAGTATTATTACTAGACTGCGGATGTTATAAGATTATAAAAATAAAGATTATGCAAAAATAAGATTATAAAGAAATTGGAAGAGTTTGAGAATATTTTTATGTTATGTACAACTTAATAAAATGATTAAAAGAAGAAAGACATTTTCATGTGGTTTACGTTCCTTAAAATTATGAACAATTTTTATTTTGCATAAGGATCCGCCGTAATTATTACGTTAACATCAAAAATGGAAAAAGTCGCCTAAGCAGAAGTTAAATGATTTCGAGAAGTGCCTGACCGTGAAAAAAAATTCAAGAATTTATATGCCTCAATCTTGAAAGCAAATAAATGAAACAAAGAGTAAACAGCTCGAACATCTAATAAAACAAAATGATACTGTTCTTATTTCTTCACATTTTTTAGAGTGCAACAGATTCGTCCGCATTCAAGGTCATTCCAAGGTGATACTACATAGATCGTCAAATTCATCTTGATCTTGGGAACGAAATCGTGCTACAAGAAATGGACGATAATCTACTAGCCAAAAATGATAACATTTTCACAATATAGAATCTGAATATAACCTAAACAATGTACCTACAGATCCTTCAGCAATGTATAGTAAAATAGATCATCTAATGCATCGTCTAAACTCTAGTCGATTTAGACTAATCAGACGATTATTTCAAAGTAGATCCATCGTTTGGAATTACGTGGGAAAGGATGACAGTTTACCTAACAGAGACAGAAAAATATGTAAAATTCCGGCATATAGGAGTTAACGAAAGCAGGTGCTCGAGGACACCAAAGCTTCGATACACTCCACAGTCGCCCGAATTTCGGTAGCATAAGCAAGCTGTCTCGGCGAACGGAGAAACCGAATCCATCGAACACCACGAAAATCCTCAAGGCTACGCCATTACGGAGTCTCCTCTTTCCCATTTAATTACACGCCGGCAGGAGGGCGAGGCTCCCCGTAAAGTGGCACCCCGAAGTAGCGTTCAAGTTCCCAAAGTTACGGCGTCTCCCAAACGAGCGCGTATAACTGGCTCGCGGGCTGGTGGCGAGCGTGTGGCAGCAGCTCCTCGGCTCCGCTCAGCTCCGCTCCTCGACTCCGCTTCGCTCAGCTCGGCTCTGCTCCGCTCGAAGCCGAGCCGACTCTGAAACCGTCGGGAAATCTAAAAACGACGAGCGTCCACCCTGTTCCTCTGAACTTGGGTCTCCAGAAGGATCCTATTTATAGGAGGACCGAGTGCACGCGCGCGGATTATAACGGGTGACCAGGGCCAAGGAAACACCGACGGCGAAAATAGTCGAAATGGCACCTGACCCGATCGAGAGGCGAGCCTTGAACGAGACCTCTCGCGAACGGGAATTTAGACCGCTTCCTATCGGAGACACCCTTCGCAGATAATGGCCTGGGTTAGGCGATTGCCGGCTCCACGGCGGAAGCGGGCTCGTCGATAATCGATCGCCTGGGAAAATACTTTAATTCCAGCAAGAAAGATCCTTGGTGACCCCTGCCTCGCTACCGTCGACGTCTTCACTTTCTAGGTGGTTCGGGAGCAATTGCGCAATGTTTCGGACTTCTCTTTTATATGGAAAGCTGCTACTTGTTTGAGACTCTATGCATAGATCTCTGACATCATTTTGGCAAGTGTCTAGACAAGTTGTGTGAATTGTTTCAAATAGCTTTGCTAGTAAATACAGATTTTATCCGTGACAGGCTATGATCAGTTATGGCTGTGTAATTTCTTTATTAACCCTTTGCACTGTAACAAGTCGGACTCGCGAGGAAGATTTGATGCATGATTTACTAAAGACGAATGTTTTATTTCTGCATGTTATTGTTTCCTAATAGGTCTCTTGCTCTTTTATTTCATAAATGCATAAATTCCGCAGTCTAGTTATGAATATCTAGGAATGAACATAAATGAAGGCGTACAAGAAACAAATATATTTGAAAGTATATATTTGAAATACTAAAAAATAAAATACTAAATACTATATGAAATACTAGAAATCCTCGTTATATATTTGTTAGCAAAATCTTATTGTCAATTTTGTATTAAATGTTTCTTAGAAATCGCATTGCTTCAAAATTAATTGCTTTAGTGAATTTTGAAAAAACTTGTACCCCGTTAAACATTAAGACTAACAAGAAGTTAACGATTACTATGCCTGACTAGCAATTTAGCTAAAGCCAGAAATTTTAATAAAGCCATACTTTTGTCATCGAATAACGTCTTGATCCTAGGTCAAGCAATAGTAGTACTCTTCCTCGAGATACAGAAAAAATTTCAAGTGAATCGGTCCAGTACTTTCCTTTGAATCGTGGGAACCAGCTGCGAAATCGTCGTTTCTCCCTAAACGTCCTCATAGTTTAAAGTTACGCCTCAGTAGTTGGTAACTTCGGAAGTACTATGAATCGTCACTTTAGCAGGGTCGGTTTTAAAGAATTAGACTACGAGCTCCCGTAGAAAAAGAGTCAAGGGAAGATATTTTCCTGTGAAATGGTCGGACGATTAGGTCACGATGGCGGGGAGGACGTGTCCTCCAGGATGAAGGTGAGTCCCTCGTGTCGAGGAAGTTAGCTCGACCCGAGTTGCGACAAGTGATGCGACGACTTCGCGTGTATTGTCTGTTTGCAAGTGTACGAGAGCAGTTGGGAGCAAAATAAATAATTGTTGGATCACATCTGGGCTGAAAGCTTTGTCTATTTGTCGTTTACATTGCAGCGGATTATCGAGGACTGTTTCTTCCTTGGAGAGTGACGAGGAATGAAAAAGTGACGTAATCTTAATTCATGATCTTGAATTAGCAAAATCTTGAGAAAAGACCAAGATATCAATTTGTATGAGGTGTCGTTCGCTTTTATAAGTATTGTGGGGGAAAGGAAAAACTTCTGTGCATAATCATCTATCTGGAGAAGCTATTAATGTAGGAAGTGTTGTAGTTTCGCAACACTCGGCGATAAAAATCTACTAACAGAGAACTATCGATGATTCTAGAAGCAGTAATTAAGGTTAGCTAACGATGTCCATTAAATTCATTAATAAACCTAACGAAACCGTGTACCTGGATTAACTTTACTTACGAACACTTACATCACCAATCGAATGTATCTATATCACAGCTTTTTCATACCTTTTATTAAACAAGCGTTACTTGAGCGCAGGAGGCACGAATAAACTTGCTCCGGAACAGCATAAAGAGCTTAATTATTTATAATGTTCAGCTAGCCGGGAGGGTTTATCCGCGACAATGGCCAAGCGAAATGAGCGAATGCGACCGTTCCTGATGCAAATGGGTCAATCAATCCTTCAAACCTCAATAGCCAGTTCTCTAAAGGAGCAGAAAGAAAGCGTAACAAGTTGACCTTTCTGCTATTGATAAAATGTCAACTGCAAAAAAGGACGACCAGGCCGCTGGTGCCAGAGGCATTGCTGATCCTCATTGTCGGTGCAGTCTCTGTCTACCAAACTCATTAATAATCCTCCTGTCCAAACACACATTTGAACGGTTCATGAAAATTTAAAAAGATCGAGGTCGACCCCCAGCCGTATTCTCCGCAGAGCGTCGAGTACTTAAAAAGCCATACAAATTCGTAAAGTCAATGGAGAAGGTCGTCGGTCAAACCTGTCCACTTACGAATTAGAAAAAAAAGAACACAACAAGTGGATCTTTCTGCTATTAGCAGATCGTCGACCGCAAAAGGGAGGGGGGCGATCAGGATCGCAAGAGGAGAGAGGTCAGGTTGACCCTCGTCCTCGATGCACCCTAAACAAGGAGACAGTTTGGTCCAGGGGTTGGATCGCACCTTGGCAAGTGAAGAAGGCGCACCCCGAGTGACCCCTGGTCAGGTAGCCGTCGGACCACCTTCCCCCCGACAAGTGAACCAGCCGACAAAGCGTATAATAATGCGAGTAGATTATCGCCCCGAAGGGTGTTTGCACCTTGGAAGGAGGGACTCGGACAATGGTGGACAATGGGCCAGGAAACCGAGACTGCAAACAACATAAATTTTCTTATAGCAACCAGCATTATCCCGCGGCTCGGACTCCGTGTCCATTCTAGACACATTCATTCTTCTCCTTCTTTTTTAACGGCGAGCACTCGGCCGGTTTCTCGAAAAGCCTATTCTGAAGTGCTTGTAAACCCATTACCAGCTGAAAGTCTCCTTCATTCGCTCCCGTTTCTGGCTGTCGTGATTTCAATGCCGTCGTCTTGATTGGGACGAGCTCCCCTGTCGCTCGTGTAACACCCGACTGAAACCGATCCTGTGGTGATCCTTTCCGACGGACTATTTGTACTTTTAGCACATCCTGTTCTTTAGTCTCAGTGTTCTCGTCCGAGCAGATCGAATTGGAATCGGTTATAAAACCAATTAGTCGGATGATCGAAGTTAAAGAATTTGCAACGAGGAAGCTAAAGCAGCTTGTAGTATACAATGTGTACGGAGTTACAAATCGAAACAGGATTAACCAGTTTTATTGCAGTGCATAGATCAACATCTTCATGGTTAATGTTTAAAAAGAGGATTGGCGTAGCAATCCTGTTTCAATGAACGCGAGTTTACGCGGCTCTGGAATGTGAAGTGAATCCAGTTATACTAATGTAATAAAATGATATTTGATTTAATGGTAACTCATTCGTACAGATTTTTAAAATTACTTCCACATTCTGTAAGCTTCGCTAGAAGATTGCAGGTATAAATCGAGGTCGAAATTGTCGTCTGACCTGGACAGGAGATCTCGTAGCCCAAGGAAGACGCCGCAAGGTGTCGATCGCAGGAAAAACGCGAGTGGTCGACGTTAACCCCGTTTTAAGGGTAGCTATCGTCTCACGGTGACCAATAAGCGAGGTGGGTCTGGTCGGGCGTTCGCGAACGAGCCCGACGACATCGTATTTCAGCCGAAATTGCCGAACGGCAGATTGGACGGACGATATACAGCCGAGTTCGGGAAAGATAGCCCTGCTAAGAGTGAGAGAGAAAGAGAGCGAGAGAGGCAGTATCGACATCGTCTGTCCCGGCGTTGGCTGGGACAAGGATTTAAGGAAAGTCCCGGGAGTGGATGGCTAATTAATTTCTACTCCTGTCCCGAAGTCGCCGTTTCTTCCTTCGTAATGGATTTAATTACTTCTGCCTTCGAATTTTCCCGGTGACGTCTTTGCTCACGGTGTCCGGGGACCGCGAACGAAGGTGCGCGGCCGCCCCGCAGTCGTCGCTGTATACACTTGGCAAAGAATTACGCGATCACCGGTTATTAAGTCGGTCCAGAAATAACGGAGTCCCCGGTGCTGGAACTCCGGGACCGTTTTCCGCTTCTTCCTTATCTTATCAACTATTTTCGAGCGACGTCGGACGACACCGCTCCGCACCTCTCGGCTCGGATCGGCTCGGCTACGCTCCGCAAGCAACCGCGACACGGTTAATGGTCGGGACACGGTGTTTACTTTTCACGGAGTTCAAGCCGAGAAGATCTCGCGCATTTTTTTCGCGGCACACAGTAGCGAGCGTCAATGCGCCATCGGACATTGGCTGGTGGCGCCATCTTCTTCTACGCGCAGTCAGAAATCCGTCGTTTACTTGTTTATGTTTATCGAATTATTGATCATGAAATGGCCGCCGGCCATGAACGGTTAAAATCACCGAGTTTATGCCGATAGTTCGACGAGGTCAGAAGTGCAAGAAATCGGTTGAGCAACTGGTGATGCCCTAGGTGTTTAACGGGGTTTCACAGGGGTTTTAGCTCACGCATCGATGTCTTTTTAGTTACTATTGACATCAATGTTGTAAATCGAATGGTTTAAACGGGCTAGGGAAGGTAGAAAGTTCGAGCGTTCGCATGTCTGGACCAAAATATCCCCACCATTCGACGAAGATATATCGCGCAGTATACATCTATGTCTGCATTTAAGATTGCTTCTATTACAGTACTCATCAATAATAAACTATTAGGTGATCGGAAATGTTCATACTACACACCGAGTGACATTCTTGATGAAGATCTCGGACAGAATTCACTGAAACTATGAACGTGTTCATGTTTCTTAGATCGATTTTATTGCATTACTCCATCACTAATGAACTAAGAGGTGATTAAGATAGTTCTTACTTCATATCGAATCACTTTTGATGAAGATTTCGAGCATAATTTACTAAAAACATGAACATTTCTTCCGATACAAAGTAAAACTTTCTCCCTTTTAGATGAAAATTCTGCGTCAAGCAGCAAACTCGAAATGAGAAAATAACTATACGAAGACTTAATGAAATTTAATGGAGTCATCAAAAGCCACCCGACTGAGACGTGAGCAAGAGAAACATGTCGCACGCGAATTATCAAAAGCAAAACGAACAACGATTATCGTCCTATCGAGTAATAGTATCCTGCACAGTCTTGACGCAACCAGCTCGAAACTTACCGTGTATCGGCAAGAACGTTGCAGCACCGTTGCAACCGTGCATCGAGAGTATCTCATTTCGAAGTGGAGTCGGCGGGGGTGGTAAGCTGCTGATTGGCGGAGAGGCAGACCGGTGCATAAATTCGAGCCTCGTAAGGACTCCCGGCGTTATTCGCCGTTCGCAGTCGCGTCTTACTCGCGTACCGAGAAGAGAGACAACTTTCCTCACGACCCATAAAAGATATCGCCATTAGCGGGCCCCGTGTTGCACAGAGAACAGAGAGAGACTTTTTGCGGGGTTCGCGTGCTTCTGGGATGAAAAGTCGGCTTGCGGCATGGGTCCCCATCGGTGCACGATCGCGAGAGAGTTCTTACCTGGCCACGTGCTCGGCCCTCCAAGGTGATAGGAGCACGAGGTAGGAGGGAGGAGGGACAGCGGAAGGGTTCGCCACGTGCCCGAAAGGTTAATCTGAGAAATCAAAGTAGTTTTTTGCCGCAGCACTGCAATCACGTCGATGTGAGCTAGAGAGGGAAGATCGACGGGCTTACGAGTTGAAAAAGAGAGAGAGAGGGAGAGAGAGATAGAGAGAGAGGGAGGGAAAGAGTGAGAGAGAGGAAGAGAGGAGGGGAGGGAGAGGGACTTAGGGACCGCGGAGGGAAGATGGAAGGCGAAGAAGGGCTTCCGACGGGCCGCATCAAAGACAATATTTAACGCGCGCACGGGCATAGAAAACGCGCATATGCCGTGCACGTGCCGACAAGGGCGCGTAAAACTCACTTTGTTTGCTAAATAACATCCTCGAAAGTGCCTCGGCCCGATACCGAGCTCCCAGGGAGGCTTTGCAGGACGCCGCCGCCGCGAGGTGTCCTGCTATGCGGGCGTAATTGCGTCAATTAACCAGTCACGCTCTCGAGCCGCTGATAAAATTGCTTTCGCGAGGCGCGAGACGCCTCGTTTTTCAACGGCCACCGAGAGCTGACTGCTCGTCATCGACGCGCGTTTCGATAGCGACTCCTACTCCCGAAGAACGCCGATGCTCCGTGGCTTTTTATTGGCTGGCTCGCGCCTTAAAAAGACAATTTATCGTGCCGCAGTTACCGTAATTACGGAAGAACCTGGTCGTTGATAAATTGCTCTCGTAAACGGAGAAATATATATCGCGAGCGTACCTCCAGCTCCGAGGATCAATATAACCACTGTACAATTAAGCGCCGAGATCGTATCGTGGATTTTGACAACTCTCGAGACAGATTCCAGGAATGAATGAAAATATCAGCAACGCTGCTAAAACAAAAGGAGACCGTGATCCAGGCTATAAATTTCGTGTTTGATCCGTTTCATTAGCACCAGTTAATCGCGCGCTGCTTAAGTCTCGTGAATTAGTAAACGAAGACGTTCCACCTATTCTAGGAGCTCGAACGTATCCGCTGGTATTCTTCGCTAGTTTTTCGATGTCAATCGAGTTTAACTAGGAATGAGGTTTCTATATTAAGTTTGTTAGAACGTTAAAATTCAACGTGGTCGGCGAACGAGCTAACATGGCGGACGCCTTTGTCGCTCTCCTCTACCTTTATATTTCGCGACTCGGCGCAGACACGCCGATATCGCCACAGAGTAACAATAATCCGCGTGTAATGGAGACCAGTCGTTCAACACTTTATTCCTGGCGGTCTGTTGTTCGTATTTCGATCAATTCATCGGCGTTCCGTATTCAAACAGCAGCTGTTTCGACATTCCTCGGACAGAAGCGTCACCGTGAACGCTAGCCGCGTATACACGGGCCACACGAATCATATCTTAATTGGGAATTTGCTTATCCAGATAAGAGGTCGTCACGTCGCAGTAATCCGAGGGAAAAAAATTCATCGACACATTGGAGCGAACATCGAGAACGTTCGCCGATTAAATGGGAAAATTCCGAATCTCGTTCGATATAAATCCGAAGATCGCGCATGTGAAAGTTCACTGTCGGCAACTCGGGGAAAATTGAGATCGGCAGGCTCCGTGTTATAAATCCGACACGTCGCGCTGTCAACGGAAATCGACAGCATTCCAGAGTCTCGGCAAAGACGCGAATTTCTCGAAATCACGGTCGAAACCAGAGGTAATTGCGCGAGAGTGGTGTTTGTCGTTGAATGGAGAGGCAAACGCGTGATCTATTTACTTCATTATATGTATGTAGGACGACCGAAGAGACAGATAATCGCGATGTAAACAGGAGACGTACGGACGTCCCTGTACGAATGGATAATCCGCATTTGCAAACAGAAATTTAAAGCTTCGACCGGTCCGGCTTCCCTCGACTTCGCCGTTAAACGGTGATAAATTCGATCGCGAATCTGCTCGAATTCCATAACTGCGGCGAGGCGAAACACGACTTCGGATCGTTGAGCATCGCCTGTCAATTTTCACTCCGTCAAAGCCCTCCGAAAGTTCCAAGACTCACCTCAGCAGTGATCATGCTCGAAACGCGAGGTTCGGTGGCTTTTTATTTTCACACAAAGCGTCCACCTCCGTCACCCCTCTCTAGATCTGCCGCACTCGACCGTCTCCGTCGACGCGGAAACGTCACACGATTTCGATCCCGTGCCGGACATGCGTACACTGATCGACACTGAAGCCCCGGGTCAGTCGCGGCCGGCCATCGATTGCGGCGGTCGTTATTTGGATCGGAGATCGCCTCGGCCGTCGAGATCCAACCGATCGAGGATCGGCCATCGACGAGCTCGACGGCGGAGGCCGTTCGCGGCTCCATCCGCTCGGACGATCGCCACTGGCCGGCCTCGATCATCGATCGACGGCCACTCGAGGCTGGCAAAGACGCGTTTACGGAAGCTCGCGACGGGGTTAATCGTTGGAGAAATATTCCGGTATCTTTTCGCGGCGGCGTCATCGCGCGAACTAAAGAATATCGCAGTTGTAATTAAGAAAACGGAGCCGCCGCCGCCGCCGCCGCCACCGCCGCCGCCGCTGCTGCTGGCTCCCCGTGGGGGCGAGGGGGTGTCGGAGGCTAGGCTCGAGGCTACGCGGGGGGTGGTGTATACCGTTGGGGGTGGAAAAGTCTCTGAAAAACGCGCGCATGACAATGCCGCCCCTCCTTCTTGCCCACCCCACCGCCTCCCTTCGGCGGCCTCTTCTTTCTCCACCTCCACCTTGAAAGCCTCCTTCTTCCTCTCCGTCTCGTCTTTTTCTACCACCCCCGGTGGAAGCACGCCGGCCCCGGAAACCTCGGGGTGGGGGTGTCGGGGACTAATTAAAAATTCAGACGAGTTCCTCGAAGACGTTGGCCTGCTATTCCGCTTTTCCCGCGTCCGCGCTCGCCGCCCTCTTCCGCGACCCCGCGAGAGCCTCGTCCTTCCCGATTCATTCATTCCTTCTTTCCCTTTCTCTTTCTTTTCAGCCCCCTTCCCTTGCCTTCCGTCTTCTTCGCGTCTTCCGCGATGTCCACGAGTCTTTTATTTCGCCCGCAACGCCCGACCACGCGACCCACCACGTTCCCTTCTACCGTCGTCTTTTGACTTTTAGCTCTCGGTAGAACAAAGATTATTCTATCTCGACCCTCACGGGGCATCATCAAGGACAAGGTTTTAAGGTAGTAACGATCTGTGAGGTCGAAACGGGGCCGGGCCAGATTTATTGCGACTCGATCGACGATGCTGATGGCTTCCGACTCGCCGACGCGAGAGAGAAATCGCGGGCATTTGTTGACGCCGCTCGCGCGAGAAACAGGTGGCTTTTTCGGGATTTTGCCAACACGATTCCAACGACTCGCAGATGCTTTCTACCGCGGCAATTATGTCTTCGAGAGCAGAGTGCAGGGCGCCGGGAAACTCTATTTCTACGTTTGCAAAGTAGGTTCTCACGTGTCGCACTTCCAAAATCCCGTTCTTCTCTGCGATGCCACGATTGCTCCGAAAGCAAAGAAACCGTTTCACGCGTAACCAGATAACTTGACATCGGCGGCGGAAAGAAGCTTCCGAGCACTGAAGGGAAAAGTTACATTCCAGCCGAAAGTTTCCGTGATCCTCGGAAAGCCGGCCGCGTCAGGAAAGAACGGAACGCTAACGAAACCGTGTACGGAGTTCCCCGGGACTTTTCAAGTTCATCCGCGTTCGACGAATACGCGCCTGTACTCGCCGCGAGATCCAAAAATAATGTGGCGACTGTTCCGGTCGTGCGACGGAGGGAACAGGCCTCGGTGTCGTGTCAAATACGTTTCTCACACTCACCTTGCGCGATCCTGACCGCGGGCATTTTGATCCTCATGGTGACGATTTCTCGATCTCCGTGGCTCGTCGCGCGTCTCAAAATACGAACGATACGTTTCTGTCGAGCGTCCAGGACGGAAGGATTGGAGGAAATCGGTAGTCCTCGTGGCTGCTCGCGAACGTTTCTCTCCTGTGTCTGCTCCTCGTTCCGATCCACCGGGAGGCGAGAAGATCAAGGGGGGGAGGCGACGATTTTTCGGCGGAAACCACCCTCGACCGGAAACGACTTCTGCCCTCCTCCCCCTCACCTCCGGCTCGCGCCGCTCCTCACCAACAAGTCCATGCAACGTTTCACCTGTTTCCACGTCGAGGAAACTTCACTGGATGGTGCCACGACGCGCCGGCGACGATGCTCGCGGATGCCTCGGCGGACACCTCGGTTCCTCGCGACGTCGATTCCGAAGCGAGCGAATTCACTGGGCGCGATCCTCGTACACGCGTCTGGGCCGCGACGACCACGGGATTGACAGTCGGCCGGGACGCACTTGTTCGTCAACTGACGTCGGTCCTCATGATCCTCGGCTGGCGTTCGCGATCGGCCAGGGGGGCTCGGCACACGTCGCGGAGCACATATACGACACCTCGGCGATGACGTCCGCGGGACAATGGAGGTCCCCGCGTGCACAGGTGCGCTGTTCACCGGCCGCCGGCCGCCGGTCACCGAGGAGGCGGTCCTCTTTCACTGTCTCTGCCGGCTGATCAATCCCCTGACCACCATCGGAATATCCTTGGATAATAATCACTTGACCGTTGTCGCGTTCCGAGCGTCGCACGCAAACCGTCACCTTTGTCACTTTGTTCACCTTCGGATTGAAATATCACCGGGTGGGAACGTTGCGAATAGGGTCAACCAACGAGGAACTGATGAAAGAGAAAAAAACGAAAACAAAACAAGAGTCCTGAAGCGAGGAGAGCCGTGTGTCCGCTCGGGGACCGACGCGCGCGGTCTGGTCTCTCGTCACGCGCGCACACCGTGGTCTCGTTCGTTCGTTCGTTCCCTCGTGACGGGCCTCCCGATCCGCGAGAAGTCGCGGCTTCCTGGTCGAGGGACTATCGTCGTTGCCGTCCGTGACGCATCTCCGCGCCGAGTGGGTCCCGACGACGAGGAGGACGCTGGTCCCTGAAGACGGTCCCGTCGTCGGCTGACCCGGGTACAGGCAACGGCGACGTCAACGTCAATGGCAACGACACCGAGAATGGCAACGACAACGACAACGGCAACGTTAACGGTAACGTCAACGTGAATGGCAACGTGTCCCCGGCGCCGCGTGTCCTGGTCGCTGGCTCGTCGCCGACGTCGGCGACCTGGTGTCTCGTGTTTGGTGAGGACGCGCGGATGCTGGATGCCTGATGCCGGCGTGGACCAGAGCGACGATGGTCCAGCATGGGTCGTATCTCTGAGTGGACTGTGCCGGACGGTGCGCCTAGTCGTGCCGTGCGGGACCTGGTGTGTCGGGCACTGCGCTCGCTTCGGACGCGCTCGGTTCGCCTCGGCGCCGAGGCCGGACACCCCACGCGCTCTCGGGGTAGTTTTCACCCCCGTGGTGGGGGTAACGCGGCCCCTCTCTCGCTCTCTCCCACTCGGCTCTGTCGGCGCTCTCGCTCCTACGGTCGCCGTCTCTCTCGGTGCACCGGCATCTGCCGGAGAGACTCTCTCCGTCCCTCGCCTCTCTCTCTCCGCCTGCACGTACACAACAGCGTTGCTGTGTGTGCCGTATGTAGCCTTCTGTCGTCTCCCTCCCGTCCCCCAGCGCTCGCACTCGCTCTCTCTCTCTCTCTCTCTCCCTCTCTTTCTCTTTCTCTGTGTCTCCCTCTCTATGTCTTTCTCTTGTTCCCTCGCTAGCTCCCTCTCTCTCTTTCTCGCTCTTGCTCACTCCCTCTTGCTCTCTCCTTCTCTTCCTTCCTCGTCATCGCTCTCTCCCGCGCGCGTTTTCCGCGGACGATCATCCTCTGCCCACCTCGATCATTCTTCGTCTGGCAATGGTGGGCATACTTTCTGCCAGGAGTGTTTGAAATGGTCATCCTCGAGGGGCTTTACGCGGTACTCGCTGCCGCAGAGACGCTCGCGTGAGAATTAAACGCGGCGAGAGACTGATGACGCGTTTTTGCGGTTTTTGTTCGAGGATTGTACGCTGACGGCGATTTTTATGGGTGCTCGCTCAGGGATGAACCATTCTTATGGGTACCGGCTTTCCATGTGACTTCTGAGAGTTGTTGCTCCAGTGGGTAGTTACTGGAAAGTGGCGACTTTTTAGGGTGCAGAAATTTTATGATTGGTCTTTTCAGTCTACGTTTGCGGTTCATACGCACCACCTGCCGGACATCGGTTTCTGATATTTTGTTTTCTATTGTTGAGATTGTAAACACACGTTTACGGAAAATTATTTAATTTCTTCGTTTAACACTAAATGTACTAGACGCTACGAGTGATTGATACTTTTTTATCTTAGAAAAGTTGGAAGTTAAAAGCAGTAAAATGCAGAAATTAGATAAAAATGTATTTCTTCATTTAATAATGGCAAAGTACCGAAT